>LPNX011094373.1:15939-60240 GCA_001517045.1 Pseudotsuga menziesii
ATTTCAAACCCTAACAGCCCCACAAGGCCAAAATGGGCAGCCAAGACACTACATGCAGCAGGTGAGCTAGCTGGGGATCCCAATGACCCAAGAAGGACTAGATCTCAATTTGAGAATGGTTTGTGCATGAAGGATGCTATGTTTGCTGAAAAATGCTATTTGATAGTGGATTCTGATCCTCAAACATATGAAGAAGCAGCAGGAGATCCAAGATGGCAAACATCCATGAAGGAGGAGTTTATCTCACTCCAGAAGAGCAACACATGGGAGCTAGTGGATCTTCCTCCAGGGAGAAAACTAGTACAATGTAAGTGGGTCTATAAGACCAAATTTGCTGCTGATGGTTCACCATTGAATTACAAGGCTATATTGGTAGCCAAAGGCTACTCACAGGTTCATGGCATAGATTACAATGAGACCTTTTCCCCAATGGCAAAAATGGATTCCATCAGGCTAGCTCTAGCCATTGTAGCCTCAAGGCAATGGGAGGTACATCACATGGATGTAAAGTGTTCCTTCCTGAATGGAGATCTCACTAAGGAGATATATATGCAGCAACCTCAAGGTTTTGCTACTAACCCTTCTCTTGTGTGTAGGTTGAGAAAGTCATTGTATGGGCTAAAGCAAGCCCCCAGGGCTTGGTATGCCAAGATTGATAGCTTCTTGCTATCACTGAATTTTGTTCGGTACAAATCAGATCCAAATGTCTATTTGAAGTTATTTAATGGTTCATTAATGATCATTGTGTTATATTTTGATGACCTCCTCATTATAGGAAGCTCACAGGATGAGATTGCTTCCTTAAAAGGAGCTATGAACCAAGCCTTCTCCATGACAGATTTGGGGCTCTTAAGTCAATTTTTGGGGCTTGAGATATCTCAAACCAAAGATGGAATCAAGGTGCACCAGTCCAAATATGCCTTGGACTTGCTGAACAAATTCAAAATGAAGGATTTCAAAGCAAGCAAAACTCCTTTCCTTTTAGGAGTGAAGCTGGAAGAAGCTGATTCTTCACCGATGATAAACAATACACTGTATAGGCAATTTATTGGCTGTTTGTTGTATCTGACACATACTAGACCTGATATTTGTTATGAAGTAATTTTTTCTTCTAGATTCATGGATCAGCCTCACGAGATCCATTGGAAAGCAGCCAAAAGGATCCTTAACTTTGTTCAGGGAACAAGGACACATGGGATCTTCTATAAAGCAAAATCTGATCTTGAATTGATTGGATTTACTGACAGTGATTGGGCAGGCGATAGCATAGATAGAAATTCCACATCAGGATATGTGTTCATGCTTGTAGAAGGGCGAATCAGCTGGTCAAGCAAGAAACAGAGTGCCATTGCACTCTCATCTACAGAAGCAGAGTACATAGGAGTTGTTAATGCAGCAACTCAATGTTTATGGTTGCAGGGTTTACTTGGAGAGTGTGGCTTCGAACCTGAGTACTCAACTACCATATACTGTGATAACCATAGTAACATTCGAATATGCAAGGATCCAGTTCAGAAGCAGAGAACCAGACACATTGAGATCCATATGCACTACATCAGAGAACTTGTGCATGATGGCACCATTCACCTACTCTTCTGTTCATCTTCAGAAGAAGTAGCTGATATCTTCACCAAAGCATTTTGTGAGAAGACCTTCAACAATCTCAAATCACTGCTAGCGATTGCTGATCATGCTGTGAAAGCATGAGTGAAGACAAGATTCTACAATTTTGTTTTAGAGTCCATGTTTAAGGGAGGATTTTCCCAAGTTGGTTTTGCCTCTTTCCTTGTTTAAATGGATTTGCAGTATGTAAAGGGTGACTAAGCCTTGTTGCTAGGCCCTATAATTTTCTGATATATTACTCATAAGTCATGCTTAAGGGGGGGTGTTAGAATAATCAACCCATAGTTTACCCACTTAGACATTAATTCCATTATTTTTGTCTTATTTGCCTAGTTCATGTGTCCCACCTTGTGCAAGTTGTCATTTGCCTATCTATAATGGTCAAACTTGCCTTATTTGACTCATGTAGCGCATGGGAGAGCTAAAGGAATCAATTCTGCTTTATTCCTGGCCTCCTAGGCGCCCTTCTGCTTTTTCTGCTTTATTGCCTGCTTTTTCAGTGTTTTAAGGCAAAAGGAAAAGCTAGACTAGGTGAGGTTGACTTGTTTTTTGTCCTAAAAATACTCCTCTCTTTTATCCATGCAAAAGCATGTATGAGCTGCCATTCCACCACTCTTTATCTTGCCTATTCCTTTTTGCCAATTCGTGAGCTCCATGACAGATTTGGGATCAGCTTTTTTACACCTATGGGGGATTTGCAATTTTTTTGGTAAGCCTGCTTTATGCTAGATTTGGATGCCTCCCCATGCATTCTATTTCTTGATGTATTCTATTTATTCAGCAACCTATGTTATTACAGGGTTGGCTATTGTACACTTACATAATACATTTTAGTGTTACAGCTCCATTTTCAGTCTCTTTTGTGAGTGATTTTGCATGATGAATTAATAATTGTTGTGAGTAAAATTAATCTATTGCTGGCCTTAATTTCCACAGGCTTGAAGAACCTGGGTTGTTATATATCTTCGTTGAGGTTGTGATGGAGTTTGTTTTGAGTTATATTTCACAGATCCACTTTTGTATTGGCCATGGTTGTGTTATCATCCCACCATGGATCTACGCTTGTGTCTAGTAGCCATGATTGTGTTCAGTCGGTCTCTACTACCATTGATATTCATTGTATTGGTCAGTAGCCATGTTATGAGTTATATGCGATTTGAGTCAGTGGTACTGCATCAGCTTCCAGCCAACATCCTTGCCTTAGATTTCTTTATTTTACAGAGCATTCACCTATCACATTATTCTAATCCATGCTTTGGGGGGCATTTCGTTACAGCAAAATCTTGCACTCTTGATCTATGTGTCAAACCTTTTCCTAATCCCCAAGTTTCTCTCTACTAAAGTTGACTGATATTGAGTTTTTCTTGCTTTTTTACCTCTTTAGGAAGGTCGACACTCTTATCCTTCATGTTAGGAGCACCGAAGGTGATTTTTCCCTTCATGCTAGGGGCACTAATAACGATGCTCTATCTCCTACTGCGAGGAGTGTCAATGACACTTTTCCCCTTTTTGGAAAGTGCGTCGGTGCTGTTTCGAGGGAAAAAACAAAGATTCGAGACCCTTCTAGAAGGTGGATGAGGTGGTGGTTTATCCCTAATTTAGGTGAGGTGGCACTTCGGTTCCTAACCTATAGGGAAGATCCCTTATATCCCTCCTCCTAATCCTCAACCTGTTCTATCCCTTTATCCTTATAAATCAAACACTCTCTCCATTTGGAAGGGAGGAAGGTCTATGGTAGTTTTATGCTCGTGGAATTTCTAGGTGGCTTACTATCTTGCTCTAGAGGTTTTGGCTTGGATTTTTGGATGGAATATTGCAGCATTAAGGCTAGTTTGTAATGTTCTTTCTTATGTAATTCTATGTATCTCCTTGATTACATTAATACAAATCTCTTTCCATAAACATTGTTGTGTTGATGATGTTTATAGCTTTCTTCCTTAACTGTTATCTTAGATCAATTATATGTTTGGATATGCATATGCTGTTTGTTTGTTTCCACATGCTTTACAGGGTTTTCCAGCTGTAGATTTGAATATTCTGGATCTTGGATCAACAGAGAGAAGAGGATCTATGAATATTAGGTAAGTGATCTATATGTGTCTTTGCATTTTTGATTGATCTAAGAAAGTAGATTGTATTCTGTATTTGATTTGTTCTAAATCCCCTTTGGACTAGGGAAATCTGGCTTGATTCCAATTGAGTATATTTATTTGATAACAGAAACTATGAATTAAGCCAAGAAAACAAATTAATACTTACACAACAATGACAACATTATCACCAAACTCCGTAGCTCTGCAATAGACATCATTGTCTCCAACAGCACACACCGAATCCTAGTAAAAAGAAAACAACTTCTCACTAAATATCGATGTGTAATGTTTTTCATCCTACATATAATATCCACTCAAAATAGTCTCAAGTCTCTTCTAAACACTTCGAAACCAAAGAACATGTTTCTAATGCAAAGAAAATTTGTTAAAAACATTTTTAACATAAATTTATGACAATACTAAATTAACAATGGCCCAAAACAATATCACAATGAGTCCACAGAGAAAATTTGTTAAAAAACACTTTTTAACAGAAATTTATGTCAATACTAAATAAAAAATGGCCCAAAATAATATCACAGTGAATCCATTTGAGGGATCAATTAAGGATTATTTGACACAAAAATACACTAACCCCTGCAACATAACCTCAAGCATTCCTAATCCATCAACACATTCAAACATAAATGATTGAATTTCTCAGTTGCAAATAAAATCAAACACAACCATATCACACAAAAATTTATGACCAATTGTTCTTGACCTACAGACTCCACAAAACATCAATACTCATAAACCTTAAGCCAACCGCCCAAGTAAACTAAACCATAGCCAATATATTTATAAAAAATAAGAATATATATAACTTCAAAGGTTATCTCAAGTGGTCGTGATATCAGTGTGATATTTCTCCCCTAACATAAGGGAGGTGCATAGGTTCAACTCTCTTCAATTCACTCAAGGCAAGGTGCTTGGAACTTAAACAATTCCAACTTTATGTTGGGTACATTCCTAGGAATGAGGGGAGTCCTAAGAAGTTCTCGAGGAGTTATATTACAAGGGGAGTATATATATATCATCCTAAAAAAGAGGGGAAGCCTAAGATATTCTTGAGTATTTAAGTTATCTTTCAGTGTTACAAATCCCCTTTATAAAACAAAATATTCCCGAAGAGTTAACTTCCCTTTCAGCGTTACAAATCCACTTGATAAAACAGACAACCACATGGTTTAGGGCTGCAAAAGAAGACTACAGATTTTTACCATTCACTCCTCTCCTTTTCACCTACTTTGTGGGAACCTTTTGAAGGGGTGATTTAACAATGCCCACCCTGTTACACTAAAACAGACTGACAGGGTCCATCGAACCACACTCATAACTAATCATAACAACAAAACTAAAACACAATATGCTTATGCATCAGGGGTATGGTGAAATGAATATTCTTGATTTGAGGTTGATGAGTTTTCCAAATTAAAGAAGAAATGGTTCTTGCTACTGATATAGTCCATAGAAACACTTATAATTCCTAAAATATACTTTTAATGCACAGTTTTGTCCTCAAATTTAGTCCAAAATTAGATCATTGTTGATTAGGGGGTCAAATAGGGTTGTGAATCACTTTTAGGGCCTAGTATGTGCCCAAAAACATGGATTTATTTCTCAAATATCAATTTTTTACTACTGATACTCATTCTTAGAAGTGCCCAGGTCTGAGTTTCATCCACTTTACCATGTTGTCAAAATTGTACCCAGAACACACTAAAACTTGGATTTGATTGATTTATGGTTTTTTGAAGGTCGGGACATATTTTTTCTATTTTTTTTTTAGGTTAAAAAATACCAGAACTGACCAAAAATATCCCAGATCAAATAATTATGTTGTTAGGAGGATCAACATATGTCAAGGTCATCAAGGAATGTGCCTAGGAATCATTTTGATTGTTGTATGAGGATTAGACAGGACAACATGCCCATGTTTGCTTTAACCATTCCAAAATTATGTCAAAATCCATTATATTGTACTTGACTAATCGACCTTCCTTTCAACCCATCTAACTCATATAGAGTGCCATCAACTAGTAAATAGCATATGAAATGGTATACATCATCCTCTTTATCAACCACTTTCTGTTCATCAAAGACAAAAGGATATGGTCTAGAAAAATTGTTGTGAGCAACATGAATGGCTTCACTATTGTTGGTAGACATCCTTTCATATTTGAGAATTCATGGCCAATTACATCATGTACTAATATTTCTTTGCATATATAGAAATATTGTAATAATTCACATAAAAACCTCATAATTAAGACCTTGACAAAAACCCTGCCAAATATTTCAGCTTAATAAATCCACAAAAATATCTATTTCTAAAAAATTGACTGTAAATGGAAGTACTTTGCTAATTATTTTAAACATATTCTGACTAGACTGTAATGATCGACTAAATGTTTCTCATAACCTATCTATACAAACATTTTTTTGTTATGATAATCCCTAGTTAGTATGCCACTTGGCTTCACTTGTCCATGATATCAGATATAGCTTTGCCAACTGCCAGAATTTACAAATGATTTTTGAAATCTATGAACATCAGTTGTCCACATCTAAAACTAAATTAAAGGTGTACCAATTTTTCAATTTCGCAAACATTTTACTGAGAAATTGCAAGCAAACAACAAAAACAAGCAAACATATCAAAAGAAACTATATAACCTTGCATGGAAGTGCATTGTGCCATAAGCTAATACAAGGAAAATTGCAGAGATGTGCTCTTCAGTGGAAAATATGGCCTGGGCACTATGGAAGACAAATTCTTCTTCCTACTTCCTACATGGATCTGCAATAAGCCTTTACTCTAAAGAAAAAAATAAGGCCTCTAAGCTGTTTATTTTCTCCACCAACCAAGAGAGATGAAAGTTTTGTTCTCATGTATAGATGATTTTGAAATTCCAACACTAACATTTTGAGATGGTTTGGTGGCAGGAGATACATAGAATCGACTAAATTAAAGAGACTTGACCCTTTATTGATCAATGCCTAATTCATATGTGATGCATATTATACTAAATCAGTCATCATTTAATTATAGTGTTCTTTGTCGCATATGCCATAGATATTGATAAACACTCTATCTTCTGTAATGGTAGCAAGCAGAAGAGAACCCAATCAACAAATGTTAGCACATATTCTGATGATAACAAGACATGTTTATAGAAGAGTTCAACAATAAAGTTAACCAAGAAAAAGAATAAGTACAACTTAAAATCGAATTATACATTATTTCCTCATGTCCTAATAGATCTACTATTGGAATTATCATTGCCTTCACATTTGGAATGCAAATGCTAACAATTGAGAGTCGCAGACTACAACCACAACCAAGTGGGAATCAAGAATGAAAACCTTAATTTATATGATGAACAAAAAGTACATGGAAGTGCATACAAAACTTTCATCCAATTGTATTTTTGCTATGGAAAGAGAATTGGAAAAAAACTAAACCTTAGTCAAGACAGTCCACGTCGGAGCAAGGGTAAATTCACTCCAAATAGGAGGGTTGTAGTTCACAGTGTAAGATGCCACAAATGTCCATGCATGTATTTTCATGAAAAAGTGTGACAAAAAACACAAATGAGTCAATACATATAAATGATCTCAGTTTATATCTCAAAAAATTTGCATATTAAGACAATGAGACAAGTATTTCAATGAGCAAAAATATTGCTTCAAATATAAGAGCCTCAAGATATATAAATATTGTGCACCCAAGTGTAATTGGCATAAAATTAACTAAAGTTATTCATAAAAAAGGGTAAAAGTAAAACATAGTATACAACTAATAACATACAACTTCCAAAATAAAAAACTGGAAGGTTCTACCATAAAGAGGCTTGTGCCTATGACTAGAGAAGCCACTTAAAGCTTTATCATTTGTCGATGCATTTCTTCTAATCTTAGTAATGCTCAGGTTACAACTGTCTGGAAACAATGGGCATAAACTTTTTGAGACACCGATTATATTAATGAATCTACTACGAATGATCAAAATCAAAATCTGAGATGCTACTACTCCCATAAAACAATTCAAAAACCACATTTCCAGTTTCAATCCCAACCTTATTCTTTAACTAGAAAAAAAAAAAATTGACAAAGATACCCACTACTAAATAAAACAACTTTACTATCTAAACCAAAAAGTGATGTAAACAAAAATTAAAGCCACTAGACTCTAATGTTTTCAAAAATTGCAGTAAGAAAATGCAAGGGTTATATAGATAACGATATGATAAATTTCTAACATGCTTATTTCCGTTATGATTGTCATACAACCACCACATCAAAGACCAATGTAACTGAAATTGATATCAAGAAATGTTATATGGCGTAACATGAAGTATGGTAAGGGAACATTAGAATATTTACAATGCTTTCTCTATGGATGGATCTAGTTATTTGTAATGAAATATATTTCTTTTATCCAAGTTACTATGAAAATGATTAAGGGATGGTATATCATGGGAAGCGTGAATGAGATTACTTGTCGGATATATCAATCCATTTGAATTACTGACATTACAGATAACATGAACTAGGTCAGTTCACGGGATCTACAATGGGATCCAAAATATCAAATTTATGGGCGAGGAAGAAGAGTGGGATGAATTTTTGTGCCATTGGTTTTTTTTTATATAGTGATGATTGAAATATTCATCACATAGAGACTCTCGTAGAGATTTTTCGAGTGATAAGTTACGGTGGAACAAAATTTAAATGAATCATTAAAATTAAGAGATTAACATGTAATGAACATAAACTGCGGTTCAAAGAGATATTTATAGTTTTCAAAAACAAGAAGAATTACAATCATAGGGTTCTATAGATAGTATTCATGTTGATCTCTGGAGGTTTAATGATAACCCACAAATCCGACATTTGCTGAAAAATATCAAGTCGCCTTAATCTATAAAATTTAACAATGTTTTCAAATTGGAACAAACTTATGACAAATACATTTGTTATCTATGTAAATAAACCATAAAAATGTAACTCAACCACAAAGGGTTTCATTTTTATCCTTTTTGTCTTTTTGCCATGGATTTTTTCCCTTAGTTCAAGCTTCACAGTCTGTGCTTGAGTAGATTCAACATGAAGAAAAGTTATAGAGATACACCAATTCCAATAAGAGCCTCCCTCCGCAATTTAACATTTGATGCCTTCTTACCTTGGCACTTTTTTTCCTCAAATTGGAAGCTTTTGAAATCGGGTTAGATTAATTTCCTATTTTAATTTATTTCCCTCTTATCCCTCTTAACTTATTTTTTAAATTTTATCCTTATTTTACTCCTTTTGTGCGAGGAAGTAGCAATAGAAAGCACATAATACAAATGAATGACCAAAAAAAATCCATAGTGAAGTGTTTTGTCGTAAGCTAATTTCAAAAGAGTTTTCTTCTAAAAAAATTATATTTTCATTTATTTATTTTCCCCTATTTTCCCTCCCAATCTCTTTTTTAATTTACCCATTTTCCCTTTATTTATTTAACTATTTCCCTCCCTACTTTACTTTTCCCTCTTTTTCTTTATTTATTTATTTAGTTTTCCTCTCTTTACTATATAGAGAGAGAGACTAGGGGAATTAACAACTAGGGACGGGGATGGTACTCACGTGACACAGGGTCTAGGGATCCAATCCTTCTACCACTATATCCTAGGTCCACCCACAGAGCCCAAGACATGGCGCATAGGCCATTTTTCTTTTTGGGGGGGGGGGATTTGAACACAAGACCTTCTATTTACAACCTTTTCAACTTTACCACTTTCTCTACCCCTTACGAGCTAAAATGTTAGGAGGACATGGGGTGGGCTTTGATCCACCTATGTGTCCACGAGTCAGGATATTATTTAATACAATCTCTCTGGGTGGAACCACATGCTCGACAACTACCTCAAGGTTCCCTCATGGCTCCAGGTAAGGACCTCATTGGAATTGAAACTTTCCCACTGGTGAAAAAATTCTTGCTCTTCACTAATGGATCCAACCCCTTTGGGATTTAAGTTGGAATATTAATATTAATATATTACATATATTATATATAATAAATATCTAATATATTAATATTAATGTGTATAAAGTATATTAATTATATAGTATATATTACATTAATATATATACAATATATTAATATATTAATTATATAGTAAATTTTAAGTATATTTAGCAATTAAATTGTTGCGCAGAGGTGGATCCCTTGTCCCACAAATAGAGTGGTCTCATATATGAACTTGGTGTCTCACTAGGTGATGACCTTAAAGATAGATGATGATGATAATGATATTAATATGTTAACACTACACACACACACACACGTTGGCGATATTTTTGCAGGGAGAGGTACTCAGGAGACTTTAGAACTTTTTGAACTTGGGTACAAGGAGAACCATAATGATTGAATGGCGATGCAAAATTAATGAAGGTTGTGAAAATGACAATTTTTAGCTAACATGATGCAAAATACATGAACTTGTAATAAATTTAATAGACTATTGAGAGGGTCAAATGCCAACGTTTTTTTCCAGAAAATATATGGATGCAACAAGTACAACGAGCTGAACAAAATGACACGAAGTTCACTACATTCCAATACCTGAAGGGAAAGATGAAAAATATCCAAGACTTGACTGAACCATACTATGATGACATGTGATGCAACTTGGTGGATCTGTCAAAGGGATAATACAAAAAAAAATGGTTAAATAAGATACAGACATGATAAGCACATTGAATTGGATGTGATAGTATCAATCAAATGATATTGCAAAAAAAAAAATAGTAGGTTCTCCTATGGAGTCATGTTTCAACACTTCATAATCATGTCGATGTTGAGCATGGACACTATACTACTAAGTTGAATAGAGTTATAAATATCATGTAGCATTTTCCTTTTCTAGTAATTAATGAGAACTAATTAGTTATTGCAAACTAATTAGGCATATTACGTCAATTACAATATTGACATGTCTAGAGATGTACAAAAAAATGTTATATAGAATTATAAAATCGTATATTATATTATATAAAGACACTTTGATTTGTCTGTGACATATAGGAAAATATTTGATAATTATAACATTTTATATAATTATTAACTTATAGTGTCTAGTCGTATTATTTTATCCTGCAATTAAATAAGTCATTTTTAGTTTTAATAATTTAAAATTGCTCAAATTTGGTCATATTTAACTTAAAAACAACATGGTGACCAATGTTTATGGTGATTTGCTCATTTATTTCGCATGGTAACCAATGTATTTTGGTCGTCTGGTCATTTATCACCCATTTCTTCGCTAGTGTACGGTGACCAAGGAAGTTGGAGGAAAAACCTGGAAAGTGGCAGTCATGGGAGCCTCACATAAGATACCAGACCCTATGGAAGAAAGTGAGGGGATGAATGCACCATTAATGGAATGATCAACCATAGGGAGGATTTTTTCTAGGGTGGCAGGACCTTTGGGGTGATAATAGGTCAACTGGTTGATTTTGATGACCTTCCCTTCATGAGGGAACATCATAAGTTGAAAAGCTGAAAAAGAGACAACTTTCATGATGTACATGTAGCTACGTCCTAAGAGAAGGATGTAATTAAGATGAGAATTGACCACCTAAATATCAATCAAGATGGTCTTGATAGCCAATTTGAAAGGTACGTTTGGAAAATTCTTTAAGGTTGGGAAGCACGACCATCATAGGAACATAAGGCAATCATCGATGGCTCTAACTTAGGTGACCCCCACCTTTTCCAATCAAAGGTGGACATGACACATTTGGATGCTCCTTAATCAACAATGAATCAATGGATTGTTAGAATGATCAACCCATAGTTAGCTACCTTAGACATTAATTAATTTATTTTTGTCTTATTTGCCTAGTTTCCAATATTCCACTCTATGCAAGTTGTCTTCCACATGTCCTAGAAGTCAAACTTGCTAAAAATGAGTCATGGAGCACTTGGGAAACCTCCTAGAATCAATATTTAGCATATCTACTTTATTCTAGATCCTACCTTGAGCATATCTGTTTTTTCTACTTTGTTGCCTGCTTTACTAAGATTTATGGCAAAAAGGAAAGTAACACTAGGTGCAGTTGACTTGTTTTTTTACCTCATCATCCTCCATTATTTTCTCTTAATAAAAGCATGTATGAGTTGTCTTTCTATCACCTATTAGCTTTCCTAATTGAATTTTCCAATTCGTGAGCTCCTAGGTATATTTGGAAACTGGTTTATGCACCTATGGGGGATTTCGCTAGATTTAGTAAGCCCGATTTTGACTATTTTGAATGGCATCCTTATGCATTCGAATCTCTCATGTAATTATATATTGCAGAAGCCTATGAATTCATAAGGTTGGCTATTGTACACTTATTTAATACAGATTAGTGTTATGCTCCAATTTCAGTCTCCTTTGTGTGTAAATTTGCAGGTTTGATTAGCAATTTTGTGAGTGCAATTGTTATATCACTTGGGTTCAATTTACACATGGTATCAGAGCCTTTTTAGATTGATTTATATCCTTCCATATTGCTATTTCAGGTTTGACATCTTGACTGGGAGCCATTATGCTGACTGAAGGGACAATTTCTGAGCTATGGATCAATCTCAGAAGATCATCTTGACTCCATTTAATTTCTTTGAATGGAAAATAGAGATTGAGATACTGTTGAGAGAGAAAGTTCTCTACAGGGTGGCTATGACAACTGAAGTAGAGCCCAATGCAGGTGCAGAGAAATTTAAATGGCAAAACAGAAGGGATGAGGCCTATTGTCTGTTGTGTCTGAGCATATCTAGAGACCTCCTCTTCCATCTTGATGGATTGACATCACCTAATGAGGCATGGGAGTTCAGCTTGTAGATATTTTTGGTAAGATAGATGAGATGAGAGGACATCAAATCAAGAATGAATTGATCTCTTTGAGTCCCAGCAGCTTCGAATCCCTGCAACTCTACTTTTCCAAGTTTAAAGCCCTTGTTTTGCAGCTAAAATAGTGTGGAATTGAAAAGAAGGAGGAACAACTAGTTTTGGCCATAATATCAAAGCTTGGCCCTAACTATTCAATGTTTGTTTTGACCTTCCATTCCACCAAGTTGACAGCTCAAGCCTGGAAGATGCCTAAGCTTGCAGAGTTCATGGAATCCCTCACACAAGAACAAGATAAGCTGGTGATGATGGGCACCATCAAACCTTCCAAAGACCAAGCTCTGTTTGCTAGAGATTCGAGGGTGGATTCAAAAGGCAAGAATAAAGGTAAGAAGCCACCTGAGCAGAAGAGAGACAAGAACAAGTCTCAGGAGGAGCCCCAAGGCTCCAAGAAGAACTTCCAGAAGAAGAAGAACAAAGGAGAAATGAGCAAGTGCGCATACTGTATTAAGGGCTATAATGCTGAAAGATCCTCCATGAAGAAGCAAATTGACATGCTGACCCAACTCTTGGAGAAGAATAACATCTCCCTTCCTGATAGCTCAAAGAAGAGGGAAGGAGGATCAAATTTAGAGGACAGAGAGACAGTACATGCATTGGTTGCTGGCACATCAAGCTCACCTAGCCTCATCATAGACTCTGGAGCTTCAAGACATATGGTTTCGACCAAGGAGTCATTCTCCTCTCTTGACATGTCTAAAGGTCCACCAATAGTGCTGGGAGATGACTCTCTCACTGACAGTTTAGGAAAAGGAAGGATTGATCTTAACCATGGTAAGTTCAGTAATGTATTGTATGTTCCAGGTATTGCCTCTAAGCTCTTGTTAGTGTATCAAATGACCCACACAAGGTCTCCAAAGAAGGTCATATTATCCCCTGATGATGTTGAGATCACTGAGATCTCGAGTGGTAAAGTCATTGCAAAAGGAGTTGCTGATCACACTTCGAAGGTATACATGTTATCACATTTCCTACCCTACTCAAACCCCTCTGCTCTTCTGATTCATGCCAATGAGGCAAGCAAGCTTTGGCATGAAATATTTGTCCATCTTAACTATAAGTATCTTTCTGATCTAAGTGAAAAAGAAATTGTCATAGGGTTACCAAAGATAAGTTTTCCAAGGGAGTCTGTCAAGGTTGTATCTTAGGAAAACACCCAAAGCATAAATTTGAGAGAGCTAGTCATGAGAGAACCTCTACACCTCTTGAGTTGATCCACAATGATGTTGCTGGTCCATTTCCTCATATGTCAATGAGTCAGGCCAAATATGCATTGAAATTCATAGATGAATTTTCCAGGTACTGTTGAGTTTACTTCCTGTAGCATAAGTCTAAAGTTTTTGGCCTCTTCAAAGTCTTTAAGGCTTTGGTTGAAAACTAGTCTGAGAGGAAACTCAAGATCCTCAGATATGAAAATGGTGGTGAGTATGTCAAGTCTGAGTTCATTCAGTATTGTGAAGATGCAGATATTCATATGTAGCATTCAATCCCTTACACACCACAACAAAATGGTGTTGTTGAGAGAAAGAACAGATCACTGAAAGAGATGGCAACCTGTATGATGGAGGCTAAGACTTTGCCGCCAAAGTTTTGGGATGAGGCTATAAAATGTGCATCCCATATCTAGAATAGGGTGCCTCATAAACAACTTGATGGTATGACTCCTTTCGAAGCATGGATTGGGAACAAGCCAGATGTGACCCATTTCAGGATTTTTGGCTCAAGGGCTTGGGCTAGAATTCTAACAGAAAAGAGGAAGGCTTTGCAGCCCCAAAGCCAAGAGTGTCTATTTGTTAGGTAATATGAAGATTCAAAAGGGTACAAGCTGATCAATTTGAGAACAAACAAATCCTTCATTGAAAGGAGTGTTCAGTTCCAAGAAGAGCCTTTAGCAGCAGTTGAAGTTGGAGAGTCTTCTTCACCACCAGAACCATTGAATGTAAGTGAAGAGACAAATGAGTTTGCTGATTCTGATATGTCTAATAATGATGATTTAATTGCAGATCCTATCAGTCCTACAAGACCAAAATGGGTAGCAAAGACCATTCATGCAGCTGGGGAACTAGCTGGAAATCCTAGTGATCCTAGGAGGATTAGATCTGAGTTTGAGAGTGCCTTGTGTATGAAAGACCCTTTGTTTGTAGAGAAATGATATCTGATGGTTGAATAAGACTGATAGACATATGAATATGCAGCACAAGATCCAAGATGGCAAACATCCATGAAAGAAGAATTCAGCTCACTCCAGCAGAACAACACTTGGGAACTGGTTGATCTCCCCCCAGGGAGGAAGCTAGTTCAATGTAAGTGGGTTTTCAAAACTAAGTTTTATTCTGATGGTTCACCTTTTAAATATAAGGCAATATTGGTAGGCAAGGGCTACTCATAGGTACATGGTATTGACTACAATGAGACCTTTGCACTAGTGGCAAAGATGGAATCCATCAGGCTAGCCTTAACCATTATAGCTTCGAAGCAGTGGGAGGTACACCACATGGATGTGAAGTGTTCTTTCCTAAATGAGAACTTACTGAATAAATTTACATGCATCAGGCTCAAGGGTTTGTTACTAATCCATCTTTTGTGTGCAGGCTAAAGAAATCATTGTATGGGCTTAAGCAAGCCCCCAGGGCTTGGTATGCCAAGATTGATGGCTTTCTATTGTCAGTGAGTTTTGTTCGATGCAAATATGATCCTAATGTTTATTTGAAGCTGATTCATGGTTCTTTGATGATTATTGTCTTGTATGTGGATGACCTTTTGATTACAAGATGTTCAAAGAAAGAAATTGCCTCCTTGAAGGATGCAATGAACCATGCATTTTCTATGACCGATTTGGGGTTGTTGAGCCAATTTTTGGGTCTCGAAATTGCTCAATCCCAACATGGATTAAAGATACATCAAACCAAGTATGATTTGGATTTTCTGAACAAGTTCAACATGAAATATTGTAATCCAAGCAAGACTCCCTTCCTTTCAGGAGTTAAGCTTGAAGAAGCAGGTTCTTCTCCTATGGTAAATAATACATTATATTGACAACTGATTGGGTGTTTGCTGTATCTTACACACACTCGACCTGATATTTATTATGCAGTAAGTGTGGCTTTAAGATATATGGATCAGCCTCATGAGATCCATTGGAGAGCAGCCAAAAGGATCCTTAACTTTGTTTAGGGAACAAGAACTCAAGGGATCTTCTACAAAGCTAAATCTGATCTTGATTTGATTGGGTTTAATAAAAGTGATTGGGAAGGTGAAAAAATAGATTGAAAGTCAACATAAGGATATGTGTTCATGCTTGCTGAAGGACCAATCAGCTGGTCAAGCAAAAAACAGAGTGCAATTTCAGTCTCATCTACAGAAGCAGAGTACAGAGTTGTTGTAAATGCAGCAACTCAATGTTTATGGTTGCAGGGGATACTTGGTGACTGTGGCTTCGAATCAGAGTTTTCAACCATTATCTATTGTGATAATTATAGCACCATTCGAATCTGTAATGATCCAGTTTAGAGACAGTGAACCAAACACATTGAGATCCAGATGAACTACATTAGACAACTTGTGCATGATGACACCATTCACCTACTCTTTTGTGCATCTTTAGAACAAGTAGTAGACATCTTCACCAAATGTTTTTGTGAGAATACATTCAGCAATCTCAAATCACTGTTGGGGATTGCTGATCATGCTATGAAGCATTATTGATGACAATATTTTGAAATTTTGTTTTACTGTCCATGTTTAAGGGAGGATTTTCCCACAGGGTTTTTGCCTCTTTCATTGGTTAAAAGGACATGCAGTATGTAAAGGGTGACTAAGCCCTGTTTCTAGGCCCTATAGTTTTCTGAAATTTACTCATAAGTCAGGATTAAGTGGGGTGTTGGAATAATCAACCCATAGTTATCTACCTTAGATATCAATTAATCCATTTTTGTCTTATTTTCCTAGTTTCCAATATTCCACTCTATGCAAGTTGTCTTCCACATGTCCTAGAAGTCAAACTTGCTAAAACTGAGTCATGGAGCACTTGGGAAATGTACTAGAATCCATATTTAGCATATCTTCTTTATTCTAGATCCTCCCTAGCGCATATCTACTTTTTCTGCTTTGTTGCCCGCTTTACTGAGATTTATGGCAAAAGGCAAAGTAAGACTAGGTGCAGTTGACTTGTTTTTTTCCCTCATCATCCTCCATTCTTTTCTCCTAATAAAAGCATGTATGAGTTTTCTTTCCATCACCTATTAGGTTTCCTACTTGAATTTGCCAATTCATGAGCTCCTAGGTAGATTTGGAAACTGCTTTATGCACCTATGGGGGATTTGACTAGATTTAGTAAGCCTTCTTTTGACTATTTCAAATGACATCCTTATGCATTTGAATCTCTCATGTAATTATATATTGCAGCAGCCTATGACTTCATAAGGTTGGCTATTGTACACTTATTTATTATATATTAGTTTTATGCTCCATTTTCAGTCTCCTTTGTGTGTAAATTTGCGGGTTTGATTAGCAATTTTGTGAGTGCAATTGTTCTATCACTTGGGTTCAATTTCCACATGGATGACTAGGTTTCAAATTGAAGTGGGGATCTGGAATGTGATGGATGAGTGCATCCTAGTCTCATACCGATCCAAATCGAAGGTGTTGTTGGTCCTTTCGCACTCTAATAGATTTAAAATGGAGATTCTACAGGCATCAGGATTCCAAGGTAAAAGGCACACCAGAGGATTTCTCTCATGAAACCGGTGTGTGGAATCATGTGGTAAAAGCAAGCAAAAACTAGTAAAAGAGAGACTAAACTACTCAAACAGAAATACAACCCAAAATTTAATGCATATGAACATGAAAGTAAAAGAAATTAAATGTAAATGTTTCACTGCAAATCCACCCCGGAACAGTAAAAAATGAGTAGCAACATTGAATGGTAAATGTAAATGTTAAACAATAAGATTAGAATCCAAACATAGTAAGTGTAAAGCACATTCACACAACATATATTAAAGAATAAATTATTTTTTTTAATTATTTCAAACGATAGGGTTTTAATTTCGGTTTTGAGTTACCTCAAATGATAATGGGCGTTTACAGCTGCAAGATGGACTATGCTCCTGGTCTGTGATAGTCACTAGCCCTCCACTCCGAGACTCACTAGGTTCTTCTCTTAATAGGGGCTTCAAGCTAAAGGGGATATATAGGGAATATTTTACCAGTGGTAAGTTTGTCCTTTATTTGGGGAAAACCATGGTATTGACATCGTGTTTCATGACTTTCCCACTCCTTTGGTTTTTGAACTTTTTGTATTTTCTCTTTCTTTATATTTTTTGTATTTTGGAAATATTTATGTGGAAAATATATGTTTGTGCCAATGTAATTATGTAGCTAAGAATTTTAGGTTGGTGGAGTCCTAATGTTAGGAAAATGGGTGTATGGATAATGTGACCAAGGGAGGTGAGATTAGGTGAACAAATTTTTAGTGTTAACAGATTTCTCTCCAATGTGTGAGGGAAAAATCTCATCATATGGACGATAGACATCATATGATATTTACTGTTCAAAAACAATGAGTAGAAAAGTGGTGGAGGATTAGAGCTGTGTCGCAGGGTGGAGCATGTATTTCAAATGAACTGCAAGGGAGATAACCTGAAGTAAAACTCCTCAATGATGGTTGAGGTACATACAATGTCAAATAAAGAAACGAGGTGGGACTCCCCATGATCGTATCAATGTATCAATATATACAAATAGTGAGGCTCATAAGGGGACCTGAACAATACAGGAATAACTATTGCATACATCACAGGTGTCCCATAAGGAATCATACATAGACTAGATTAGTGATCCAATGACACTTTATATGAAGGATTGAGATTGGAAACAATGGAATGCAACATGTATGCATGGTCATAACCAGTGTGCTAGAAGGCCCAACAACTGGTAGGACTCAGACAACTGGAATATGAATCTCAGGGGTATAATAGACTGCAATGGAAATTGGATATACTGGGAAGAAGGAAGGGATTCCAAACAATATCACCAATGCAGCTCAGATACCACTAGGAACATAATAGTAAATGGGTTCCAAAATGTCTCACCAATATGCTTGAGTCAAGGTATATTTGTGGTCTTTGACTAATTGATGAAATGACCAAACCTTGTATGAATCTCAAATGTGAAATGATGTGGCTAATGTGAAGCACATGAGAGACAACCATCTAAAAGGGTAATATGGACTCCCCTCAAATGGTCCGTATGAACTCACCGATGATGGCAGCGAGGCCAAGGTATAGGGACCTATGTGTCTATTTTATGGAATATATATGTTGATGTCGACAAAGGGAGACCTGCAACTAACAAGGAAATAATGGTTCCTTGACAGGATCTTAAGGTAAGCAACTGTATAGTGACTGAAACAAGATGCTGATTGGAGAATCGATAGGTGGATACAAGGGTGAAGGAGCAATGGGATTGAAAATTCCTTTGTTCAGAGGATGATATCAAGGATTACCTGGAAGCACATGATACTAATCTCAAGGAGGGGGCCATAAATGGAGGGGGATAACTATACTAGGTATGAATGCAACAGGACAACGTCAGAGGGAAAATATGTTGACAATGAAGGAGGGGGACTCCAAGGGTGACTCATCATAGAATACTTTGAACAAAGGCAAATAGGAATGTTGTTGACACAAGGGTCTTGATGTGATATGCTAGGTGCTAAGAAGCACCATTGAGGCCTTGTTCGTGGTTTAAGGAAATGAAATAAGGGATAGAAATATGCTCGAGATGGAACTATCCCATCTATTTTATTGAGCCCAGGTTAGTAAATGCTCATCAATGTTTTCAATTTTAGAGAGTCTAAAAAAAGGAAGAAGACTCCAGTGGTGGTCTTTTCCTAAAATTAGTATCCAAGTTCGAAAAAAGCATAAAAGTGTACGATGGAGAACTATTGTAACTGAAAGGGACTAGAGTATTCATTTTTCATAAATAGTCCATTTGACCCAAAAATGGGTAAACGTATACCAGTCAAAGATTCCTTCACGTCTTTTAATGAGTTTGAAATAAATAAAAGGACTTGACGATATACATAAAATCCATGTTGGGAGTCCAGGGGGACGGGCCAATAAGTGACGATATGAGGAAATGCATGTGGCTTCAACTCAGTATGTCAAACTATATCGAATCTCAATCCCAAGGGGTTTTGAACGGAATGTGTGTCAAATGCAAAGGTTTCTAAAAAATGGTCACACATGTAAAGGAGGGATATACTATTGAGTAAGGGAAAATGTAGGGGTGACTAGATGGGGCCACTTATTGGGAAAACAGGAGTCTTACAAGCTCAAGGGAGGAAAAAATGACAATGAATAAACTTGATGGAGGTTGTTGGGTGTGTGTTTTACTATCTTAAATACACCTAATATTTAATTATCGATTGGGTTTAGTAGGCTTAGAGGTGATAAAAAATATATGCAAAGGTAGAAAGGATCCTAGGGTGTCGTGGAGATATTTTAATAAACAAAAGATCGAAAGATATTCAAAATGAAAAACCAAGTCAAACTCTTAATACTATTTGAATAATCAAACTAGACCGGAGTATCAACAACTACTAAAAGAAAGATATAAACAATAATACTTGTAACTTCAGACACTAACTCATACATAAAAGGGATTATAACAACTGAACTGACAAAAAACCAACTAACTACCCCTTAAGCGGAAGGCTGGGGTAAAAAGACAACTTATCTTACAAAAATAGAAAACTGAAAAAGCAAATGGAAAACTCAATAAATAAAACTTTGAAAGAAGCAAGTAGATAATTAAATAAAGATAAAAAACAGAAGCAAGTAGAAAACTTAATAAAGATATTTAAACTCGATTCTTTAATAAACACATACCAAAAACAAGAATGTTTCCTATGATTACAAATAATCTAACTTCCTCTTAAAAATAATACATCTAACCCTAAACTCTATATGCAAACAAAGATAACCATGGCGTAAAACAACAATAAAAGGAAATCAGTGTTTAATATTCAAGAAATAAAAACAACTTAATCCATATTTAATTTAAGGTGAAAATAAAATAAAAGAAGAATAATAAAACCTTAATCAATACCCTAAAACAAACAAACTTTAATTGTAATGCTTAAATAAAACTACCAACTACAAACATAACCCAAATATTGACAAAACAAAACTAGAAATAATCTTAAAATACGTAAAAAACACTAAAAATGGAACTGAGGGATAAATGACAAACTGAACAGTAAGTATGTAAGGGGTGGCTGAATGGAAAACTGGACAGACAGTCGTAATGAAAGTCCATACAGTTGAAAATGGTAAAAACTAACCTAAATGAACTAATTCTTCCATTGAAGTTGTGCAGATCTAAACCTAATGCATGGAATCAATAAAAAAAACCTATTTGATTAACAAATTAAATTTAAACTAACTCTTAAACAAAAAGAAATCATTGCATATTAAACTAATTAGTAAGTTAGAAATTAATTTAAACAAACTGGAAATTAACTTAAGCAAGTTCATGGCAGGAAATAAATAAACAGAACTAAATATAAATGAAAGCAAACTATTTTATATAAACAAATTCATAACAGAAAATAAATAAACAAGACTGAATTCAAATGGAAGCAAACTATTTTATATGTTTGTAAATAAAAATTGAAAGCAATACTAGAATGAAATGACTGTAAATAAAATAACTAAAAGCAAATAACTGAAAACAAATGACTGAAAGCAAAGCTATGCGCGCATCTACTTGTTTAAGTGCTGAAATAAAACTAAGCTAATGCAATACAATAATTAAAATAGAATTTACTATTATCTAATGAAAACAAACTGAAAATTAAACTAGACTAGCTAAAATAGAAAATAAAGAACGAAATTAAACAAGAAAATGAACCTCTAGTTGATGAGTGGCCATCTCAACAATCAGGGGTGATGTCTGCTAACTCCTACTCAAATGCAATCTTCAACAGCAATGCATACAACTCTTTATTCAAATTCAGAAACAAAATTACATTGTTAATAAAAATTGCCCAACAAAATACTTTTCTAACTCTCCTGACTAACTCTTCTCTTATTCAGAGACTGATATATATAGCTTACATGAGAGATGAGCAAGTAGACCCTCAAAGGTTGAATTTTCTCTAATTTTAGTCCATCTTTAAAGGCACATAATTGATTTCAAACCAGCGCATGGACATCTTCCTTCTTCAGCGCGAGCGTGACCTCTACAACATGAACGTGGCGTGATATTCCTTCTTTCACATGGGCAGATCCTCTTCAGCGTGGCATAAATCCCTTCCTTAGCGTGGTTGATGAACTAGTGTTGAACACAAGATTTGTACATAGCAGCAAGTTTCTAGAACGCAGGTCCCTCATCAGCACGAGCGTGTGAACTGGTGGTGTTGTGGAGAGTGAGGGTGACGACACAGTCGGTCTTGTAGAATGCAGGTTGTTCTATCCCTTTGAATTGCGTGGATAATAAGCAGCTAGGTGGTGATCCTTCTAGAGCATGAGTTAAATGCATCGATCCAGGACAGAGATGGTTGATGTGGCGGTGAGAGAAGGGGATTGCAAGCTGGTGTGTGATACAGACATGTGGATGATTAGTTGTTTGCAGGCTATTTCATGTTTAAATGCCCAAAACCGGTTATGGATAGCTCGTAGGCTAATGGATGAGCTGAACAAAAAATTGAACTGTGAGCTGGAAATGCTGGTTTTTGATTTAGGGAAAACATGGCAAACCACCAGTGAATTTTGCGTGACGACTAGATGACGAGCTGAATGCCATGCTGGATCGTGAGCTGCACATGTCAGCTGAAAGATAGATTGAATGCATTTTGGTGTTAATTTTCCCAAACAAACAATGAAATATGCAAACAAATATACATATCAGATAATACATTAAATATTCTTTACATAATATAATTTTGAGTTAATAAAATCATAAAAATGATATTAATAACCAAAGTTGTAATAACATCAAGTTTGTTCTTACCTTGTGCTGAAATAACGATTTGTATGACATAAAATATACTAAAGATTATAAAATATGTGTTTAAATGTGTTATTTAATTGCCAAAAATAATAATAAAATTGGGCTCAACATTCCCCCAAACCAGAGAAATGCCAGGTCCCACTGAGCAAAAAGAAAATGATTAAGGAAGAAGGAAAGGTTGCGCTAGTAACTTCCTTCTACTTGGCGAATGAAGGGAATAATTTAAACTTTAATCTTATAAAAGAATATTTATTTTATGTCCAAATAGAAAAGATTTCACCAGTCTTATTTTAATATCTTGTCAAGTTCAAAAATAATTCAGCATTTGTTCAATGGTTATGATATAAGATTTATAAGATAGAAGGTGTAAGAAAATATAAGTAAGAAAAAAATGATGGAACAGTAAAAGATTTGGATTTATTAGGAGACCATGCTATTATAGAAAAATTCAAGATGTGCGTCTTTTAACAAGCATATGCATTTGATAAATAAATTTTATAAATTTTATAATTAGTTCAACCATGTCCAAAGTAAAACTTTGGACAGCTTCAACATATATCACAAATGCATAAATAACATTCTTAGTTAACAAGAAAAATAGTTTTCATGTGTATTTAAATAAAAAGATGCTAACAGTAAAATGATAACAAAATAAATTTTAAGGTCAGTCAACACATCCATACAAAAATAAAACTATGTTCAAAAACAAAATTTGGTTGACAAATTTTAATCATTCATGCTATAATACCACAATATCGCATTCAGACCATCATCTAAACCATTATTCAGATCCTTCGTATAGTCTTCCATCAAACCCTTCATATTGATCGATTGCTTTGTTTTTTTTTGTAAGAACATGCTTCATGCTATAACCTGAAAACACTTTAACATTTGTCAGAGATTAGCAATTTTGTCATAAAAAGATAAAAGCAGACAAATATTTTGTTTCAAATCTTCCCAATCCTCCCCCAAACCAAAGATATCGCATGTCCTCATGCAAAGGAGAAGAATAGTTTATTTCAGATAATAAAAAGTGCGAGTATGTTGTTATTGTTTTATAAATAAAAGAAAAATTGACTAGTAAAGGAAAGTGATTTAGATATGTATATTTATGAAAAATAATAGTGCTTAGAAATACCATCTAAAGAGACAATAATATAATCGAAAGAATGCCATAGGAAAAGCTAGGCATCTATGCCTCATTGTAAATATATCTTGTCATCATAAAATACTTTATGTTTACCCCAAAGTGTGTCAGAGATGTAACTATGGGTCCCATTTCTACGATAATAACATCCTAGATATTGATTGAATTAGATGGCCAGGTTGAAGCCCAACATACAACGATTCTGAAGTGACAGCCTTAACATTTAATTTATAATTTTTTTCAAAATTTTTTCCTATATATGATCATTATTTTACGAATCATGTGCATAGGAGTGCATTAACCAGACCTCTTTACTCGATATTGCCCCACTGCCAGAAAGCATGTTCAGTACCCTGGCGGGTTTATCTTGGTACCATGCAAGTATAGTCCCACTGCCAGCAAGCCTGTTCAGTACCCTGACGCGTTTACTTGCATTTATCAAGCTTCCTGGTTTTAAGTTGTTATGCAACATTGACCCACTACCTGTAGGCCTGTTTAGTACCCTAATAGGTTTTCCTTGTATAATGATATTAAATGTATGGAAGCCGATTGGTACTAGAGTGTGCTAAGCCCTGCTAAAACACATAATTCAATTTTGCAAAAATAAACTTACAAATACTTTTTATACTGGCCTTAATCATAAATTATGTCAAAAGAGAATAACTTAAAGCTGTTCTTTGACCTTAGAATCCATCTTTTTTAGAAGAGATAAGTATTGTTCCCCACAGGTAAAAATTCCACCTACTCTCGAGTTATCACAAAGAGATATTTGAGAGACAAGTTTTGATAACAAGTATAGGATGAACTAGTAATACATAGGCACAAGATGAATGATAATGAAAATAGGTCTTATCAAGCATTGTTTGAAATAACAAATCAGAAATGTACATCTCTGAATCAAAATATCAGAACTATATGAATCATAAAAGGAGAGGTTAAGAATGATATGCAAGGAGTTATCCTTAATTGTCACTACAAACAACAAATTAAGAAAAGTTAATATACATTACGAGCATAATTACCTTTTCCAAATAATACTTCATGAGCTACTTATAGAGATAAAGTATCCATGATCAAACTGCAAAACCACTTGTTAGATGATTCAATTTATTCATAAAAAAAACATAGAAAGCAAAAGAGTTGCATGTAATTTATTTTATCAGAAGTGACTCTTATTTATTCATAGAAGCAAAAACGTATCTACATATATACAAGCGATGATAACCCAAAATGATTTCACGGATCAGGAGGAGGAGGAATAACTTCCTCTTCAATCAATTCCATTTCTATATGTTGTAAAACATTTTGTACGAAATCCTATCTAGATGTTGGTTGGTGGTAAATCCTTAGTCTATGTCCATTCACTATAAAGGAAAATTCTGAGCCGTCAATTGTTTTAATTTTTACTGATCCATTGTCAAAAGTTGTAACTACTTCATAAGGGCCCAACCAATGGGTATTTAATTTCCCTTTAAAGTTTTTAAACTGTGAATCGAATATTAATGCCCAATCTCTAGAATTAAATTTCTTTTGCTTGATAAATTTATCATGCCATTGCTTCCGTTGATTCTGTATTAGCATGGTTCTTTGGAGCGCATCCTGTCTAATTTCATCTAATTCATTAATCTATAGGATTCTTTGTTTCTGTGCTTCGTCCAAATCCATACCTAACTGTGCTGTCATAGGAAAGGTTTTAACTTGAAATTCAATAGGTAAAAGGACTTTTTTTCCATATACTAACTCATAGGGGGTATGTCCGGTAGTATTTCTCCATGTTATCCTATAGGCCCATAAAGCCTCAAGAAGTCTATCCACCCAATCCTTATGATGTAAGTGAATGGTCTTGGTTAAAATAGCTTATAATACTTTATTGGTTGATTCTACCTAGCCATTAGCCCGAGGATAATAAGGTGAATGGTCTTGGTTAAAATAGCTTATAATACTTTATTGGTTGATTCTTTTGTTCTTTTTGGCTTTCAAGTTTCTATTTGAAAAAGAAATATAAAGAGAATAGTTTTTGCTTTTTGCATTTCATTTCTCTTTTCCTAGTCCTTTGTTTCAAATTTTGAGTCAAAACACCACATAAGTTTCATGCCATTTACCCTCTGACTAATAACAGCCCTTAAAATAAACGATATAATTTTAAAAATTGCTAGTAAGTTTTATTTTATAGGGTCATACACCTACTAGCTTAGGCTAGGCTTGTGGGATAGGGAGTTTCAACTCCCCACAAGTGTTAAAATTCAGACGTAGTTGGCCTATCACTAGGTAAATCCTTTTCTACATTGATTGTTTCTGGGAAGCTCCTCTCAAACGGGAGTTAAGCACTAGGCCGCGTGGAGGCTTGGACAGAGGAGATAACCTTCCGAATCCTTGTCAAAACGTAACTCAAGACTTTTACGCATCTGGGGATTTTGTCCTAGACAGAGTTTCGAGCTCAGCTACCCTGCCCATGTGTACGAGTTCGGCTGACGACTGTCCCCCCAGACTGTGAATTTAGTTAAGGTAGCCTCTAGTCTCTTTGACATCTAGGGTTCATGCACAGGTACACTGGAAGGTTATTTCTGGTTGACCTTGGACGGGCTTGGAAGGTAACCCTTGTGGAAAGTGCAGGAGGGTGGTGGGTGATTCCTCCGCTTGTGCCTGAGAACCACCTCAAGGACTCCAAGTAATCGTTCATCAGCTTTCTTATGGAAAGTACATCTTATACCTATTTGTCTGTTTGGGATTTAGGAATTTTTAGTGAGTGCTTTGTGGTTTGTCTGTACTTAGTGGGCCTTTAGGTGTCTTCTTTGTGATTTTGGTTGACCATCAACCTCAGACTTTGTCTCTTGTTTTGAAACTATGGCTAGCACCCCTTCGAACACCAACCAAGAGATCCCCATGATGGGAGCTCCTTGTCCTATTCCTCTCACAGGGAATGTTGGTGTTCCCTTGATGGCCACCTTGAATCTTCCAGGATTCACCCTAGGGATACCGGTGTGGTTGTTTTCCACTCCAACTATCCTAAATGCTCCTGATGCTTCTCAAGTAATCTCCTTATATCAAGGGCACCAAAACACTGTCTCCCCTTCACCTGTAGTTAGTTCTCCTCCTCCTTCTACCTCATGCGGTGAAAGTACTGATACTAGTAACCGATAGTCTAAAAGGAGTAAAAGAAGGAGGAATAGGAAGAAAGCACATAAGCAAGGGGGCACCCGTTCAACCTCTACAAGTAAAGTTGAACCTCACCACCCAGCCTCGGTTGTTCAGGCTGGGGGCACCCATCCAACCTCTGCAAGTCATGTTGGATCTAGTCACTCAACCTCTGGTGTTCACGTTGAGTGCACCCGTTCAACCGCTGGTTTTCAATTTGAACCTTCCCATCCAACCTCTGTTGTTCAAGTTGGATCCATCCATCCAACCTATGGTGTTCATGCTGGTGGGATCCTTCCAACCTTTCGAGGTCATGTCGGATCCTGTCACTCAACCTCTGGTGTTCAAGCTGAGTGCACCCGTTCAACCTCTGGTTTTCAAGTTGAACCTTCCCATCCAACCTCTGTTGTTCAAGTTGGATCCATCCATCCAGCCTCTGGTGTTCACGCTGGTGGGATCCTTCCAACCTTTTCAGGTCATGTTGGATCCAGTCACTCAGCCTCTGGTGTTCACGTTGAGTGCACTTGTTCAACCTTTGGTGTTCAATTTGAACCTCCCCATCCAACCTCTGTTGTTCACGTTGGATCCGTTCACCCAGCCTCTGTTGCTCAAGCTGGGGGCACACACTCAACTGCTACAAAGCATGTTGATCCTGACCATTCGGCCTCTACTATGCATGTTGATGGTGCCCAATCAACCACTGCGAGTCATGTTGACACTGTTGACAAGTCTACCCGTTCAAAACGCAAGCTCAAGTTTCCTTGTAAGCTTTGTGAGGGAGACCACCTTACTTATAAATTCCCTTCTATTGCGGAGGTGCGACGAGTTTAGATTCATGGTCATTCCATTTTTGAACATTATGGAGTCTCTCAACAACCAGCCTCTCTTAGTGAGGTTGGATCCAGTCATCCAGCCTCTGTTGTTCACGCTGGGGGAAAAATCTCATCCTCTGCAGGTCATGTTGAGAGCAAACAGTCAGCCACTGCTAGTCATGCTGATACCATTGAGAAAATTGGTCGTTCGAAGCATCATCTTAAGTTCCCTTGTGTGCTATGCAAGGGAGATCACCTTACTCATCTGTGCCCTGCTATCCCAGAGGTGCGAAGAGTGTGGTCCAAGACTCATGGATTTCGTTCTTCTGAACACCCTATAGTTTCTCAACATCCTACTCAACCTTTGGTTGGTTAAATGGTCGAACAAATCTCAGATTTGGTCGAACCAACTCTTCTTTCGGAGAGAGCTCCTAATGTGATTGAACCAATGTCATCTTTGGTCAATCCCACTCTCCCTACGGAGAGTGACTTTCATGAAGCGATTGAATCGATTCCAGTATCGATCAATCCCACTCTTCCTTCGGAGAGTGATGTGTCTACCACTCACATTTTCTTCACTGCCAGTTCATAACTTACTGAACAAGGGGGCACTGAACTTGCTTTGGATCAACCCCCACCAAGATCTCGGATTGCTTCCTTTGATTAGGATAGCCTAGTTGAGCCGCGCCTTCCTTCTGTTGCACCTTTCCAGATAAAGGTCAAAGTTGAACCCTATACGATTGCTCGTTGTATTGTTGATGAAGGAGCCTCAGTTAGTATTTTTTCTGCTCGTGCTTGGCGAGGCATGGGATCTCCCAGCCTTGTGTCAACTGCTAGTCAGTTACTGGCGTTTGATAGAAGAACTTGTCTAGCCTTGGGAATTCTTCCTCAAACACCTGTTACTTTGGGTGGGAAGACCTTCTTAGTTGACTTCATGGTGATAGAAGACCCCTTGGACTTTAATATGCTCCTTGGACGTGATTATGTCTATGCCATGCAAGCTGTGGTGTCAACATTCTTTCGTGTGATGTACTTTAATCATGGCGAAGAAATTGTCACTATCGATCAGCTGGATTTTCTTGATCCGTCTCCTGAACCAACTAGAGACCAAGTCTTTCCTTTATTGATTCCTATTGTTTCTGTAGACACTACCCCGCCATAGGTGAACTATGTGGCTTCTTGTCATTTGTGTTCAATTTCTACTGAGAAGCAGCCTCTGTTTTCACGCTTATCTTCTCGGGACTTGGTCCTAGCAGTTGATCGGGTGAGTCATCCTATACAGATTGTAGAGCCTTCTCTCCACTCTGTCCATCCATTTGAAAGTTTAGATATGTGTCCTATCTCAGATGATTTCCTCCTTTCGGATGAAGTCTTCCTACAGTCTTCGATACAGTCTGACCTTCTTTTTTAGTTATGATTAAGTATAACCCTGATTTGCTTAGTAAGCCTTCCCTTTTTCTTATGTTGGTTTTTGTTGAGTCTTTTGATTCTTCATTTGAAAAGCAAGTCAGTGATCCTGATGAGTTTGATTTTTTCTTATGAATTTCTCAGCTTTTGTGATATTGAGTTTGTTCCTGCAGACTCTATCTCCCTTGTTGATTTTTGCTTTCCTTCTGAGGTCAATCTTATTGATTATAAATCCTTGAGCCTTGGTCCTATAGAATCTTCTTCGGTTGATTCTACCTTGACTTTCCCTTTTATAGAAGATAGCAAAGTCACATGTGTTTCTACCAAAGTGACCCACATCGGATCGTTTCTTCTGAATATGATCCTGATGTTGTTGTTTCTTGGAGACAGGATTATTAGTTGGATTCACAACTGTTTATGAGCCTCACCTTGTTGTTCAAGCTGTAATTGCATTTGCATATGCCTTGCTCGCGCTTATGAGCCTGATGCCGACTTCCACGCTTTTAGCTCGTTGTATAAGCCCTCATCTTTGTTCTCATTGCCGCCTAGCCTTGTATCATTTTGCCTTTGCAACTTGACACCCTTTACCCCGAGGAGACCTTCCCCGAGTGTCCTTATCTTGCTCACTTTCCTTGCATTATGCATAGGTCTGTTCCTTGCGCTTGGAACTACTTTCGCTTGTTTGTGACACTCGTCTCCTTGCATTTAGAGCATTCTTTCTGCTCTCCTTCGATCTCGTTAAAAACAGTAAGGAGGCCACGAGTTGACTTTTCCGGACTCGTTAAAACTTCACGGGAAAGATTATGAGTTTCTTTAGGCCCAAGTCCGACTCCTTGAAATAGACTTGACTGCCGAGTAAACTTGTCCGTTCAGGCTCGTTAAGAATATGTGAATGGGCATCCACATTGGTGGTAGGTTATCTCTTTCTCGGACCATGTGGAATAATACGAGAAAGGATCCATCTCTTTTCTACTGAATTGAGATGAGTATTCTCAGGCATAGGTTTATCTCTTTTCCGGACCTGAGGGACTAAACTTACGGAAAAGGAACCCCCGATATGAGCTTAGTTTTCTCTTTTTCGTGCTCTGGACCAAAACATGAAAAATATTCCAAGTGTACTTTATGTCTTTGTCATGCTCGTTAAACCCTAAAGAAAAAAGCATCGAGTTTATTGTTGTAAGATCCATTTCTCGTAATCAAATGGATCTTTCCAAGTGATCTTGCCTTCCTTCACACTCGTAAAACTTAGGCTATATGCTGCTTTTGAAGGAGCATTGGGTAGGTGGTAATTTAACCTTTTTTGGACCTTATGAAGTTAAGAGAGTTCTTCTTTGGTTTTTTTTATACTTTTTCAGCCTTAGGAGACTAAATTGTACGAAAAAGGACCCCTCTGGAGTCTTCTTTGGAGTTTTCAAACTCTCTAAACTATGAAAACACCGTCGAGCATGTACTAGTTCGGGCTCGTAAAATCCACGAATTAGTGCTTTATCAAGTATTCTTCTTTCTTTTCTTCGAGCTTGTCAAAAAATGAAGATGGTCCCGAGTTTGCTTTCTTGGACTCATTAAACCTTTACAAGAAATAGGGGAAGGGGAAGGTTTATTTCCATGTCTTTTTACATCATGGCAGCAAGTCTTGTTTCCTTGAACAAAGCACCAGTTTTGAGCCTATCAACAGTTGGGTCCTAGTCTTTTGACCTTATCCTGATTCAGAGTTTTCTTACTCCTCCAGTTGGTCTCTTTTCCAATTATCTGGGGAATCTGTCAATGTCTCCTACATTGCAGATTTGTTTCGTTGGTCCTATTTTGTGTCAAAAGCTGCCTAAGTCACTTTTGCGTCGTTCTCACTGTTCAAGGATTAAACCTTTATCGGCCATTCTGCAGTTGCCTTGACCTTTTGTGTCGGCCATTCCCTGGTATCCGTTCATTACATCATGTCTTCAGCGGTCCTTTTTTGTGAAATTCAGTACCAATTCCAGATCCAATTAGTCTTTGACTTACCTCATGTTGGATGATGAAGGATGCCGTAATGCCTTCCTTCCAACGGATCTCTTCCTATCTACTGCAACACATCTTGCTCTGGGGACGAGATTTAGAGTTTTATGACAGTACCTTGGGAATTGTTGTCCTCACTGGCAATTTCCCTTGCTATTGGGTAGTGGGGATACCTTAATGTCTCCTACTTGATAGATTCTTCAAGTGTTTGACTTCAAGTCCTTGTAATCACACTTGTTAGAATGTACTAGGTACCTTGGGGACCATTTTCATTAATGGTGGTTTCCCTTGTGTTTGTTAACGGTTTTCATTATTGACCGGTAATCAAACGGCTTCCTCCATGTTTGACTTCAACTCCTTTATTCGCATGGTTAGGATTCGTACCTTTTTTGAGCGGTTTGGATTGAAGACCTTGGGATGACAGTAGCATTGTCATTTTTGCTATTGCCTGAGTTGCGCAAGACCTTGTTATAATTTATATGACATTTTTCCTGAGACATAGATCCACCTTGTATTTTTGTGGCTATGATCGATTGTTGAGTATGGATCCACCTTGTTCATTTGTGGCCATGACTCCTTTAGATTTGATATGGCGCCTTTTTGCATATTGAGTGACCATGATAGTTTCATCAGTTATACATATGTTGGATCCACCTGTATCTTTATGGCGATGATTTGTATATGGATGTGTATGTACTAGAGATCAGTTTTCTGACATTTATCTCTCTTACAGGTACCTTCACTCGAGCCTTTTGATCTTGGTTTCTCTGCTCTCTCCATACTCAGCTGTTTCCTTTATAATGTATTTCGGCTATCGTCTTCCCCTCTAACCTCACACATTAGGGGCATCTGTTATAGCCCAAAATGACACATCTCTTCCTGTGACCAATTTCCTATGATTCTGTCGCATGTCGACACTTCATGAAAGTCACTGAAAAAAAACCTGTCTTGGAGGACCCATATCTTGAGTTTTCTAACTCCATTTGACCTCATTTCTACGCCGTTGGAAAGGTATTTCAGTTAGCTAAAAATTTTTAGAAGACACCAAAGTCTGAAAATGCCCAGAAATACCCTTAAAATGTGTTTTTTGTGTATATGCGACTCTCCTCAAGGCATAGTCGCGTATTATACGCGAGTCTCGTGTTTTACAAGTCGCGTTTGCATATATGCACGGGTTTCCTTTATAATAAGTCACGTATCATACACAGGTTGCTCTACTACTGACCCACGTATGTGTTTCTCAACATTAAAACATAAAAACACGAGTTAATTGGAGATTAGTTATGTCATCTAACTGATTTCCTTAACTGCTGTAACTTCTCTAACCTTCGAACTATCTTATTTCATCCATATAAATAGAGGTAGGAGAGGCCATGAGGGGGACTGGAATTTATGCATTGTTATGCTGGAGGAATCAGGACTCTCTTTGCCTACACCTTTGCCCTAGAGGTCTTCCCCTTGTGTTGCAGAGCTTGGAGGCTGAGTTCATTGGAGAAGAGAAACAACAGAACCAGATCAAGGTTTCATGAGGTGCCAACTTGAAGAGAAGGTATATTTGTACTTGTTTTCAAGATTAATAAAGATGTGATGTCCTTCTTCTTCCCAAATCATTGTTCAATGTGTGATTGAATCTCTATTTATGATCATATTATAATGTTATTCAGATCATTGTTTCATATTCATTTGATTATCATTAGTTTATATGTGGTCATAATGGTTTGAGGAAGGTATAATTCATTTTGCAGGTCTCTTGGAGCGAGAGGCGCAAGAAGAGGATTGAAGAGAAAGCTTGGACCAGCCTTCAGTTATTCAGGTGTGGACCTTTCTCATCTCTGATCTTGCTTATATATGCTTGCTGAACATTGTGCATCTCTCTTTCAACCCCAGTACGTTGATGGCCTCTTAAACCCTAGCCATAGGATACTTTCCTTTACAACAACCATACTTCTTAGTGAGCTCTTGCATTAATTTGGAAGTGAATTTAGTACCTTATTCTGTGATAATTTCTCTGGGTACACCAAATCGGGTAAATATTTATTCATATATGAATTCTACTAGAGATTTCTTTGTAGCCCTAAACAAAGATTTAGCTTCTACCCATTTGGTAACAGAACATGTGCAAACCAAGATATATTTCTTTTTACGAGACATGGGAGAGATTGGTCTTAAAAAATCAAGAGCCCATTTTTCAAAAGGCTCAATCATGACCTGAGGTTGTAAAGACATTTGGTCTGATGTCATGGGTATACCCATTCTTTAACAACTATCACATCCTTTAATGTACTTGAAAGCATCCTTAAAAATTCTTGGCCAGTAATAACCACAGTGTAGTGCTTTGTATGCTATCCATCTGTCAGAAAAGTGTCCTCTAGATTGTCCATCATGGCATGCTCAGAGGATGTCTGTCATTTCATTCTCCCATACACATCTTCTAATAATAATATCTATTCCAGTGCGAAAGAGGTCATTATTAACCCAGGAATAGTTAGAGATTTGTACTATTATGTGGCGTTTCTCGTATGGAGCCAAATGGTGTGGTACTTTTCAAGTCGGTAGATAGTTTGCAATATCAGAAAACCAAGGGGTTTGAACAGATACAACAAATAGATGTTCATTAGGAAAAATATCGTCAACATGTTTAGTATCACTATCGTGTTGTATACGAGAAAGAAAATATGCTACTAAGTTTTCTTTACCAGGTCGATCAGTGACGGTAATATTAAATTCTTGTAATAGGAGAATCCACTAGGTAACTCTACCATTGGTGATCAGTTTCTTCATTAAGAATCTAATGGCAGAGTGATCGGTGTGCACAAAAACTTCGTACCTTGTAATATAATGGCGGAATTTATTAATAGAATAGATTATTGCCAAAATTTATTTTTCAGTAACGGTATAGTTTAGTTTGGTAGGAGAAATATTTTACTGATAAAATAAATGGAATCCATTGGTGATTGGTTTATTCATTAAGAATCTAATGGCAGAGTGATCGGTGTGCACAAAAACTTTGTACCATGTAATATAATGGCGGAATTTATTAATAGAATAGATTATTGCCAAAATTTATTTTTCAGTAACGGTATAGTTTATTTTGGTAGGAGAAATATTTTTATTGATAAAATAAATGAAATAAGGTGATTGAACTTCTTTTTGGACTAGGACTCCTCCTATGGCCATATCGGAAGCGTCATTAGATATATGAAAGGGAAGGGTCCAGTCAAGGCCCCTAAGTATTGGTGCTACTAATAGTTTAGCTTTTAAAATCTCAAAATCATTTTGACAAGATTCTATCCATTGGATTCTACATATTTTATGAGCAATTTAAACATTGGTGCAGCTATATTTATAAAGTTTTCAATAAAATGACGATAATATCCTACATGACCCAGAAATATTCTCACCTCCTTTTTGGTTTTTGGATAGGGAAGGCCAACTATTACTTCGATCTTAGCAGGGTCTACCTTAATTCCTTGAGAAGAAATATGGTGTCCTAAAACTATACCTTCTGTTAGTAACATTTTACACTTTTCATGAGTAAGAGCTAAGTTTGTCTCTTGACATTGGATCAAAACTTTCTTGAGGTTGTCAAGAGATTCTTGGAAAGTATTACCATAGGCTATAAAATCATCCATGTATACCTCGACACAGTCATGTATAATATCAGAAAATATGCCTAAGACTGCTCGCCGAAAAGTAGCGGGTGCATTACATAAGCCAAATGGAAAAACTCGATAAGCAAATGTCCCCCAAGGACATGTAAAAGTGATCTTATCCTGATTTTTAGGTGCTATTAGGATCTGATTTTTTCCACTATATCCATCAAGAAAGGAGAAATACTGCTTACCTAACAAGGTATCTAATACTTGGTCAATAAAGGGAAAATGAAAGTAGTCTTTAAGAGTGGCTTTGTTCAGTTCCCTGAAATCAACACAAATATGCCATTTCCCTATAACTTTATTTGGAACTACAACTAGAGGAGACACCCATTTGCTATCGGAAATAGGATAGATGAAACCGGGGGTAAGGAGTTTTTGTAATTCTTCTTTTACTATATCCTTCAAAGCAATATTCATCCTCTTCTGAGGGTATCTTACAGGTGGTATGTTTGGATCCATATAAATGTGGTGAATACAAGTGTCAGGGTGTATACCCTTCATATCAGTATATTCCCATGCAAATGCTCCGGCTTGTTTTTGAAGAACCTTAATAGTTGAGCTTGTTCATATTCACTTAACCCTGCATTTATGTGCAAAAAATTTTCAGGGCCGATTTCACAGGGTATGGTGAAAGTTCATATATTCTCTTCGATTGTGAAGAAACAATGTGTTTCTGTAAAAATTGAGAGAACCATATTTTCTTGAAACTCATCTTTGAAGATTTGATCAAATTTACCAAACGATTGAGTAAAATATATACTAGTGGTGGAGGAAATAAACTGATTCAATACATTCTCAGTAGTCTGCTCCTGCAATGCCTAGGAGAAATCACTAGGAAAGGAAATGTCATCAAAATATTCGTCCCCAAAGGAACAATTTAACCACCATGAATTTTCAGTTACTGGTTGTGCTAGGGGATAAAAAATGAGTCTTTCGGTAGACAACCCATTGGAAATGGTCATCTCCCCATCCCTACATCCTATAAAAGCATTGGAAGTAGCTAACCATGGTCTTCCCAAGATAATAGGGTGTCCTTTAGAGGGATCCTTTGATTCTACGACCATAAATTCGACGGGGTATTCCCATGAAGCTACTGATACAATAATGTCATCCAGGACTCCAGCAGTCTTTACTGTAGTACGGTCTGCTAGTTCCAAGATGGAAGGGGTAGGTCGAAGAAATTGTCCCAATTGTAAACATTCTAAAACTGTGGTGGTCATCATGTTTATGGTTGATCCTAAATCGATTAATGTGTTATCTATGGTGGTATTATTTATAATTACACTCACTACTGGGGCTCCTGAACTTTTATATTTTGCAATCTGGGACTGATCTGACATATATCTAGACATGTCTCCTATGACATGAATTGTAAGGGGGTCTTTTTGTTTCTTCCATGGGCGTTTAATGCATAATTCCTTTATTACCTTACTGTAAATTGGTATACCTTTAGTAGCTCGCAAAAACAGGATTTTGACATAGATATGCTTTAATTCATTCAAGATATCCTACTCGAAATGAACTACAGGTTTTTCTATTACTAGTCTTGCTGGCAATGGAGGAATTCTTTGTTCCTGAATAGGTTCTTGCGGAGGATGGGTAGGTACTAGAAATTTTGAAATGTTCACATCCCACAAGATGGCATCATTCATGGGTTCATTTGAATCTTCTTCTTCTTCATTTTCCTCATGAATGACGACTGATGTTCTGGGGTTATTGTTAACAACTCTTCCAGACCGTAATTGAATCTCATGTATAGGTACAGTCAAAACAAGTTAGGACGGAAGAGTTTGCAAATCAATATTGTTAAGAGCTTGATTTGGTTTATTATTAGGTATCGGTTGTCACAGGTAATAATGTTGGTCGCAGAGGATTTGTATTCTAGAAATGATGAGGCTGTTGTGCAATGAGAGGAACTGGAGGTACAAATCTAGGAAAATGTTGCTGGAAATTTGGTTGATGTTGAGGATAATGATGATTAGGTGGAGGGAAAGGTTGTGACTGAGGGTATGGCTGTCCTCTCCACCCTTGTGACCATTACTGTTTCTATGGAAATTGAGGAGGAGGATACTGAGGTGGCCAACTCTGCCAACTAGGATTGTTCCATTGTTGGGGTTGTTGGTATGGAGAGTAATAGGGTGGGGATTGTGGTGGAAAAATCTGGTAAGCTGGTTGATCTCTAGATTTCTAGGGAGGCCTCCTAGATGTTTCACCTACATCCCAACTCTTATATATGGCTTGCAATCCAGGAAATGATGGACAATTATCTGTCGGATGTTCCTCTGTAGAGATGTGACATATAGAGATATTATTTAACGGACATTCCATTTGGGGATGTTTTGTTCTACACCTTGGACATAAAATGCTCATTTTTTCCTATTCTTCATCTTGCCTTTTCTTGGCTTGTAAAGCATCTAATTGAGAACCCATGTCTCCTAAGATGTCAGTCTTAAAATTTTCCAATAGGTTACCCAATTCCATCCTTGTAACCCCTCTTGAACTAGGAACATTTCCTCTTACATTTCTACTATAAGGCTCTCAAATTTTTTTCCCAACTTTCCCCCTACTTCTAGAATACTTTTTACACATCTCACCGATCTGTGCAAAGGTCTTGTGAGAAATATCACCAGCTTCCATGAGATTAAGACTCTATAGCAAGTCCTCGAATATTCCTTTGAGAAAAAGTGTATGTACTGCATCTTCTTGAAGGTAATGATACTTTGATTTATGAAGTGTATGAACGAACCTTTCAAGATAATCCTCTAGGATTTCATCTTCAAGTTTTTGTATCTTGAATATATCGTGTCGATAATATTTAGGTTTGCAGTATTCTTGATACTTTCGCAAGAATGAGGTTCTCATGTCATCCCAAGTCCTGATAGTGGATTCAACTAATGCCATGAACCATCGCAAGGTGGAATATTTTAATGTAGCGGGGAAGAGTTTTAGTTTGTGAGCATCTTGTAGATAATTATAGCTCCTATAGAGAATATCAAACTCAAACAAGAATGTGTCTGGTTCCTCATTACTTTTTCCACAAAAGGTAGGTAAAGAAGGAGGGATGTTTTTCATATTTACATCCAGTACAGTATCTAGAATAGGAAACCCGAAGGTAGCCTCAGTTTGATTTTCTCCTTCTCCTTCATTATTTATAACTTTGTTACGATCTTCATTCTCTCTCTCTCCCTCCATATAGGCTGGGTTTTTAATATCAATATACCTAGGAAGCTCCTTTTGAGGTGATAATGGAGTGTCCCAACGCTCTGTTTCGGGAGAAATATTCCTTTGGTCAACCATTTTCTTATTGAACCCTAGAGGGAAAGTAGGTTCTACTATGGATTTCTCAATTTGTGAGATGACTGTATCTATGGGGTCTTGAAAGAGGGCTTTTACCTACTCAAGATCAACAAGGTCAACAAAGTTCGGACTTCCTACTAGTGAAAAGGTCGTATCCTTTGGTTTTGTGACTAGTGGAGAACTAGAAATTACTAGTGGTTGATCCTTCTGAATTTCTTTCAGAATGAGTTCCTCAGGACCTCTGGTCAAGGTTCCTTCTCCTTCTATGGTTACCTTGGTAAGATCTCTTAGAAGAGTTGCTTTAGGTTTCAAATCAAAATTACTCCCTACAGGTGTTTTTTGATACATTTTGGTGAGTTAGTAGTTGGGGTATCAGGTCCCCTAGAAAAGTTAGTAGAAATGTCGATATCTTTTCCTATATTAATAAATACACCCTGAGGATATCTAAGTCTGTTCATGAAAAGAAAACTAAATTAAAGGAAACTTATGCTATTAGTACTATTGCTGGCTTTGGGGGCGCTTGTTATAACAGATGTGCCGATTATAAAAAAAAAGAAAAATAAGTACATGAGAATTGCACAAAATAACACACTTACACAAACAAAAAAGGAACAACAAAGGAACAACAAGGATTTGGGGCACCCCACTATAGTGGATGCGTCTGACTATTGCACCACGAAAATTCCAGGAATTTCATAGTGAAGTCATCTTTAGGTCTTACTATTCTCCCCTCCCTCTTGCTGTGTAACATAAACTTGTAATCTATCTAACTATCTAAAATTCATAAAGGAACCCTATTTATTCTACCTTATAGAACAACTCCCCTGCAACGGTGCCAAAAATGTTGGGTGTGTGTTCTACTATCTTAAATACACCTAATATTTAATTATTGACCAGGGTTGGTCGACTTAGAGTTGATACAAAATATATGCAAAGGTAAAAAGGCTCCTAGGGTGTCACAGAGATATTTTAATAAACAAAAGATCAAAGTATATTTCAAAATGAAAAACCGAGTCAAACTCTTAAGACTATCTGAATAATCAGACTGGACTGGAGTATCAACAACTACTAAAAGAAAGATATAAACAATAATACTTATAACTTCAGACACTAACTCATACATAAAACGGATTATAACAATTGAACTGAAAAATAACCAACTAACTACTCCTTAAGCGAAGGGATGGGGTAAAAAGACAACTTATCTTACAAAAATAGAAAACTGAAAAAGCGAGTGGAAAAGTCAATAAATAAAAAGTTTGAAAGAAGCAAGTAGAAAATTAAATAAAGATAATAAACATAAGCAAGTAGAAAACTTAATAAAGATATTTAAACTCTATTCTTTAATAAAAACATACCAAAAACAAGAATGATTCCTATGATTACAAATAATCTAACTTCCTCTTAAAAATAATACATCTAACCCTAAACTCTATATGAAAACAAAGATAACCATGACGTGAAATTAGTGTTTAATATTCAAGAAATAAAAACAAATTGATCCATATTTAATTTAAGGTGAAAATAAAATAAAATAAGAATAATAAAACCTTAATCAATAGCCTAAAACAATCAAACTTTAATTGTAATGCTTAAATAAAACTACCAACTACAAACATAACCCAAATATTGACAAAACAAAACTAGAAACAATCTTAAAATACATAAAAAACACTAAAAATAGAATCGAGGGTTAAATTACAAAAGGAACAATAAGTATGTAAGGGGTGGCTGAATGGAAGACTGGATAGATGGTCCGAATGGCAGTCCATACAATTGAAAATGGTAAAAACTAACCTAAATGAACTAATTCTTTCGCTGAAGTTGTGCAGATATAAACCTAATGCATGGAATCAATAAACAAACCTATTTAATTAACAAATTAACTTTAAACTAACTATTAAACAAAAAGAAAGCATTGCATATTAAACTAATTAGTAAGCTAGAAATTAATTTAAACAAACTAGAAATTAACTTAAGCAAGTTCATGGAACGAAATAAATAAACAAAACTAAATCTAAATGAAAGCAAACTATTTTATATAAGAAAATTCATAACAAGAAATAAATAAACAAGACTGAATTTAAATGGAGGAAAACTATTTTATATGTTTGGAAATAAAAAATGAAAGCAATATTGGAATGAAATGACTGTAAATAAAATAACTATAAGCAAATATCTTAAAACAAATGATTGAAAACAAAGCTATGCGTGCATCTACTTGTTTAAGTGCTGAAATAAAACTAAGCTAATGCAATACACGAAATAAAATAGCATTTACTATTATCTAATGAAAACAAACTGGAAATTAAACTAGACTAGCTAAAATAGAAAAGAAAGAACTGAATTAAACAAGGAAATGAACCTCTGGTTGATGAGGGGCCCTTTCAACAATCAGGGGTGATGTCTGCTAACTCCTACTCAAACTCAATCTTCAACATCAATGCATACAACTCTTTATTCAAATTCAGAAACAAAATTACACTGTTAATAAAAATTGCTTAACAAAATACTTCTCTAACTCTCCTGACTAACTCTTCTCTTATTCAGAGACTGATATATATAGTTTACATGAGAGATGAGCAAGTCAACCCTCAAAGGTCGAATTCTCTCTAATTTTAGTCAATCTTTAAAGGCACATAATTGATTTTAAGCCAGCGCATGGACTTCTTCCTTCTTCAGTGTGAGCGTGACCTCTACAGTCTGAACATGGCGTGATATTCCTTCTTTCACATGGGCAGATCCTCTTCAGCATGGAATAAATCCCTTCCTTAGCGTGGTTTATGGAGTGGTGTTGAACACAAGATTTGTACACAGCAGCAAGTTTCTAGAACACATGTCCCTCATCAACATGAGCGTGTGGACTGGTGGTGTTGTGGAGAGCGAGGGCGATGACATAGTTGGTCTTCTAGAATGCAGGTCATTCTATCCCTTTGAATTGTGTGCATAATAAGCAGCTAGGTGGTGATCCTTGTAGAGCATGAGTTAAATGCATCATTCCGGCATAGAGATGGTTGATGTGGTGGCGAGCGAAGGATATTGCAAGCTGGTGTGCGATCTAGATGCATGGATGATCAATTGATTGCAGGTTGTTTCATGTTTAAATGTCCAAAACCAGTTATGGATTGTTGGGGCGCGCGCCTTAACGGTCATTAATTTTTGTAACTCCACGGTTTTTGTGGAAGCTTGTAATTGGAGTTGTGACTCAAAATAGTCTTAGGGGTGTCCGGGGTGAGTCAAAGTCCCTCATTTTTTAAATGTCTCATGATTTGCAAGTGCCCATGGTTTAATTCCATTGTATTGTAATAGTGCACTTGTATAAATAAGGAACTCATGTAATGGAGTCAAGTAAGGTTATAGTAGGTTCTATTATAATGATAAATTGAGGCGAAGGCCTATTTTGGTTTAAGGTTAAGTCCCAGTTGTATGCATGGACGACCTATGTAGCTGAGTGTGCAGAGGGTTTTTGTAAGAAAGGTTCTGCAGCCGAGTGCGCAGATCTGCAGCTAAGTGCGCAGTTTTGGGTGATTAAGAGGATCTGTAGCTGAGTGCGCAGATTAGAACTGTGATTTTGTAAAGAGTTGAATATAAACACAGTTCTATGGACGTAGCCCCTACACTCGAGGTGAACCACGTTATATCTTGTGTTGTGGTGGTTCTTTTGTGTTGTTTCTGTTATGTTTTTATGCTTTTGATAAGTAGGTGAATGCTAAAGTAAGATAACTGTTAAATATTAACTTTGCTGTGAATTCCCAGTTAAGGGTTAAGCAAGAAACGTCTTTTATCTAACTGTGAAGCTATTTAAGTGAATGTCGAAGCTCTATTTTGTATAAATATTTGTTGTTAAGGCTAAAGGTACAGTAATATCCCTCTTTTTCTTGCAGAAACCTGATTCTATGGCACCCCATAGCTGTTCCGGGTGAGACTACAACCTGTTCGTAGGTTGTTTCCAAAAGGGCCAACAGTGTGGGTCTTTTTGTTGGTGCGAATATAATAGTATAAAACCCGGGTCTTCCCTAATCCCAACAAACTGGTTCCATTGCCGGTTGAACTCAGTATCTTCTTTAAGAGGGATCTACATCATACCTGAAGGGCTATGTTTTGGAGGCCCTTAGTAAAAGAAATCGATGACTGGATTGAAGCTACCTATCAGAAATTTGCTGAACAAGAAAATAAGGATCCTCGTTCTGGCTCAGATGACTTTTTGCAAAGGTTGACAGAAAGAAAGACAAACTTCAAGGAAGATCAGTTTCCTGATTGGACCCCCGCAAGAGTTCACATATTGAAAAGAGTGAACAACGCGATATCACGAGCTGTTGATTTATGGAAAACGGGAACCCTTGAAGCATTTGTGACAGAGTTCGCCATAGACACAAGTACTTCCTTTAGTGAAGCTGAACGACAATTTTTCAAAGGCCCAAGGGGTAAGTACCTAAATTCATTTAGTCTACAAATTAAAATGCTCTTGGTTGAGAAAGGCATATTGCTTATAGAATCAGATTGCTAGATTTATTTCTACTCACCTATGTTTGGAAGTGAAAGTAAATTTGACGAGCAAAGTGGTTTGCTGTGAAGCGGTAAAAGATACAAGAGAAACCTAGAATATTATACCCTAGGCCAGAATACCAAGTATATTCCATTAACCAGAAGACCCTAAATTTGAAGAAACCCTCCTATAACTCCACAGCGCAGATCTGTCACCCCTGAGAACGCGTTGCAATCTGAAAGTAACCCTAGCCTGAGTATTCTTGTCGCAATTCTGTCTACCACAGTAAGTTCTCCCCCCCCTCGATCCACTATGGCCCATATGAATGATGATATAAAGATCCCAGTCTTCAAAGGAACTGGATTAGAGGATCCAGAACAGTTTTGGCTCTTATGTGAAGCTGTTTGGACTGCTAAGAACATTATGGATCAAGGTATAAGAAGAGCGCAGCGGGTCACTTCTTTTAGAGACCGAGCTTTGACCTAGTTTATGAAGTTTTCTAGTACTCAAAACCATGTCTTGGCTGATATTAAAACAGCAATGATCAAAGAGTTCAAGAAGCCTAAATCAGAGTGATAGTGTATAACTGAACTGAAAGAGATTAAACAGAGGTGAGGTGAATTAGTTTGGGACTTTGATGAGAGGTTCAAAGTTCTTCTAGATCAAGTTAGTTTCACTATTGGACCAGCGCAGCATAAAGAACGGTTCATTGCATTCCTATTAACTCATATCAGGACTCCACTTATGCAACAGAAGGTTGCTGATCAATAAGAAGCTTTGGAAATTGCTATGAAGCTTGAAATAGCTCCTGTTGGAGATAATTCTAGCATAGCCCAAATACAAGCACAGTTAGCAGAAATGGATTTGGAGCTGCGCGACAGGAAAAAAGGGAAATATCTTCGAGAAGAGGTTTGGTGTACATGATGTAAGACAGAAGGTCATGACAAGGAACTGTGTCCTGCGTTAAGAAATTACCTGAATACTAGTGCGCCAAACCCGTTTAACCCTAATGTGCTATATTGTGAGATCTGTAGAACAACTGGCCAGCATCGACCTGAATACTGCTATCTGCTACAAAGATATGTGAAAGTACCTAAGAATCCCTATTGCAAGTTCTGTAAGTCAGTAGGACACAACGAAGATGAATGTTGCAGCTTTGATCTTATGAGAGAGCGAACCTATGATGCTTATAGGGTACAAAACGATGCACAAGGAAATGATGGATATGGTTACCGTGGTGGTCGAGGTAGTTTCAGAGGTTGTGGTCATGGTGGTATGCTTGGAAGAGGTCAAGGCCAGGTTGTTTGCTATAACTGTAATCAGGCAGGACATGTAGCTAGAGACTGTCAGAACCCAACTACGACATGTTGATATTGCAGAGCAGTAGATCATGTCATTGAGAAATGCCCACAGCTGATAGCCAAGATACAAGAAAGAAATGGCGCTCCTACCCAGAATATTCAGATGATTGCTATATGTTGATGTATATGTAACTTCGGAATGTATTCTTATATGTATTTTATATATTGTAACCCAATGTTTATTCCAGGATGTTTCTATTATGTATTTGAGTCATGTGGTCATACCCTGATGTTCTAATCGGGAGGATTAATAATGTAATCAAGTCATATCAAGTCATTAGGTAAGTCCCCACAGTTTAGGGGCACTTGAGTTATTATACACTAATTAAGGTGTAG
>LPNX011094411.1:4847-19857 GCA_001517045.1 Pseudotsuga menziesii
TTACAATATTATTTATGTCGGTTTGGTTCTATTAGTGGGTCTATAGTTGTTATTGTACACATTTGTCTCCTATATAAAGGAAGGAGATGTTTTCATTTTAGTCATCATTGTATCTTGTCTTGTCTTGTGTACTCAGTACCTTTTGTAAGGAGGTTCCTCCCTCATAGAGGGTTTCTATTTATCCATGTTATTCATTATTTAAGGTGTGTATTAATCTCTTATTGTTTATTTATTCTCTTTTTATGCTATTTCTGGGTCTTGGTTGCATAACATTTGACATTAGAGCTATTTCCTTGGTACTAGCTTTTTCAAAAGGAGTCATATTGGTATTTTTGCTACAACTTTTTCTTGTAAGGACTCAGAGATCTAGGTTAAAAAATCACTTATAAAATATGCCAATATATCTCCAATATGATATTCAAATCTTGGTCCATTATAGTTTTGGATATATCTACAGAGGAATCTAGGGCTTTTTTACTAGTCCAAAACCTAGTCTAAAACATGTGTTCTAGGGAAAAAGGTCATATATGAGGAATCCAAGAACCAAATTGAGTGAGACCAGTTGCATGCAAAAGAATCTGTACCAGGGTATATGTGGTAGGATTTTTAGCTACATAAATGGAATATTGAACACGTGGCATACCATACAAGTTTTCTCTTCTGGATAAGCCAAAAATAAGAAGTTGGGAGACTTGCAATCATTTGTTTTTGGCACATCCAAATTAGGTCAGAACCGAGGCATTGGGAAGAGAACACATTAGGGTACCATAAGAAAAATATTTATACCCAAAGGAATCAAAATTATTTTAAATCAGTTTTAATTTGGCCATAAAACAATCTTCTAGTCATGGTTTGAATAAGGTACACCATTTTGAATTTGAATAGCTTTGAGTAGAAGGATATATTTGTGGTAAACCTTAGGGTGTGATATATATATATATTGTTCAAAATTCCACCAAAAGGAAGTGGAAAAAATCACACTCAAATCAAACCCTCATAGGATTCATCCCCGACATACGATGAAATGGAAGACATATATTTTAGAGTGTCCAAGTTGGAAGATATGATTAAAGGAAATGTGAAAATGAATGACTTAGTTAAATTGGAAAATAAGATGGCTAGTAAAGAGTATCTCAAAGGGATGACTATTAAATAGGATCTCAAAGGGATGGGTAGAAAAAAATATTTTCAAGACATGAAGGAATTGATGAAGGATATAAAAAATAGCTTTATTCCTCATGTATATACTCAAGAAGAGTATAAGGAGGGAAAATGGGACGTATTCTAGTCACGTCTAGAGAAAATTGAAAAATAATTGGAGAGTAGGAAGTTTGAGTCTTCAAAATTTGATGATTCACTACAACATCATGGGTTCAATTCATGTCCAAGGAACAAATTTATCCCAAATATTGACATGATAAAGTTTGATGGAAAGGATCCAATCACATGGATTTTTCAGATGGAGCAATTCTTTGATTTACACGAGGTTCCAACTTTGCAAAAGGTAACTATTGCATCCATATATTTAGAACCTGATCAATTATCGTACCAATGCCTCTATGACCATAAAAGGACTCTATTATCTCTTGGTCTATATTCATAGGAGAATTTATTACACATTATGGGAATATAAATAACAACACCTTATTTATCCAGTTGGTAAATATCAATCAAAAAGTCCAATTACAGAGCATCAAGCAATTTCAATAGATAAGTCTCAAAGTGAAGAATATTTTAGAAGATAATTTGTTAGATCTCTTTATTGGAGCCTTGAAGGATAGCATTCAGCATGATGCGTGTTTCTTTGAACCATCATCCCTAGAGAAGGATTTTGTGATGCCATTGAAGGCTGAAAGTAAAAATTTGGTGATGACTACTAGGAAGGCCTTCTCCAACACATACAGATAAAATAATGTTCCTTCTTCTAAACAACCACAAAGGTTGAAACCTCGACAACTGGATGAAATAAGAGAAAAAATATTATGCTTTTATGACAACAAGTATAGTAAGGGACATAAGTACGATGAGAAGAAATAATTCTACATAGATTGTGAAGAGGAAGAACCAAAAGAAGTGGAAGATTCTCAAGATGAAGAAATAGAAGAGGATACTCTATAAGAAATTACTCCCACCATATATTGCCATGCATTATATGGAAGCAGAGCTCCTCAAACTCTCAAGATAGAAGAATACATCAACAAGAAAAAGGTAACATTGTTTATTGATTCAAGCAGTAGTCATAATTTCATTCACTATAAACTAGTCAAAGTTCTTAATTTTTTTGTATATACAGCACCAGAGTGTCAAGTAATGATTGCAGATTGACGAACTATAAATTGCTCAGGGAAATTCCATAATATCAATCTTGCTTCGAAGGAATATGTATTGAATATTCCATTGATTATTATCCCAAGGGGTGGTGTTAATGTTGTCTTAGGGGTCCAATGGTTACAATAATTGGGAATAATGGCTTTTAATTTTCAAAAAAAATTCATGAAATTTTCATGGGAAGGAAAAGAATATGAGTTAAAAGGTATCACAAGAAAACCAAGAGAGAGGTGATAAGCTCTAATGGTATGACAAAGTTGTTGAAAAGGGTACATCAAGGTGTAGTTGCACAAATTTGCTCATTAGATGTTCAAACCTCAAAGTTCACTATCTCATGAGATCGCCAAAAGGTCATTAATACACATTCCAAGGTATTTGAAGTTATTCCCAAAGGTATTCCACCTATTTGAAACTTTGATCATGATATCCACTTAATTCCAGGAAGTGTTCCTCCTAACATCAGAACTTACCAATATCCCTATATCCATATGAGTGAAATTGAGCGTATGGTTGTTGAAATGTTAGAGGATGGAATAATTAGTCCTAGCCAAAGTTCTTACTCTGCCCCAATGGGAATTGTGCCCAAGCTTGATGGATCATGGAGTATTTCTCTTGAGTATAGAGATCCCAACAAGATCACCATTAAAGATAAGCTTCCCATTCCTTGCATTAATGAATTGTTAGACGAATTACATGGAGCAGTTGTATTCACAAAGTTGGATCTTAATTTTAGGTCTCATCATATTAGAATAAAGGATGAAGACATCCCAAAAACAACATGTAAACTCATGAAGGTCACTATGAATTTTTGGTCATGCCATTTGATCTCACAAATGCACCTTCCACATTTCAAGGTTTGATGAATTCTATTTTCAATCCTTTCCTTAGGAAAATTGTGCTAGTATTCTTTGATGATATAATAATATAAATAAATTATTGGGAAGAACATGTTCAATAGGTTACTGTGAAAATTAATCCCAATATTAGATCAATTGAACTCACAATAAATGCTTGAAAACATGCAGATATTCACTCAAAATGGAGACTAAAAATAATGCATAACAGAAAATTTGATTAAATAAGTTTACACCAGGAAAAAATATGAAAAAATAGGTTGTACAAATATATAATTACATAAGATATTTGAATGCATAAATATTCCATTCGAATCAACACAAAAATAGGCTTACTAAACTAGTCAAAATCCCCCATAGGTGCATAAAAAAATTTCCAAATCTATCAATATGCTCACGAATTGGATGAATGAGTTGTTACATATGATAACTTAAGGAAAGTGGAAAAACTCATGCTTTTATGAGAGAAAATAAGGAGGGTGAGTTGTGATAAAAACTAGGCAGATGCCTTAAACTTGCTTTCACCTTTTGCCTTAAAAACTGTTGAAAAAGCATGAAACAATGGTTAAGGAAGGAATGCACACTTACTAAACTAGGAATTTTGATGGGTTGTCAAAATATTATCCACAATATTTCCAAATCACTTCTTGAGGAATTTTATGCAAGTTTGACCAAAAAAATGCAAGTGGATTCTAACTAACTAGTGTAGGACCCAGGAATTTAACTAAAATGATTAAATTTTATACCCTGAGTATGGGAATGGGTTTTGACTATTTTAACACCCCCTATTAATCCTGACTTATGTAAAATATAATAAATATATCAGTGATATAGTGCCTAAAAACAAGGCTTAGTCACCCTTTACATATTGCTTGTCCATACAAAACAATTAAAGAGTCAAACCCACAAAGGGGAAAATCCTCCCTTAAACATGGACACAAAAAAATTGTATTAAATATTGTCTTCGATCCGTATTCACCACATGGTCATATATCCCCTGCAATGATTTTATATTTCTAAAATTCTTCTTAGAAAGCACCTTGGTGAAGATGTATGCAACTTGCTCAGATGATGCACAATAAAGCAGACAATGACCCCATCATGCACAAGCCCTCTTGTGTAGTGCATATGGATATCTATGTGTTTGGTTCAATTCCTTAGTACTGGATCAATTGATATTCGAATGCTACTTTTTTTTTCATAATATATGACGGTAGAAGTCTCAGATTTGGTCCCAAAGTCTCCAAGTATTCCTTGCAACCACAAACATTGAGTTGTAGCATTCACAACTCCTCTGTGTTATTCCTATGTAGATGAAAGTGTAAGGGGAATTTTATTTTTAATTGACCATATGATTAGTCCATATTCAAGCATAAATACATATCCAAAATTTGATTCTCTATCAGTGTTATCACCTTCCCAATCAGAGTCAGTAAAACGAACTAACTCTAGGTTAGATTTTGCAACGTAGTGAATCCCATGAGCTCTTGTTCCTTATACAAAGTTCAGGATTCCTTTTTATTCCCTATAATGGATGTAATGAGGCTGATCCATGTGTATGGAAGCCACAGTCACTGCATAAGATAAATGAGGTCGAGTATGAATCAAATAAAGAAGACAACCAACCAATTTCCTATACATGGTGTTGTTTACCAATAGAGTGGGTTGTGCTTCTTCAAGCTTAAATACTGAAAGGAAATGAGTCTTTCTCGGCTTGAAATACTTCATGTGGAACTTTTTTAGAACGTATTAATCATACTTGGACTGATATACCTTGATTCCAATATCAGATTGATAAATTTCAAGCCCCAAAAATTGGCTTAACAATCCCAAATCTGTCACGGAGAAAGCATGGTTTATTGCACCCTTCAAGGAAGAAATGTATTTCTTGGAACTTATCGTGATCAGAATTTAATCAAAATAAAAAATAGTAATTATTATTGAACCATAAATTGGCTTCAAATATACCTTTGGATCATACTTGCATCTACAATATTTCAGTGATATCAAAAATCAATCAATCTTGGCATGCCAAGCTTTGGGAGATTGTTTTATCCCATACAATGATTTATTCAACTTGAAAACAAGAGATAGATTAGTAAAAAAACATTCTGGCTATTGCATATATATTTATTATTTCATATCTCCATGTATAAAGGGACTCTTCACATCCATGTGATGTACCTCCCATTGCTTGGAAGTTGCGATGACCAAAACTAGTCTTATGGAGTCCATCTTTTCCACTAGTGTAAAGGTCTCATTGTAGTAAATGCATTGGAATTGGGAGAAGCCATTGGCCACTTAAATTTACTTATACTTCATAGGATATCCATCAGAAACAAACTTTGTCTTGAATACCCATTTGCACTTGACTAGCTTTCTCCCCGGTGGGAGATTGACTAGTTCCCATGTATGATTCTTCTTGAGTGAATGATATTCCTCCTTCGTGGATGTGTTCCATATTGTATATTATTATGATTATTCATATGTTTGTATGTTTTATTCAACCATTATATAAAAATTCCCAGCAAAGAAAGTGTCCTTGACAGAAAGGGCACTCTTGAATTGATATCTAGTTCTTCTAGGATCACTAGGATTCCCAACTAGTTCCCCAGCTGCATGAATGGTATTTTCTTCCCAATTCGAACTTGTGGGTGTGATAGGATATGAAATTAAATAATAATTATCAGACATATCATAATCATAAAAATTATCATCCTCTTCACATATAGTCAAAGGTGGAGGTGGTGAAGAGCACTCTCCAAATTCTGTTGTTGGCATAGGCTCTTCTTCAAACTGAAAACTCCTTTCAATACAAAATATTTGAGTGCTCATGTTGATCAGTTTATATCCTTTGGAATATTCAGAATACCCAACAAATAGCCACCCTTGATTTTGGTTTTCCAAATCCTTCCTCTTTTCTGTTGGAATTCTAGCCCATGCCTTAGAGCTAAAAATCCCAAAATGAGACACATCAGGATGGTGCCCAATACAAGCTTAGAAAGGAGTGATTCCATCAATATTCTTGTGAGGCACCCTATTCTAGATGAAGGATGCATATTTTATAGCTTCAACCCAAAACATTGGTGGCAAAATCATAGACTCCATCATACAAGTAGCCATCTCCTTGAGATATCTATTCTTCCTCACAGCAACACCATTCTATTGAGGTGTGTAGGGAATATAGTGTTGCATATGGATACTTGAATCTTCACAATATTGAATGAAATAAGACTTGACATACTCACGACCATTATCATATTTGAGGATCTTAAGTTTCCTTATAGACTGGTTCTCAACCAAGGCTTTGAAAACCTTGAAGAGGTCAAAAATTTAGACTTGTGTTTGAGGAAGTAAACCTAACAGTATCTGGAAAAGTCATATATGAAGGTAAGGACATACTTGGCTTAAATCATGGATGTTACGGAGAAAAAATCCTATGGCTTGGGGTACCAAAATAGACAGAGTAACCACAGAAATCAATCCTTTCCCATATGCAAAAGAAACCAAATATCTAACACTAAAGGATCTCGAAACATACCTTATTCCGAACGTTTGATGTAGATCCCTGTTGAGCTTTATTCCACTCTCGCTTGTATTAGCAATTTTCTCTCTCAACATTTATCAAACAAAACAAGCATTCTATATGATTGTGTTAGACCTACTCTAGCATATATAATCAATAACATATAAGCATTTAAAAGCATCCATGGATTCAATACTCATTTAAATACACATTATTGGACAGGAAAGGATATTTCTATTAATATAAAACAGAGATTACAATAGTGAAAACCTCTGCCAGCACGTCTGTGAATTGGAGAAACTGAGTCCTCCACCTAGGCCTCCACCACTTCAATATTCCATCTCTCGATAGCAAGCTCACAAGCAAAGGAAATCTTGGGAAGAACACAAAGGGATCCAGACTCAAGTATAAGCTCCGACAACAATGGACTATAGTTTTCTTGCTCTTCAATTCCTCCCCCTTCAATGCATCCAAAGGGTTCCTTATATAGTGATTCAATGGGGTAATGGAAGGTCAAATCCAAGCGATCTCAAGGCATATGGAAGGCCAAGAGACAAGTGACTCGGATCCACAACAAGAAAAACTCCAAAACTATTTGGCCTTTTGCACACATCCCGATGTACACAGGTTTGAGGGTCAAATCCACGTATATACACGAGAATAGGTTTAAAAGTCACGTATAGAAAATAAGGCATGTTTTTAGGGATGATATAGGAAACATAAAAAGTACAAAAATGGTCCATGGGGTCCAAAGAGTCTGCAGAGGGATAGGGAAGGCCATAAAGGTGTGATCCACAATGTGTGGTAAAATCAGCTGTGACAGATGCCCCCTAATGTGTGAGGTCAGAGGGGTGATACGATGGTCGAAATACATCATAAGTCCATCCTAGAAGTGGAGTGATGAAGAAATAGGTGGAAGAACCAACCATCCAACAGTATAATACAATAATCAAACTCTACACATAACTGCAAGTGCATATAGAAGTCCTGGATACATAAGAGTACAATGGCCATGAATAGTCATGATACAAAATATGACATGTATGGTCATCACCACGTACAATATAGATAGATCAGAATATCCATGATGAAGATATACAAAGGATCATGATCTCCATGAAAGCTGAAGATATATAATGGGTCAAGATCTCCATAATGGCTGGAAACATCTGACATATACTAGAATCCAGTCATGAGAGCTGAAATATCATGAACACTGGCACGATCAAGGAGGTGGCATATATGAAATGCCACCAATATGGAAGGTTTTCTACACAATCCGCTACGATTACATGTCCTACTATGTGAATAGAGGTGTTGAGGTCGAATAGAGTAGTCCATCGTCTGATTACCGGTCATTGATGTATACTGTTAACAGATGCAAGATCACCCACCAATAATGAAAATGGGAATCAAGGTACTAGAGTGAAAACTAACAAGTGTGAATAAATGTGTTGAGTTTGAACAGTTGAGAGGATCCATCGATCAGAGGACATTGATGTATTCCCAAAACTGTCGATGGCGAGAGAACCTACCACTGATGACTGCAAGTCTCAAGGCACTCAAAATGACTCTAGATTCCTATCTCAGAATAAATGATCTGAATTAGATGGGATGAAATCCATTGGAAGGAGGGAATTAAGGCATCCCCCATCATCCAACACGAGGTACTCAACAAAGCTATATAATGTGGAAGGACTTGATTATAATGTGCACGAACCAGTATCGGTATCGGGAATGGCCGACATGCAAAGTTAAGAGAACTGAGGAATGGTCGAATCAAGTTTCAACTTCCTTCAAACAAGAGCATAAAGGTGAATGGTGATTGAATGTAGGTAGTATAGACTCGATATACAAAACTAGGACATCTCTACGACACAGGAGGCATCGATAGAGGCTCCATAGGGACTGGAAGCTTAACTAGTTGGTGGAGATAAACTCAGAGAAACAAGTACAGCTCCTAAAGTCAAATTATTAACCCAACCAATGGATGTGATATACAGTGCTATGTTTGAAGGCGACACGACTCGAGTGCTACCAAAGATAACATCTTTTATTGTCCGGCTTTTTGGTTTTTTGGACTTTTTCAAATATTTTGAAAAGCTTGAAAAAGAGTAAAAGTGCTTTATAGTAATAGACTAGGAGGAGATGAGTGTTAAGGGGCAAACAAACTAGTTCCAATCAGTGGAACATACCTATGCTCAATGCAAGGACACATGTGTAGGATAACGACACTCAGGGGAAAGTCCCCTGCCGGTAAAAAATATGGAATCAAGCTGCAAACGATATAAAAAATGGCTCTGCGTGGCTAGACATGAGACAAACTCGGGCTATATATCTGATAATCAAAGTCAGGGAAGTCGGCATAAGGCTCAGTAAGGCTGGAAAAACTCATGATAATGCAATTACAACTTGATATAAGGGAGTCCCGGGCAAAGAAGGCTAGCAAAAAGATCAAGAGGAGTATGAGGCTCTTGCGCAAAGACATGGCGATACTATACAAAGGACTCCCATATCCTAAAGGAAAAATGTCGACATGGGAACCAAATGCAAAACATGAGCTAACTAGGGCACCCATGTATGGTCAAGCTCTACCATTCACATCATGTCACTTCTAAAACAACAAGAAGGTTCCGTGACAAGATAGAATGGGTTTGTACCTAAGGCTATCATGAAACGGTCATAAGGTCATGCAAAATGAAACCGGATGTGAAATATAACCTATATTCCATTTTATACATAATACCTGAAATCGGCACGAACAGATCAAAACAACGGTCCAACCAGCGCTCAAAACGGACTCCTACATCATCATATTAGTCCAAAATGGTCAGAAATAGTTCAAAACTATAGAAAGGGGGTAAAAAATTTCAAAAATTTCAAATTTTTTCTATAAATAATAAAAAATTCAAAAATTACATATCATTTGAAATTTTTACCCATTTGAGCTCAAAACTTCCAATGCGAATTCCGGGAGCTTTGCTCGGCGAAACTCGACATCGTTTGTTCCAGGTAATTTCTCATGTCCTCCTCTTTCATTTTCATGTAAATTTTTTCAATTTCCATGGTCAAATTTGATTTCTAGGCCAGTCTAAACTAGTCGTTTCGGCCCACGTGGATATCAGGGCTTTTTCCATGTATAGGGCTGGCTATACACAGAAAAACCGCCTAAAACCACGTACATACGTAGATGTTTTGCAAACAGTCACATATGCAGCCGTGCATAAGGTTTTTTAAGGTAAATATTGACCAAAAACTATTTTTAATGTGCAGGATGGTTCTAGAATGGAGGGAGAGGGAACATGGAGATGTAGAAGAGGCTGTTCGGGGTGATTTAATGGCTCAACAAGCTCTACGTGCATGTGGGCTATACAAGTTTTGGTCTCTTGGCAGCCTGAGGGCCAAACCAAGACTCCTACAGATGCTAGTAGACTACTGGGATCCAGACTCAGAGTCCTTTCATATCGACGGGATGTCCCTCACTATAAAGGTGGAGGACATATATTTCATTACAGGATTATCCCGACAGGGAAAGGTGGTGAACCTATGCTCTCGTGGGCCCGAAGGTGGCCTCACTATTGATGAGTACATTGTAGTATACTATTTTTCGGACACATAAAAGGTCGGGAGTCAAATCCCAACAAACTCCATCCAGGTACTAGGACTTAAGGCCATACTATTGGCACTCGGCAAGATAGCTGGTCTAGTATAACTCCACCAGGCCTCACGGCCATTGATGTTCTATGCAATGGTGTGCATGAGACCCACAGTGTATGACTGGAGCACTGCTCTGTTGAGTAACATGAAGCAGCAGCTAAGTGACTGCAAGATGGGTAGGGTACGAAACTTCGGTTTCAGCAATATACTGAGCACATTCTTCTTTGAGTGTGTACCAAGGCTAAGCCCTCGAGCTGAAGTTCCTCCTCACAAGGTTCGAGATCCGGTCCAACAATGTTGGGAAGATGCTATGCGCAAACTAGGCAGAGATAGGGTGTCCAACCCCTACCCAGCTGACTTCTTTCCATGGTGGCGGTGGAAAATCATTGCCATCGATGACCAGCCCTATGCAGGGATAGATTTCTGGGGAGATTCGAACATGCCCCTACCACCAAGAGCAGCATACAGTGATATAGGTAATGAATCCCAACCCTTTTTTTAAGTTTTTGAATTTTGTTTTTTTTTTTGTTTTTTTATATATTGACTCAAAAGACATAATTTTGTGTGATGACACATAGTGACAATCTGTCATGTGTGTGTAGATGTTGGACCACGGTGGCTTGATGGTTTCCCTTATCATAGACGGAGGGGAAGAGGAGATGATATCATGGGGTGTGGATGCGAAGTAGACGCTCCAAAGCATCCACACAAACATTGTACGGTTGACACACAGGGTACCCATGGCACAAGTTGAGGACTTTCCTGAGGCCATGCAACGCCAGGTGGTTGGTGTGCCACGAGCATGGGTTCGGTTATTCTAGAGACTAACTAGAGCCATGGCCTGCTACCATGATCAGAACCCCCCTCCACCTCCATAGGCTTAGATACTTGAGAGTGATTCATTTTTATACTACTGTGTATTATGTTTTGGTGGCTCGGAAGCCCCATTTTTGTATTTGACACTTATGTATTATGACGTCACAGTTTGGATGTTTAATGAAAAACTTTTATGATGATCGATTTTATTTATTTACATGTGTGTAAAAATGTATGTTTGTGATCTGCTTATGGTCTATGAAACAAATGTCAATCTAACACATGGTTAGCATATGAGTAAGCAACTTGATTATAAATTCTTGAAACATGTATGTATGTTATGTTCTCAAATTGTCATTCTAGCAATCTCACATGTAAGAATATTCATAATAATTTTGGATCCCTAATATGATACAAGCCATTAAGCTGTGAAACCACTAACTGCAAATCAAGACGTACCTCAAGAGATAGAACACCATGTGAAATGGCATCCCATAATAACTTGATAACGGCACTATATTCAGCAACATTGTTTGAAGAAGGCCATAAACATATGCCTCCTAAATATAGTACCTAACCTGTAGGAGTATAGATCACCCAAGTAGCAGAAGCTGAGTTTTGAGTGTGGTGGCTAGCACCATCATCGAATCCTATGTAAACAGAAGACTCCATCGACATCTTCCATAAGAAATAGAAGCTAATCAACAAACCTGATCACCATAAGAAAACCTAACTATGAAAAAAGTTGTACAATAATATACAATAATCAACCTTGGTTGAAGATCATGCATAGTACGTTTTAAGATAGAGCCCATTTCTAGGCTCTGCCAAGGCTGTCCCTTCATAATCCACCAGCTCATAGGTACCCTTCTCTAACACACGTTTGACTATGTAAGGACCATGCCACATGGGATTAAAATTTCCTGCCCCCAAGGGTTCTTTAGCTTGATCCCATAAAAGAACCAAATCACCTTCACTAAACCTCCTCAGACAGACAAACTTATCATATTGGACCTTAACGTGACGCTTATTTACTTCAAGAGCCACTAAGGCATCTCGGCGCTACTCATCAAGCTGCTCTAAGTGGACCAAACGTTCCTCCAATGCGGAAGTGTCTGGTAAAATATCTATAGCTAGCTTCAACGAAGGGATTTTGCATTCAACCCGCAAGATAGAATCCACCCCATGTATGATCTGATATGGAGAGAAACTGATGGCAGTCTTAACCGCGGTCCTATCAACCCACAAAGCAGGATATAACATGATATGCCAATTTGTCTTACTTTGTGTGATGGTTCATTGGAGAATGGACTTAAGTGATTTCTTCACTGCTTCAACTTGTCCATTCGCCTGAGGGTAATAAGAAGATGAGTGCTCCTACTTATACCCTAACTTCAAATCCAACTCTTCCATCATTTTAATCTGAAAGTGCCTACCATGGTCAGTGACAAGCTCTTTCAGAATGTCAAACCGAGTAATGATTTGGTTGAATACAAAATGTGCGACTGTATCACCGTCGGATTTAACCATGGGCATAGCCTCAGCCCATTTCGTGAAATAATAAATAGCCACTATAATGTGATGATCCCCCCCAGCCGAAGCTGGGTGGAAATCCCCCACTTCGTGAAGGGACCGGCAGTGATAATCGGATGTAACGGGGTAGGATGTGAGCGCATATTGCGTGCAAACACCTGGCAAGGGTGACACTTCTTGACCACATTGACACAATCTTTGAAGATCGATGGCCAAAAATACCCTGCTCTCAAGATTTTTTGGGTTGTAGAAAGCCCAAATAAATGACCACCACACGCCCCTCCATGGAAATCATTCAACACAACCTCAGCCTCCTCATGGGTTAAACAATGACGTAAAATAGAATCTACCCCATGAAATACAAAGTGTTATCCATTATAAGGTAGTTCTTAGATATGTGACATAATCATCGTCACTATCCCGTGAAAGGTGAGTAGGAACTTTCAATGTTTGCAAATATATAATGATATCCCCATACCATGGATCCACAGTTGATGTTGGGACACGCACCCTAAGGATTATTAGTTTTGGTAACTCCACGGTTGTTGATGAAGTTTGTAAGCGGAGTTACGGGCCAAAATAGTCTTAGGGGTGTCAAGGTAAGTCAGAGCCCCTTTTTGTAATAAACCCATGGTTTAAATCCAGGGTTTAGGGTTTTGGGTGCCCATGGTTTGAAGCCATGGTTTTGTAATAGCGTGATGTATAAATAGGCATTTTTGTAAATAAGAAAAGTTAGGCTTTTTGATGTAAAGAAAGAAAGGCGAAGCTAAGGCTGATTATGTAAGGAAAGGTTAAGTCCCAGCTGTGTGCGTGGACGACCTCTACAGCTGTGTGCACAGAGGGTTTTTGTAAGAAGATTAAGGAAAGATCTGCAGCTGTGTGCGCAGAGGCCTGCTGCTGTGTGCGCGGATTTTAAGGACTGAAGGGATCTGCAACTGATTGCGTAGATCAAACTGTGGTTTTGTAGCAAGTTGAATAAAACACAGTTTGTGGATGTAACCTCTACACTGGGGGTGAACCACGTTATATCCGGTGTTGTGGTTTCTTGTGTTGTTTCTCTTTCTGTTGTATTTTATGCATTAATAACTATATACATTTGATAACTTAGATCACTGCTAATAACAAGCTTCGTTGTGAATTCCCTGTAGTGGGTTAAGCAAGTCACGGTTGTTTATCTATCTGCGAAGTTGTATATGAGTGAATGACAAAGCTGTGTAATTGTTGATTAATAAGTTATTAAAGGCTAAGGTACAGTAATATCCATCTCTGCTTGCAGAAACCTGATTCTGCGGCACCCCATAGCTATTTCGAGTGAGACTGCAACCTGCGCGCAGGTTGTTGCTAAAAGGGCCAACACTGTGGGTCTTTTGTTGGTGTGACATAAAAGGATTAAACCCGGATCTTCCCTATTGCCCAACAAATTGGTTCTGTTGCCGGTTGAACTCAGTACCTGCTCAAGAGGGGTTTACATCGTACCTCAAGGGCTATGTTCTGGAGGCTCTCTGTGAAGGATATCGGGGATTGGCTTGATGAGACTTATTTGAACTTTGCTGAGACAGAGAATACAAATCCGCGTCATAGTGCACGTGACTTTTTACAAAGGTATGTTTTTTGTGATGCTTATGAAATTTTCTTTGGTAGTATCCACATAGAGTTGCACCAGTGGTTGTCTAGGTTAACAAAGAGAAGGACGAACTTCCAAGCTCGACAGATTCCCACGTGGACCCCCACAAGGGTCAACCTTGTGCCACACGTGAACAATGAGGTATCCCACGCTGTTGATTTCTAGATGACGCGAACATTGGAAGCCTTCGTGACAGAGTTTGCCATCGACACAAGTACCTCCTTCAGCGAAGCTGAACGGCAGTTCTTCAAAGGTCCCCGTGGTAAGTTTTTGAATTCATTAATCTTGAGGATTAAAATACTATTGGCTGAAAAGGGTATATTGTTGTTTGAATCAGACTGCTAGATTAGTAGTACTAACATATGTTTGCAAGTGATAATACCTTCGCAAGCAAAGTGGTTTGCTGCGAAGTGGAAAAAGGTACAAGAGGGATTTTGCCTCCTATTCCTTAGGTCAGGCTACCACGTTTTCCCCTGTCAATTCTGAAGACTCAAACCCGGAAGACAAACCTTCCTTTGGAAACCCTCCGGTCACCCCGCAGCGAAGCTCTGTTACCCCTAAAATTCCGTCGCAGCCCGACAGTCAACCAAGTCCAAGTATTCCGGCCACAAGTCAATCTGCCCCTGTAAACCCCCCCCCCCCCCCCCCCCCCCCCCCCCCCCCCCCCCCCCC
>LPNX011094411.1:24085-45342 GCA_001517045.1 Pseudotsuga menziesii
CCTAGGCATGCCGGGGGCAGTGAGGTATGCCTCCCTATGGATATCCTCAAATAAGGTATCTCAGCAGATGACGAACACTGTGTTCGTCTTTTATGCCATGAGTATCCACTATGAGATTGTGCGAACACCACGGCTTACCAATGAGTTGTTCTCTAAATATGAGGGCGCCGCGAACTTCAGTGCCGATATACATCATGTTTTCATTCAAGCCCGTGCCGATCCACGACATCAATGGTTTAAATTACCATATGTAGCCACTGAACCAAATATCAGGGGTATAGTTCAGCAATGGCCAGCTGACTGGTTGAAAGATATAGGAAAGAAACCTTCTATTCCTGTTCCCCTAGCTACCAATCTTGGCGCGGGTACCAGCCAGGCGCAGCAGCAAAAACCATTAGAAGATAGCGAAGACCTAAGTGATTCACGGCTGGATGGCGACGGCGAGGGCGGAGATGGCAAACAGGACGAACAGGATGAGGAGTTGATCAAGACCATATCATATCCCAACCCATCAACAAAGCGCAAGTCACCAGAAGTAGCAGAGGTAGACAAGCCGCAGTCCCGCAAAAAGTCAAAAGCGTCAAAGGACAAAAATATTGAAGAAGAAGCCACTATAATGCTGGATGATCTGGAGCAAGCTCTAGAAATTTCTACAGGAACGCTTACTAAAAAATGGTCAGATTTTGTGGAACTGCATATTGCTGGGCTCACAGGTGTAGAAAACAGGGTTTCGGAGCTAAAAGAGTTAGCAGCAAAGTCAGCTATCAGTACTGCGACAAGTAGCACTACAGCACCCATGCAGAAGGATATTAGGAAAGGGCCACCTAGAGATAACTGAGGCCAATTATCAAGCGTAGCTCTGCTACCGACCAATGCATATTCCCGGTCCCAGATGAGTATGACTGTAGGGATCGATTATACAAAGATGCCCATGTCAAAATTGCACCTCTTCCAGCTTGCTATTACAAAGGAGATCCATGCACGAGACCAATTGTCTCAAATCCAATTGGAAAACACCCTCACACAAAACAAAATCTTCGCAGCACGACTCGAAGAAGTAGCACAACAGAAGAAAGATGTTGAATATAAAACAACTACACTGATGCGAGCACTGGATGAGGCATGTCGGAGTCTTTCTGACTCCGACATACAAGGAGAAGAGGAACCAGAACAGAGAATCGCTAAGCTGAGAGACTATGCCCAGCAGTCTCGTAGCGAGATTGAAAGGTTGAAGATAGAACACCAGCACTAGATCGCAGAACTTCAATTGCGCATCCCTCCTGAGACTCCACCAAAGGTCTGAGAACAACGCCATAGGGACATCAAGGCTTCAGCAACAAAGATATCAGATAATGTGGCCAGCATCGCAAAACTGATGGAAGACAGCATCGATGCATGGGCGAACCTATAGGACCATCCAGATGTAGGTAAGATCCAGGAAACCATCAAGTTGCGCCAGGACGAATTAGATGCAGTCAAAATCGAAATGAAGACGCTGCCACCTATGCAGAAGATGGATAAAGTAAAGCGCAGCAAGGAACTTCAGCAGGAAATTGAGTCCTGCAGGATGAAGGTAACACTGCTGGAGAATGCATTACAGCCACTGGTTGATGAAGCATTGGAATTGAGTAATACTGCAGAAAGCCAGCTCAAACTTTTGAAGACCTACGACACTTTTGCACAAGAACAGGCTAACACAGAATCAGCCTCAGTGTTACAAGAGTTGGTGGAAAAGGAGAAAGTAGCTAACCACATACTACACAACCTCACCAGGCGCTTCCAGACCCTCGTGCAGAAGATTCTCCCACTAGAGCCATCGCAGAGTGTCCCGGGATGGGCCACTAGTGAGTCTTAGGGGCCTGTTGGGATGCGCACCCTAAGGATTATTAGTTTTGGTAACTCCCCGGTTGTTGAGGAAGTTTGTAAGCGGAGTTATGGGCCAAAATAGTCTTAGGGGTGTCGGGGTAAGTCAGAGCCCCTTTTTGTAATAAACCCATGGTTTAAATCCAGGGTTTAGGGTTTTGGGTGCCCATGGTTTGAAGCCATGGTTTTGTAATAGCGTGATGTATAAATAGGAATTTTTGTAAATAATAAAAGTTAGGCTTTTTGATGTAAAGAAAGAAAGGCGAAGCTAAGGCTAATTATGTAAGGAAAGGTTAAGTCCCAGCTATGTGCATGGATGACCTCTGCAGCTGTGTGCGCAGAGGGTTTTTGTAAGAAGATTAAGGAAAGATCTGCAGCTGTGTGCGCAGAGGCCTGCTGTTGTGTGCGCGGCTTTTAAGGACTGAAGGGATCTGCAGCTGATTGCGCAGATCAAACTGTGGTTTTGTATCAAGTTGAATAAAACACAGTTTGTGGATGTAACCTCTACACTCGGGGTGAACCACGTTATATCCGGTGTTGTGGTTTCTTGTGTTGTTTCTCTTTCTGTTGTCTTTTATGCATTAATAACTGTATACATTTGATAACTTAGATCACTGCTAATAACAAGCTTCGCTGTGAATTCCCTGTAGTGGGTTAAGCAAGTCACGGTTGTTTATCTATCTGCGAAGTTGTATATGAGTGAATGAAAAAGATGTGTAATTGTTGATTAATAAGTTATTAAAGGCTAAGGTACAGTAATATCCCTCTCTGCTTGCAGAAACCTGATTCTGCGACACCCCATAGCTGTTTCGGGTGAGACTGCAACCTGCACGCAGGTTGTTGCCGAAAGGGCCAACACTGTGGGTCTTTTGTTGGTGCGACATAAAAGGATTAAACCCGGGTCTGCCCTATTGCCCAACAGTTGAGATAAGGAAAGCATGCTCATCGACAAACGTATCTTCATAAACCTCCTCCTCCTCCTCCTCACTTGGAAAATAAAAAATGAGCTTCGCAAAAATTAACGATTTATTCAACTTCACCGAAACAAATTCAAGATCGAATTCTTGCAAAATAACAATCCACTTATTATACTTTCCCTCGATCATCCTTCTAGTGAGGATGAACTGAAATGGATTGACATGAGCTACCACCAAGGTCTGGTGAAGGAGAATGCAATGTCTCAATCTTTGGACCACATGAACGGTGGCTAAAGCAAGATTCTCCACATGAGAATAAGGGATTTCTGCATCTATAAGGTTTCAGCTCAAATAATATATGACATGCCCATGGAGCTCCTCATCCTCCTGAACCAAAACCATACCAATCGTCTCCATGGATGTGGCCACATAAATAAATAAAGTCACGGCTATAGTCAGGTGGAATAAGTATAGGGGACGATGCTAAGGCTCGCTTAAGAGCATCAAAGGACTCCTGGGCTCACTCATCCTAGCAAAAGGTAGTGTCCATATTTAAAAGACACATAAATCCTTTAGTAAAATTGGCAAAGTTAACCACAAATCTCTGTAAGAAGTTTTCTATACCTTGCAAACATTGAATATGTCTAACATTGCGTGGGAGAGACAATTGAAGTATTGCCTCAAACTTTAAGGGATCAACTCTTATACCCTCCCTGGAAACAATGAACCCCAGCAAGCGACCAAACGTCACGCAAAATATGCTCTTATGAGGGTTTAACCTAACCTGGTAATGGCGGCATCTTTCAAATACTAACCTCAAATGGTAGGGATGACACACTCTCAACCGAGAATGAGCATCAAGTTAATCCAAAAAGACTTCAATAATCGATTTGAGATCGTGAAAAATCAATGTCATAGCCCACTGAAATGTGGCTCTGGTGTTTTTAAGACCGAAAGGCATCTTCTTATATGCCAACGTACCCCAAGGAAAAATAAATGCAGTTTTGTGTTCATCCCCAATCTTGATTTGAATCTGATTATATCCGAAAAATCCATCCATGAAGGAAAATACCTCGCTTCCCTCACACTCATCCAAAATTTGATCAATAAATGGTGTGGGAAAATTATCCTTAGGACAAGCACGATTTAAATCATGGAAATCAGTGCATATACGGATCGCTCCCTACTTCTTATCAACTGGAACAGGGTTTGAAACCCGCTACGTCAAGGGAATGGGATAGATAAAACTGGATTTTAACAGCTTCTCTATCTCATCCTTAATGGCGGGTGCTTTTCTAGGATTCACTGCACGCAAACGTTATCGAACAATCTTCGCATTCGGATAAGTCTTAATTCCATGTTCGACAATACGAGGGTCGATACCTGGCATTTCCTTGTATGACCAAGCAAAGATGTCACGAAATTCTTTGAACAACTTGGTATACTCCTGAATCTCATCATGGGAACAGTCTGCCCCAATATAGATATTCTCAATCTTGTCAGGATCGTGAGAGATATTGATAGGAATAGTAGGTGATATATTCGCCATGTTCCCATTAGCCATCTGACTAGGAGAGCTTAATGGAATCACTGGACTACCAATCTTCTCACTAAGAATCTCCCTAAAGTGCTCATGCTCCAAGCAGTCAAGATTGGGAATAAAATAGGATCTATGACGTAACTCTTCCCAAGGTGGCTCAACCCCAGACATGGCCTCAATAATAGCTTCATCTGATGGAAAATCACTATCAAGGAAATCATGCACGTGAGAGCACTCAACTGCCCATGCAGGCAGCACATACAGGTCCTCCTCCTCCATCCGTGAAGAGGAAGGACTAGGCTTTGCAACACAATCAAGATTTGCGAGATATTCTATCATTGCTGCAAGCAATGGCACCTCCATTTTGATAGGTCCATTTGAAGGACTCGGGGAAGGAAGAATCTAAGGATCTTCCATATGGGTAGTGCAAACAAACACCTAATTCAATGAAGATGAAGCCCCACCAAAACTAGATCTAATCATCAGAACGGGCACAGGAAAAATAAAGGTCCCCATAAGGGATGGATACATACCTACACCGACACTCCCAGTTGCCAGCTGAGAATGATCGATAATCGGGATAGAAGCTCCCAATGATGCATTAACACTCGGATTTTTGAATGATGTCTGATCAATCATAACAATATTCTCATTTAATGGAAATCATACAACTCGAAAAAGAGAAGAGGCTACGGCTTGCATACTATACATCTAATTCTGACCCAGTAAAATATTATAATCAAGGGGCGCATAAACCACCTTGACCTCGATCGTGACGGTCTTCCCTCCCAAACGTACTTTAAGAGAAGGAAGAATCTTATGTGGATGAAACGATCTACCATCAAAGGAAGTCAACATGTTAGCGGATTGAGACAACTCAGGAGAACCCAAACCCTTCTAGCATGACAAAGACATCATGGAAGCAGCAGCGCCTTCATCAATCACAGTGCGTTTGACGGTCATGTTAAGACATTCTACATGAACAAAGAGAGACACATAGTAAGGCAAGAGAGGCTGTAGTCCCCTGGTTTCAAATTTGATGACGAAATAATATTTATCATCATTAACCCCAAGAGAATAAATCAAAGCTTTCCTTTGTGAAGGACAACTCTGAACTACTTCAAGTGCAGACATCGCACAAGGAGTTTGGCCCAAATCCTCAAAAATGGAATAGTTTTGGGCAGCTCAAGCATTAGGATTATGCCCAAAATGCTTTAGGACTCCCTTAGGAATGTGAGGTGCAATCTCAAGTTTATCCATAGGGTTTTCAATATGCAAAGGACTCTCGAGTGGAGCGGGTTCTTTACTAAGGTCCAGTTGTGACGAACCATAGTCTTTCACACAAGTCACGACCTTAGTAGCATGTACCATGTTGATGCAACCATGACCAATATTCGATTCCAATGGATCTTGATCTCCACCCAATGCACAATGAGGATCATGGGTGCTCGAGTTCATATTTTGATTATGGGGTAAAGGATTGGTCAACACAGGTGGGACATGTGCTATGAACCTCAAGGAATCTTCCATATGAGGGCACAAGTGAGTGAGGTGATCATCCTTACACAATTTGCAAGGAAACTTAACCTTATGTTTAGATTGCTTGTCCCCCCCAGCATTGCAGGTGTTCTTGTCATTAAAATTGGCATTTGCAGTCTTATTCCCACCCCTATGATTTTTTTTACCCTTTTTCTTATTCCTTCCAGGCTTCTAGTTTCCCTTCTGGTCCGACGATTGCACAAAAAGTACACTCATCATTTGGGTGGGTTGAGATGAATCCGTAGCTTGTCCTGATGCAGATTGATTAATAGACAATTTACTCACTTGTTTCGCAACCGAATCCACAAGTTTGGCACTTGTACAACCCACAATGCCATCGGGATGTGGTCCAGGCTTGATCTTAGGATCGAAACTAGAATGCGGAGAATTGGGTATGATCTCATACAGAAGTCTAGATTGAGCATAAATCAAATCCAACTCATGTGCCCTAAAGATTGCTTGTTCCTCATTCTGAACTCTGGATGTAGAAACATCCTTCACGATGTATGGTAACAATGATTTGAGGAACCATTCAAGGAGAAATTTTGATGGTATGAATGCTTTAATCAACCTCTTCCATCTATGCCACTCTTGGATATGGTCTGAGATATGTGTGGATTTATCTTATCGAAATGTCGACAAGAGTTCTGTACCAATGTCATAACACACAGGTAGCTGGAAGTGATTGAGGAAAGTCATAGCAAGTTCATTGAACAAAACAAATGCCCCCTTTGGTAACTCTATGTACCACTTCGCTACAGGCCCAGTGAGGGTGCGTTGAATAGCCTTAAATGTGTTGAGTCATAATGTAAGGAATTGGAAGAGCACCAAAGGTGAAAAGTAGTGACATGTTCACTAGGATCTTCTCCTAATTTTCCCTCGAACTTGGGAATGTCTGAAGGAAGCTTGGTGGGGACAGTCGGTCAAGCCAGGTCATGAGATACTAGATCATTCATTAGTTTTGATAAGTCAGGTAAATTTAACATTGCGAGGGAAGGGAGCCTAAGTTGAGCCGATCTATGCCACCCTCCCTGATAAACTTGGTTCATATAAGGCTAATTACTTTAAATACCATGGCCATGGCCATAATATCCTCCTCCCGTTTGACCTGTGTAGGGCTGCATGGAAGCAATATGATGTGGTGTACCTTGACTAAGCAGTGCTACAAAGCCATAATTAGATGAGTAAGCGGGTTGTTGATACCTGTACCCATAGGGTTGATAGTTTTGTCCATATTGTGGTCCATAAGGTTGTCCATGAGAAGCTCCATAAGGTGTCTCATGGGATGTCCCATGAGAAGCTCTGTAGTTAGGGATATGAGGAACTCCTTGCGATGGACTGTGAGACAATCTAGAAATAGGGATATGACCTCCTGAGACAACAGGAGGTGCTTGACTCTGAGATACTATTGTGCGAGCAGTCATAGTATGAACATGGCTAGTAGGAACATTCCATCCCGAAGGACGACATGAATGAGGGGGAGGAAGGGTTGTTAAGAATGCATTCAAAGGAGTAGGATTTGAGGATGAAGGGACATGTGAAGGGATGTAAGAAGTTTTCCCTATGGTCACTCGTCTCGGTTCTGGTATCCATATATGACTACTAACACTAGGTCTAGGATGAACCTAAGAAGTAGCTTCCACCACTAGGATCAAAGGTGCAATGTGACTAGTTCTCCCAAATCTCTCCACATGGAAAGGAATAGGAGTGCCTCTAGGCATAGTGCTAGGTTCAATCTCTAACTCGGCATGATGTGTCAGGTTGTGTGTAGGGATATCAGGTATGCCATAACAAATATAGCTAGTGCTTATGGGTTCATGATGAGTCTCGTCACCCAGAAACCAATACCAGTGACCTATGAAAGAGGGATCATAACCAGAACGTGAAGGTATATCTGGTGAAGGATCATATACAGGAATAGGATCTTCATCCCCAACCTCTTGAGGTGGAGAATACATCTCAGGAATCTCATCCTCGTGATCTCCCATCGTGTGTGAATCAATGTGAGAAGTAGTCTGCTCAGACTGTTTGTTTCTCTCTCCCAAAGGAGGAGGAGATGTGGAAGGCAGAGGTCCTGCTAAATGATGAGAATGGAAAAGTGCCACACCCAAATCCACAATGACTCAATAAATGAAAAAGACTCTATCTAATTATGCAAACCCTAGTCAAACTAGCGTGCATAGAGCATACACCTATACAATGTAAAGCCAAAGCACAATCAAATAAGGGTAGGAAATGTGAGCTCCTGAATGAAGCAGGTATGTCTCGCCTAGGAGAGGCTTGAGACTCCCATACATAACAAGCATAGGTTCATAACCAATTATAGTGGCCCTCAGCTTCAACGCATATAGCGACCGTGCTGTCCGACCCCTACCTGGCCAGGACACCTACAGAATAACCTCTGCAAAGTACCCCCTCGATAACCTAGGTAAGGCAACTAAGGTCACCTCAATATAATCAATGCTTAGGAAAACAGTCGCAGGCGGGATTGACCGTATGGGTAGGGTAGAAAAGCCCAAAACTCTTGAAAGAGCCCCCAGATATGAATACAATCCTGGAAATATCTCTGGTGCTACTCAGTTATGACTAGGGGTCATCACAATCAATAACCGCTCACACTTCCTCATGCTTAACTGCCTTGTAAGAGGAGGGTCCTGAGAAACACTAATTATACCAAGGAATTTCACACTCTTACCTAGACAGACACATACATGTTTTGTATAGTGGTGTTGGAGAATTTACTCACAATGAACTATTCCAAGACCCTAAAACCTAGTCTTGTTTGTGCACCCTATCAAAAAAAAAGTGTAATTCATTTTATTATGCGTTGATTTTAATTGGCTTATTACTCAAAAGGGTAAATGATCGTGCAACTAATGGTGTTATGACGCAACAAGAAGTAAAATTCACACCTAACAATCAATGTAAATGCACTGTTTCAAATGAAAAATGGGGTATGCTACTACATGAAGTGCACAATTTTCCTTCAAATGAAAATGCAATCATTCCTATATGAAAGCTTTATTAGTACTTCTCCAACCAAACCTAATAAAAGTACCATGTAAAATGCAAAATGCAAAAATGCATAATGATGCAAAACGCAAATATTTTTGTATTTTTTGAATTAAAATGAGATAATGAAGCAAAAGAATGACTCTACCACCCCCAGACTCTACAAGCACTATCATACAACACCCAAGCAAAGCACCAAGGTAAAATAGACCTAATGCACTAATCCCAAAACAAAAAATAGAAAATGCAATAACAAGAACTTTTTCAAAAATTCTAACTAACAAAAATGTCTCTAGTCAGAAATAGAGGTGCATATAGACTCTAGCAGCATCCAAGAAGACTCAACAATCATCCACACTCACCCAACAACACTTAATCTTCCTCAAAAAGAAAAAACTCAGGGCATACGTGACTGTGTGCAAAAAACCCACGTATATACATGGAAATCCCATTAAAAACCGTGTGTACAAGTGACTGTGAAGACAAAACTCGTGTACATGAAGAAAAATATATTAAAAATAAGGTAAACAGACAAGATAAGACAAAAATTTACTCCTATCAGACACTACCAAGCAAACATGCCCCCAGTCTTGACTCAGAAACAGAGAAATCAGAGCAATTCAAGAACATTGAATGCTGATAAAACCCCCAAAGGAAATGATTAGGAGCTCCCCAGCAGAGTCGCCAATTATGTTACGGAGAAAACTTCCTATGGCTTGGGGTACTACAACAGACAGAGTAACCATAGAAATCAATCCTTTCCCATATTCAAGTGTGTGGTTTCATGCTCTGGGTGTTTTCCTAGAATGAAACCCTAATAGACTCCCTTTGAAAAGTTGATCTTTGGAAACACTATGACCATGTATTTTTCACATAAATATGAAATATACTTGTAATTTACATGGCCAAACCTCGCATGCCAAAGATTCTTGTCTTCATTAGTATGAGTGAGGAGAGAAGAGGGGTTTGAGAAAGGCATGAAGTTTGAGAACTTGTACACTTTCTAACTGTGATCCACAAAACCTTTAACAATGAATCTACCATTCACAATCTCAAATATTTCGACATTATTGGGAGTAAAAACAACCTTCTTAGGATACCGAGTGTGGGTCATCTGATAGACTGAAAAGATATTAACAGCAATACTTGGGACATACAAGACATTATTTAAGGAACCATGGTCAAAATATATGCTACCCTTACCCTTACTTTCACTTTCTCAGTTGTCTCCCAACAAACTATTTGGATATTTCAAATCATCAAAAGAGGAGAAGACCTCCCTTATTGAAACCATGTGCCTTGAATCTCCAGAATCAATGATAAAGGAAGGATAACTTATAGTTCTTGCAACCAAGGCATGAACTCTCTCCTTGTCTTCGAAACTTGATCCTCCTTCCTTCTTCTTTCCACCTTCAGGAAGAGAGATGTTGTTCTTCTCTAGAAGTTGATTCAACATATCAATTTTTTTCTTTATGCAATATATCTCAGGATGAAATCCCTTACCACAGTATGCACACTTGCTCATTTCACCTTTACCTTTCTTCTTCTTGGAGTTATTCTTCTTGGAGTTTGAGGAATCCTCATGAGAGTTGGACTTGTTTACTTTTTATCAGGAGGCTTCTTATCCTTCTTCTTCCCTTTGGAATCCACCTTTGAGTGTCCTACAACCAAAGCTTGATATTTGGAAGGCTTGATGGTTCCCATGATGACCAATGTGTCTTGCTCCTGGCTCAAGGATTCCATGAAATTTGTCAGTGAAGGAATCTTCTAGGTTCTATCTCTAAGCTTTGTGGAATGGAAGGTCAAAACAAATACTGAGTAGTCAGGGCCAATATTTGAAAGGATGGCCAATACTATTTTTTCATCTTTGTTTTCTATACCACACTGTTTCAACTGCAAAACCAATGATTTGAACTTGGAGAAGTAGAATTGCAAGGATTTGAAGCTACTTGGACTCAGTGAAATCATCTCATTCTCTATTTGATGTCCCCTCATTTTATCCATCTTCCCAAATAAAGTTTCAATATTCTCCCATACTTCATTTGGTGATGTCAATCCATCAAGATGGAAAAGAAGGTCTCTCAAAATATTGAGACACAAGAGACCATACGCCTCATCTCTCCTATTATTCCATTTAATATTCTCTACTGCTGCATTAGGATCAACCTCAATTTCCATGGTCACCCTGTAGAGTCCTTTACTCCTCATCAGAATCTCCATATGTGCCTTCCATTTGAAGTAGTTGAATGGAGTCAAGATAATATTGTGAGATCGGTCCATTCTTTAGCAACTGCGCCCTTGTACAGATAGACTTTGATCCCAGTGACTAATGTCAATCCTAATAGAAAGAAATAGAGGAGGAGAACAATCAGATGTCAAGGATCTAATACCATGTGGAAATTAATCCCAAGCTTATATCAATTGGACTCACAAAAATTGCTTGAAAACATACATAGATTCACTCAAATTTGAGACTGAAAATAGTGTATAACATAAACTTTGATAGAATAAGTTTACACCATCCAACCTTATGACAAAATAGGTTGTCCAAATATATAATTACATTAGATATTCAAATACATAAATATGTCATTAGAATCAGTGTTGGTGAAAAATATTAAATGATTAATAAACTATCCAATAATTTAAATTGTCAACCTGAGGAGCCTGTGTAAACTTGTGAGGTAATGGAAAAATATATGCATGGTAAGAATAACACTAACTTAATCTAATATTTGAAATGAATTTACATGCAACTAAAATTGAATTTTAAGTCTAGGAAAGCATGAAATTGTATGAAAGGAAACTAATATAATGCTTAGAAATGAAACGTACAGCTGAAATTGAATCTAGTTTACAAAAGCAAGAAATTGCATGAAAAGTAATCTGATCTAGGAAACTATGAAGTTTCGTAAAAATTTAATTAACTAGGAAAGCATGAAATTGCATAAATTAAACGTGTTATGAAAGTGTGAGATTAAACAAAGGAAAAATTATCTACACCAAACACATGTGAGTTCACATAAAATCTATGTTAATCAACTCATAAGAAAAAGATTGAAACAATATGGAAAAAATTCAAGAAATTTGCATTACATCACCATCCACATTACATAAGAATCAAAATCCACTCCATGACTAAAAGACTCTACATTAATTTGGGACTAAAGACTCTTCTACTAACTACTCACTTTCTATCAGCTTCCTCCCACCTCCAAATGAAGAGAGAGCACTCTTATTTATACATGAGTTACTTTGAAAAGAGGATAAGCAACTAATCAATGTAGATCCACTTTTCTCTCAAATAGGTACAACGAATTATCCCTTTAAATCCTCACAAATCCTCTGATGATATTCCTCTTTGGAATTAGCTTGAATAATTATCTGCAAATATTGAAAAGGTGGAGGAAATATTTGAGAATATTTTGAATAATCCTTTGTTGAAAATATTCAAATATTCCTACACATTACAAAGCTCATCCAACTTTGAGATATAAATGAAAACATGTTAATTTTCGAATATTTAATCATAAATCTCTTAAAATACTTAAAATAAATGAAATGGAAAATAATAAGGTAAACCCATATTTATTCATGAAAATGGTATAATGAATGGTTAAAGGAGTAATGGAATATGGATAAATGAGAGGAATAGTGAAAGGAAAATATGATGAAAATGCGACATTTGGGTGACCCAACATCTCCCCCCAACTGAACTTGTTGCACGTCCTCATGCAAATGTGCATAAACGTTTTAGGATTCTTAACTCTGGCTTTGCATGATGATGTTTTTAATAAATCATTCCATGATGTGAGACACATAAGTAGTAGCTGATTTTACTTATGGTTGGTTCTTCTGTGACAACCATGAATATGTAAAATGTTGGTTCTTGTGCTAACAACATTCATTTATTTTACTTGTGTGCAATACATAAGATTTGAAAGTATACATACAATGGAAATGATAATCCATCGATGTTCATTAGAAATAATTTTCTTCATGTTATAAATCAAACCAAAAATAGATCAAATTTTAACAAAATGTAATTTGGAAGCGACATGTTGGTCAACAGTAAATGAGATGATGGCATGTGTAAAATAGATTCAAATGGTAATGAATATAACCCCCTCCCCCCAACTAAAGATGTATTATATTTATGAAAATAAGTAAGGCAGTGTAACATGGTGAGGGAATTTTCCAAATTCATTCACTTCTAACATTTATGGAATTACATGGCTAAAGATTAGAAAACAACATACCTCCGCTTACCTAAAAATTTGATGAACTATGCAATAGGAATGTGTCTGATATTGTTGTTAGATCATGGACTATGAAGTTAAGGAATTTGAATTGCTTGGTTGTATGAATCAAAAGCTAAAAGTGGAACTGTGATACTCTCATCTAGCCGGAAGTATGCGACTACAAAACTGCTGATGGAGTCATGAAAAGTATATATAGTCTTCACCTGCTACAAAACCTGATGGTACAATTCTAGTCATTCGAATAAATGTGTCAAGGTCGAGCATGAAAACAAGTCATTAGATTATCATCCATTAATGAATGTCGTTAAATGCAAGGAAAACTCACCATTGATGCCAATGAGTGCCAAGGTACCTAAGTACATCTTGCGGAGTGCGAATAAATGAGTTGATGACAAGACACTTGCAAGATTGGAAATGAGAGAACTTGCCATTAAGGCATGCAAGCATCAAGTTATTAAAAAGGACTCTAGTCTCTATCCCAGATAATGTGCTGAGGTTGATGGGTCAAAACTTATTGAAAGGTGGTCCTTAATGAATCCCACATCAGTAAATGTGAGTAGTACAAAATAGTTGGAAGGACTATACATGAAAGATATCGCTAGCAATAATTTTTAGGAAAAATATAGTAAGGTTATTTGGCCATGTAAAGGGATATGAATGGTTTTATTCATAAGACAATAATGAACTGAAAAATCATGCAAAATGTATGCGACTCAGAAAGGTAAGATATGTGTGAAGTCATGATGTGTAGGTAATGAAAAAGTGGACTCCAACATGGATGAATGACAATCTTAGAAAAGATAAAGATAAATGGGCATATCATGACACAACTAGCTTCTTGAAATGTCCTTTATGGAAACAAATGGTATGACATGCATGATGAAAATATTAACTCCTTCAAGCTTTCAATATTGTGATTTTTTTAAAATCACTTTTGCAAGAATGAGTCTCTTTGATCGCTTTGATCGCCTTCGAACGTGTAAAACATTAGCACTAATCTGTAGTAAAGTGTGAGATCATCGAAAAATAAAGTGCAAGAATTTAGAAATAGTTCTTAGCAAACTAAATCAAATAAAAATGAAATGCATTTTTTTTACCCACTGATGCATTCTAGACCATCGTCTTTATTCATACCTGTTTTGAGTGACTCACTAAAACAAATTAACATTAAATATAAAAATATGATTCTAATAATATTTCCAAGATCCATTTGCAAAATTTTAAACTTTTATTTTGATTATTTATTTATTTATTTATTATTATTATTATTTAATAAAGATACACATGCCTTGTTTTCCACTCACCTAAAATTTGGTCGTTCCTAATTCCATATGTTTCTAGATATACTTATGTATAAAACAAGTATTCCATCACTATTTGAAAGAAAATTAACCTCTAGAAATTGCAGGTATCTGTAATCTTACCAAAAAAAATATTAGAATAGTTTGATTTGAACGTTTATCCATTAACTTCATAGTTCGACATCGAAGTACAAACCAAGGTATACACTGACCATCATTTTCAACAGCAATATTTGAACCTAGAAACCGTGCAAGTACTTATTATGCAATGTTAGTTCCCATTCCCCTCTTACAGGCATATACATATTTTCCTAGAACAACATCCTCAGACTGGTTTCACTCTCAACAACCAACTCTAATGATTCCAAAAAAATGACAACGTGCATGTAACAATTGACGGCATTGAAATTGCAACAAAAAATTTCATCAAGGAAAGTGACCTTCTTCTACAGATCAATGAGAAAAATGAAATTAGAAGAGCACGAGAGTTTCCTTCTTTTCGCTGCAATAGACCACAGCAAGCATTTCATGAACATAGGTATGGCCCATTTGCAATTTTTATTGTTTCTAAAGAATTCCTTTCTCGCCCAACTCACAAGGCATCGATCTTGCTATCACATATTTCTCCTACTTCAAAATCCTATCACGAAAGGGTGGCAATCCTTTTTTACTGGATAGACTTTCCCTTGGGAGGAGAGCCTGTCAAATACATACCGTTGGATCTCTCATCCGATGGTGCCCCATTTGACAGGCTCCCCTTCCACGGGAGAGTCTGTCCAATATATAAGGTGCTCCACCAAAGGGTTGTCTAGAATCAGCGCAAACAACGAGGATAATTCTCGTTGAATTTAAATAGTCATGGAGTAAAACACAGATAAAAGGAAAGGTAATAGCTAGTATATGTATGAGCATTTAAGTCATAGTTGACCAAGCAACCAAAACACAGTCTATATTTTTTTTATATTATGGCTTATTGACAAATCTTTCTCACGTAGATGAAAATTAGATGGCAGGAAAGAAGAGAAAGGCAATGGTTGATTAACTAGAATTTGTAAGATCTCGACCACTTTTTATACTCACGGGACAACTCAAATCAGGGTAATGAGAATGAAAGACAAATCCTTAAGGGAGGCTAGAAGGATTCAACTGAGAATCACCAAAGCAAGGTCCAAAGAAATGGAAGAAAAAGACAAGTGATAGGCATTTGAATGAAAATGGACAGTGTCTGCTCAAGTAAAAGTATTGTACGAGCACATAACCTTGTCAAATGGTTATGAGCATGTATACCACTAGAAAATGAAAGTGCAGAGATATAAGAATTTCTAAAAGGCTTTAACTCATTGATGGTGCATCATATTAAATTCGCCAGCAACCTATCTAAGAAACTAAATGACAAAATCCCACGAAGGATGATACCAAATGCTTTCTCCATCATATTGTTGATATGTGCAATGCATATAGCATGGGCAGGTGTTTCTTTACATGCAAGGTGGAGTCTGCGCAGGGCTCAAGGCACCTTTCTAGGCCCATGTGGCTGGAAGACTTGGAGTTTTCATTTGTCTTCATGGGACAAACTACTGGTGTCAAATGTGTCATGATCCACTCAGCAATGGATCTATTCATATATCTTTTGGTCATTCCCAAGTGGAGGAAATATCACGGAGGATGAAGCCGATGCGGCTTAGATTCGGTCCTCGATCCAAGCAAAACTAAGTGGGATTCTATCGATATATCAATCGAGGTTGAGAAATACCAATTTATAAGCATGATCTCACTGCAAAGGGAACATGATCTCCCTCTACTTAATTAAAAGACAAAATATTGCACTCATAGTTTTTAATTATCTGTAGTTATGTAGCCACGATGTGAATGGAATTTAGTACAACAACCTTCAACAAGAAATTCTCGTGCCACATTATTCTGCCAACGATTAGTTCTCTCAAAATATATTAGTATTCAGTTTTTCAATTCTAGTGCTTTCTCTTCGTATCCTGCATAAATCGTGATTATTGATCCATTTATTGCGCAACAAACCGTTGTTGGAGTAATAAGTGAAATATACATTTTTTTTAGTTTGGAACTATTGAAATTCAAAAAATGATCCGTTTTTGTTGATCTATGTGCAATTTGTTTGATTAGGAAGTCAAGAAAGAGTTGACTCATCATAAGCAGTGGTTTTAGGAACCAAAAACATGCCAAAAGATAGAAGCAAGAGTTACAGAGGCAAGGAAAGGGTGGTCGCCACATCTGATTTATCAATTCTTGGCCCATATAAATATCTGGAACCATCAGTGAAGGAAAATCCATATAATTCTTTTCGTTTCTGACCCAACGGTTTGGTCTAGTAAATTATGCAGCTTCTTTTGATTCTGTTAATGGAGCAGATTTCATTCGAGATCGAAGTATGAAGGCAAATGAAGGAATTGTTGCGACTCAAATTAGGTTGAGATAGAAGCTATTGTATCTGAAGTCTAAATAAATTTCAAAGGGTCTTCGCACAGTCAAACGAAATTCAATCCATCCCAAGTGGGACACACACTGTTTCAACCATAGTTTCAGCATGGAATTATTTTGGTGAAGATATGCATTTTCTTTTTTTTGTTCTTTTTTTGTTTTTATTTATTTATTTTTTGTTTGTTGAAATTGCAAACTAAAATTTATTAAAAATAAAATTGGAAAATTTTAAAAAAATTAAAATAAACATTTTTTTTTAGCAAATGGAGGTTCAAAGTAAAAAATTGAAGGAATTTTACATCATTATTCTTTCTGAAAATGTTAGAGATATCCTACTTTCTGATCCTCAATATCTCACGAAGTGCGGAGGAGAGCATGCTTATTCGAAGCTAAATATAACATGTTTTATTCGTTTTTCCTACCTACTCTACACTAATTAAAAATTAGAAATCATTTACGTGTAATCAAATTTCCAATGTAACGATATATGCAACATTAATAAAAATATATTCATTTTCAATTATGCAAATGAAAAATTAAAATATACAGGAATGTGTGAAATTAGTTGCTGAAACTATGAATTAATGAAATAAAAAAAAAACGCTGAACTAACCTGGTACTCACTTGAAACCATCTTTCGATAAGGATTTCATAGGCATGATTTCCACTCTGATTCATATCATGATGCAACTCCTCTTTGTCCCCCTCGATCTCCTGTTCGAATTATTGTTCCCCATCAAATGTGTAGGATTCTATGAATGTGGATTCTTTGTTTGCTTCTGGAGGATTGGTTAAGTCCTTGATTGCTATCAATATCTCCTCTTCTTAAGAGGAGGAGATCTCAACTTTTGCTAGGATTTGAGTGAGTTGTTCCAAACTTATATTCATCATAAAATCAGTTTACTAGTAAACAAATTAAATGCTACAAATGAAAAAAATGGTACAAAACAGTACAAAATAGTATGAAATCGGGGATAAATAGGTACAAAATAAAAGGAAAACTAGTATGAAATTGAAACCAGCTCATAATGAAAGCAATCAAAACTTACACTACAAAAATGTAACTGCAAAATAATAAACTAGATAAAGGAACACTTGCATTAAAAACAAACTCGCATAAAATAAATACTCTTGCCGGAAATGAAAGAACTCTTTGCGAAAATTAAACACTCTTGCTAGAAAATTAAATTATACTTTGTGTAAAAATGAACACACTTACTAATAAGAAACTTATTTGCATGCAAAGGGAACAACAAGGCTTTGGGGTGACCCACCAAACTGGATGTGTCAGGCTGTTACACCATGTAAATTCCACAGTGAAACCATCCTTGTGTCTTATCGTTTCCCCTCCCCTTTGCTGTGTAATATAAAAGAAACCTATCTACCTACCTAAACATTGATCCCCTTTTAGGACCTCCCTGGCAATGACACCAAAATGTTGGTCAAAAATATTAAATGATTAATAAAATATCCAATGATTTAAATTGTCAACCCGAGGAGAGCAGAAACTTGTGAGGTACAGGAAAAATATATCCAAGGTCAGAGTAACACTAGCTTAATCTGATATTCGAAAAGAAAACACATGCAACTGAAATGGAATTTAAGTCTAGGAAAGTGTGAAATTGCGTGAAAGGAAACTAATATAATGCTTAGTAATGAAGAACACAACTGAAATTGAATATAGTTTACAAAAGAAAGAAATTGCATGAAAATAAATCTAGTATAGGAAAGCATGAAGTTGAGTAAAAATAAAATTAACTAGGAAAGGATGAAATTGCATAAATTAAACTTGGTAAGGAAAGCGTGAGATTAAACAAGGGAAAAATTATCTACACCAAACACATGTGAGCTCACATAAAATATATCTTAATCAACTCATAAGAAAAAGATTGAAACAATATGGACAAAATCAAGAAATTTTCATTACATCACCATCTACATTACATAAGAATCAAAATCCACTCCATGACTAAAAGACTCTACATTAACTTGGGAGTAAAGACTCTTCTACTAACTACTCACTTTCTATCAGCTTCCTCCGAAATCCAAATGAAGAGAGAGCACTCTTATTTATACATGAGTTACTTTGAAATAGGATAAGAAACTAATAAATGCATATCCCCTTTTCTCTCAAATAGGTACAACCAATTATCCCTTTAAATCCTCACAAGTCCTATCATGATATTCCTCTTTAGAATTAACTTGATAATTATCTCGAAATCTTGAAAAGATGGAGGAAGTATTTGAGAAGACTTTGAATAATCCTTTGTTGAAAATATTCAAATGTTCCTACACATTAAAAATCTCAGCCAACTTTGAGATATAAATGAAACATGTTAATTTTCTAATATTTAATCATAAATTCTCTTAAAATACTTAAAATAAATGAAATGGAAAATAATAAGGTAAACCCATATTTATTCACAAAAAATGGTATAATGAATCGTTAATGGAGTGATGGAATATAGATGCATGAGAGAATATTGAAATGAAAATAGGATGAAAATACAACATTTAGGTGACCCAACAATCAACACAAAAGCAGGCTTACTAAACTAGTCAAAATCCTCCATAGGTGCATAAACACTTTCCAAATCTATCAAGATGCTCGCGAATTGGATGAATGAGTTGTTACAGCAAAGAAGTGAAGGAAAGTGGAAAAACTTATGTTTTTAGGAGAGAAAAAGAAGGAAGGCGAGTTGTGACAAAAACTAGGTAGTTTCCTTAGACTAGATTTCACCTTTTTCCTTAAAAACTGCTGAAAAAGAAGAAAACTATGGATAAGGTAGGAATGTGCACTTACTAAACTAGATAGTCTGATGGGTGTCAGAATACTATCCATAATCTTTCCAAAGCATTCCTGGAGGCATTTTAGTCAAGTTTGATCAAAAAAATTCAAGTGGATGCCAACTAGCTAGTGTAGGACCTAGGAATTTAACCAAAATGATTAAATTTTGTATCCTAAGTAAGGGAATGGGTTTTGATTATTCTAACGAGTACTACAACTACTAAAGGAGTGACAAGTGTGTGCAAAACCCTCAAAGTTTTTCTTTGGGATGAAGGAGGTAGAGTATTTGGGTCATATTGTATCTCATGAAGGTGTCAAGGTAGACCATAACAAAATTAAAGCCATGATGGACTGGCCAATTCCCAAAACCCTAAATAATCTTCAAGGATTATTAGGTATGGAAGGGAACTACCGCAAGTTTGTATAGAACTATGGAAGAATAAAAAGCCCCTATAACAACATTACTGAAGAAATATTCATTCCTTGGACTCCATAGGAAACTCATGATTTTCAACAACTCAAAGAGGCAACTTGTAAAGCTCCTTTCTTGGTGACACCAAAATTCACAAAAACCTTTATTATCAAATGTGATGCTTCAGGAAATGGAATTAGAGTTGTACTAATGTAAGAAGGACATCGTCTTGTATTCACAAGTCATCTAATCAAGGGAAATAACTTTAAAAATCTCATTTATTATAAGGAAATGTTGTCAATACTACATGCTCTGAATCATTGGTTCCCTTACCTTATAGGGATGCATTTCAAGGTTAAAACTTATCATGATAGCCTTAAATACTTCTTGTAACAAAGGGTTTCTTCAGAATAGCAACAAAAATGGGTGACAAATATGTTGGGATATGACTTTGAAATCATCTATAAAAAGGGGAAGCAAAATGTTATCGCAGAAGCACTCTCCAGGAAAGATGAGGATGTTAAAGCATTTCTCTATGCTATCTCCATCATCCAACATGATTGGATAACTGAAGCAATGGATGAAGGAAAAAATGATGAAGAAATATGGGAATTCATTTAAAAGTTGTAGCAGGATCCCAGTTCCTCTAATACATTTAGGTGGAAATATGACTTGCTATGGTACAATGATCACTTATATCTTAGTAAGAGTTCACAGCTCAAGCAAAATGTACTTTTGGAATTCCACTCCTCACTGATAGAATGGATCTCAGGTTTCTTAAAAACCTTTTACATGGTAAATAAAGTTTTTTTTGGGATGGCCAAAACTGATGTTCAAAAATTTGTGAAAAAATGTTCGATTTTCCAACAAAATAAAGTGGAAACAATTAAGACCCCAGGTCTTCTACAACCACTTTCCACTCCAATACAAATGTGGAAATGGGTATTGATGTATTTTATCACAAGTTTACCGAATTCTGAATGAAAGAGTGTCATCACTACAACAAAATACCCCCCTCAAAAGTCCCGAAAATTGGACTTTTGGGGGCAGTTTTTAAAAAACCCCCCCCAGAAGTGTAAACCTTAGGACTTTTGGGGGCGGTTTTTTAAACCCCCACCCCCAAAAGTCCAATTCTCAATACTTTTTGGGGTGGTTTCTTATCCCCCCCC
>LPNX011094411.1:45947-63510 GCA_001517045.1 Pseudotsuga menziesii
GTGTTTGGAAAGACCCCCACAAAACTCATACGATGGATAGTTTGCCTCGGCATTGCGAAATTATGTAGGGACCTTCACATTGAATGATGAGGATTAAAAAGAGGTGGAGATCTCAAATCATGAAGGATTTCATGATGGGAACATGCATGCAGGACAACAAAGATGTGGATCGTGAAATATGGTAGGATCCACACCAGTGAATGTTCAGGTTCGTCGTAAACTCAGATCTACGGATGAAATGTTTTTCATGATGCAAATATGCGAGGGAGAGAAAGAATATGAAGCTTGCAAAATGCAAATAAAGGGATAACTAGATGAACGATCCAGATCTGATTGGGTAAGGACCTATGGCCTAGAAAATCTTCACAAATAGAAGATGCCCAATATAAAGGTGAATTTCAAATCGTAGAATCAGTAAGGAAACGGGAAATCGGTGGTTAAAAAGGATCCATAACAAGATCGATGGTTGAGATATAATTTCATAATGCGAGCTACATAGAAGTTAAGGGCAATGACAAAATTGAGGGAGAATAATGAAATCAAAATAGCACAGAAGATCAATGGTGCAAAATAGATCGGGCAAAAATGGAAGTCTAAGAAAATTTTCGGTCACCAAAGATGCAAGAGAGTTAAGAATATGGAAAATCATAAAACACTATACATTATTTTATTTTATTGCATCGTAGAAGAAGACAACAGATGGTATAGAAGGATCCAATTCCTACGGCATCCATCAGGGACTTGTCAAACACCAGGTAGTTCCATTTCCCCCCCCTGAAAGTTGTATAAAGGGCTCAAATGGAAAATATAGAAACTTAGGGCTTAGAGTATCAAAAAGTAGAAGTATTGTTGGATGATATGAATGCTGATATTTTTGACCCTGTCCTTTTAAATGGACCAATTAAAGCTGTGAAACAGAAATTGAATTTGCTAAGGGACTAGGGAATGGACCTTCATAACATCTATTAGTCATTTTTTCACCTTTTTTCTACTGAAAAAAACCCCAGTTTCCCGGAATTTGTGGATTGGTGTGTAAACAACTATTCTCTGTTAGAAAGAGTCATAATGAACCTCAACCACTCTACCATTCTGTGTCTTGTTAATTCCTCAGTCATTAGGAAAACCTTGTCTATCTCAGAAGAGTTTACCTTAAAGGATAAATATTACAATGAAGAGTCGATACTCCGATGTTTTAAGGATTCCACCATTGAGATAAAGAAAGAGTTTTTTAAGAGATGTTTCAATTGAGAATACGAGTCGTCCAACCCATCATTCCTAGTCGATGCATCCCTGTTTAACGAAGAAACCATGTAGTAGCCATGTTATGTCAATTTTTGGGTCTAGACACAGATAAATACATCGCTGAAACCCTAATGAATATTCTCTTTATTTTAAGCACGTGTACTGTTGAATCAGATGAACCTAGTCAGTCATTACAAGTGTCATGCATTTAATTTGATGAGTTCTTAGCTAAGAATTTTCATTCTCAGCTAATGAACTTCCACAAGACCAAAACTTTCAGGTTCCAGTCATATCTATTGAAGATGTTCCTTTCTTTCAACAAGGATAATCTACAGCTACCATAAATGGTATTAACAGATGAAATGTATAGGGATTATACCAAGTTCATGAACTTATTCATCATGCTTCGACTCCTGGTAATGAATTTATTCATATGCTACAATTTTATATGGATAATTGCATATGGTGAACATTAATTGTACTTCTCCATATTTCAACTACAGAGCATGTAGAGGGTCACACTGTATAGGTTGATCCTGGACAAGAAAATGAAGAACATGATGTGGCCACATGAGGTAAAAAAAACATTTGTAATGTTTTTTTAAATGAAATACTTGTAATTATAAAAACAAAAATAAATTAATACAACATTTTCACATTATTGCAGCAATTATGAACCCCTTTCTGCAAGATCCACGTGGCGAGCAGTCTACTAGGGAGGCATCAAAACAAGTTGATGAAGCACCAGGAACCGAACGACAAATTCTAGAAGATGCGCTTCTTGTTCATTTTGTAAAGAGAAGAAAACTAAAAAAGAAGTGACTGAAGAAATTTTGAGTAATTATTTTTTATAATACAATGTCATGCATGGTTTTTTTGGTTAATTAATGAATGAATGTTTTTTTCAGCTATTTAATGAATGAATGGTTTTTTCGGCTATTGAATGAATGAATTTGCACTAAAAATAAATTGCAAGTAGATTCATTGGGTTTGGGGAATTGAGAGTGATGTGAGGGGAGGGGGGGAGGGGCCATAAGAGCTTTCACCTTCATGTGGTTGGCCCTATTTCATAGAGAATATTATATTATTCTAAAAACAGAGAGGATCTCAATGAATGGCAAGGAATTATACATTTCTCACAGTTATTTCTATAATTGTAGTGTTTAAATTTTACTATTGCTATTTCACTCATCCATTGGAACTTGTTACAGATAGCCTTCGGAAACATTTCGATATTTCAAAAGTGAAATTGGCATTTTGATGTGATCGATGGCATTATATAATTTGTTTTGGGGTTCTCCATGTTTCCTTGGGTGATATCTTATTGCCAATTATTTTACTTGAATGCTATTGTAATTTACATTGTTAAATTAAAAATGTTCATCAAACATAAAATGCTCATTATTAATGTTGTTTTTATTCATTGAGCCAAACTAATCAAACTGTATTTTTTTAGCTTCATTTTGTTAATTTCACAAACAAGAAAATATTTATTTAATGGGTCCTAACATGAAATTATTGCAACAGGAAAATATTTGTAGTATTTTGAAAGGTAAAGCAAAATTACACAGTGCCAAGCTCCACAAATGAAAGTAAGTTGTACCAAGAAATTATAAGTATCGGCAACATATTCCTAATTCTAATACCTATTTTGATTCTGTTAATTTGATCTGTATTCCATACAAGGGCCACTTTACCTCTTTTCAACCTCTTAGTGAGTTTGTAGTGAACTTTCTGCTTATGCTTTTTGAAGATGCCAGGAGAAAAAACTTCGTTACGCCAAAGAACTCAGTTATGTAACTCTTATGCAAAAAGGTGAGTGAATATCAATTTCAATTTCTAGTTAACATGCTTTGAAAAAGGTGTTGCTGATTGAGTTGTATGCCACAATATTTATAACATTGCCTTTGGTCAGCATATTATCTATAGAAGAAGAATATTCTCTTTCCCAAATTTAAATGCAACTCTAAATATTTTTGTTGCTATTTGCAATTTTTAAGCTAGATCAGGAACTTCAGTTGGTCGATGTCTATGGTCCTTTTGACAATAGATTGAGAGGGATGGGCTACATAACCTGGCCACACATTTGAGAGTCATATCAACTTATTTTGAAATGATTTATTTTGAGAATTTATATAGAAAATGTAATGTTCAAGAGGGCACTCTTTCAAAAGTAGGATTAATAGGTACACTTCAACAGGTTGTTGAAGATGAATATAGGACTAGGACTGTGGTTTTAACCAAGTCTTTCTCCTTACAAATTCCTTAATCCTTTCTGTTGTTTCCTCATTTTTGTTTACTAAAGGGCAAGTCTATTGTTGAACTTTATGTATTGTATTTTGGGTTTTTGAGATGATAGTACTACACATGGAACATGAAATGGTGATATTTTGTAACATTGTTACAAATAGTGTATAAGAGTTGAAATATTAGGTGGTCCCTAGATGAATCTATTTTGAGTCTTTTTGAAGAATGTATTACATTTCTCCTCAAAATATAATATGATTTTTTCCTGAGGAAAAAAATGAGTGATTTGAGGGTCTTATTAGACCATAAACAGGTATCCCTAGATGTTGTTGGGAAGTTTAATTGTCTTATTAATTAAACATCTAAAACTCTTGTAACATAAATTATCAACCCAAGGAAGTCTTTTATTTCAAAGGTAAATACGCACAATCTATGCATAAACACTCAATCAGTTGATCAAATGAATATAAATCAATTATCCTACCTAACTGCTCAGCCAAGCTCAACTCATTGCTAAAGTTAATCTAAATTATCCATCTAAGAATTCAAGGGACTTTTACCTTCCTAAGATAGTAATCTAATATTAACTGAACTAAGAATAAATGAACTAGAATTACTTTTGTAGGAAATCAAACCCTAAAGATATCAGACTACAGTAACCCAAACCATAACCAACTAATTCATAAAATACTAAGAAAGACCATTAATAGTAATAATCTGAGCTGAGCTTGATTGTAACAATGATCTAACACACTTGCATCAAAAGAAAAATAGACTACTTGACACAGTCGATTGTCACACCACACTGTTGCATCAAGCGAAAGGAATTTGTGATCATTAACTACTGTTGCAATGTACCGTAAATAATCCTACTATAATTCCACACCAAATTAACATAAGAAAAACTAAAGCATCTACTTAACTCAGTAATATTTGTGAGAAGTTGGACCTTGGCCTCCTAACAAAGATGTTGCTAACTAACACAAATTACAACATAAAGATATGCATAATTGTTTCTCCTTATATTAGGAAAGTAAAACCACATTTACAGTAATCTCTGTTACAACTTCTTACAATCAAATTCTAATAGCCATCGAAAGGAGCCTCAATTCAGATCACTACTCCATACTTATACAAAGGTGACATCATCTAGATCCACTAATATTGGGAAGCCATGAATATCTACGATATGCAGGATGCCATGTTACAACAGAAATAGTTATAGCCTTAAATATAATTGTATGAAGTTGTTCACATCTAGAATTGTGTTGTTACTCTGAGTGATGAATGGATCGAATGCACTCAACTAATTGGAAGGGGAGATGTCACGACTGTCTCAGCAATACCTAGTCTTGACTAACCGCGTGGACAGATACTCATGCTGCTACATAAACACATGGAGCCAACTCCATGAAGTAACAGCTGGAACCAAACATTCATTTCTTCTTCAGGCTCAGCGGGCGTCTACACCTATAATCCTTCAAGTCTTTGAACTATCTTTATATAACCAACATAAGTTAGCACAAATAAAAAGATCAAGTCCATAATCATATTAAATATTAGGCATTATTAGAATAAATCAATAATAGATTATACCTGTCAAGATCCATTCTTAACTTGGAAATATATCTTCTTGGGGTATGGAAAAGTAAGGTGAAACAAGGGAAAAGAAATTGATAGGTATAGGAAAAAAGGGCTATTTTGGGACCCAACTAGTATGAATCTGATTCTTTCAAAACTCTTTCAGTGAAGATGAGTAAGATTGAAAGAAGGATCCGAATGCTCTTCTGGATTCCAAAACCCATTACATGTAATTAAATCATTCCAACATTGTTTCTCTGCCTTCTTAGTCAGCTGGTACATGCTCTGGTATTTTCATGTTGGACAGCATAAAATAGGAAACTTAAATCTCAGTCCCAACCAACCAAGTCCACAAGTTTTAATACACGCAACATAGCCAGGCAACTGGGACAGGGCATATTTGAAGTTTTCAACACAGTATGGATCTCTTTCTCTCAAAAAAGAAAAAAAACATACCATCTACCCTGGATTCCTTCTATTGCAAAGAGCTCTTGTTGAGAGATTAACTTGAAATAGGAAGAAACAACTTCTTGTTGGAAGGATTCCATCTGACTAGCCTTCTGAGGAGATTGTAATTGTCTCATGTGCTTGATTCTTAATGATGTAGGAGATTGGGTCTCACTTCGAACCCAAAGGGTCGAAGTATCCTCATTCGTTTGTATGGTCTGAATGGTGCTCCAACAATGCATATGATTGGTAACAAAGCAAGTAAGTGATCTTAGCTGAATATCTCCCAAATAAGGAACTCGATTCGAGTAGACATCCATAGTGTTGATGTATCTGTAACTTCGGAATGTATTCACTTGTATATTCCGAGAAGTTTTTATAATGTATTTCAGTCATGTCATGCCCCGATGTTCCTATCGGGAGGTTCTATAATGTAAACAAGTCATGTCAAGTCATTGTGGGTAACCCTTCTATTGTTCAAGGGTTAAAGTCCCCACAGTTCCGAGGCACTAGGGTTATTAGACTCTCCTAGAGAAGTCGGCCCTAGTGAGTCATTGTCAAGTTGGGAATTAGTATAAATAGAGAGTGAGCCTCTCTATTTATCACACACTCACACATACTCATACACACTTACTCACACTCAGCTGTAGCTCATAGCTGAGGAAGAAGAAGTTGTTGGGGATAGAAAGAAAGAGGCTACTGTTGTCAGGATATCATCTTATTGTTTTTGGGGCTTTTCTATTTGGTGTTGATTCTATCTCTGAGGAAGTTGTGGGGTTTTCTACTTTATGGTTTCCCCAAATAAAATCTATGTGTTCATTGTCTTATGTGTTTGATTGTTGTGCTTGTTATTCTCTCAGTTAAGATCCTAAGTTAATGCTAGCTTAAATGATAAAAATCTAACATGGTATCAGAGCTAACCTGAGAAGAAGACACTGTGCAGCTGCAGGAACTAGGGATTCCTACTTTTTGGATCTCTCTCCATAGATTTTCAGCAAAATAAGGTTGCACTGACTCTTCTCCCCAGGACGCATCTTTCTGTTGAAGCAGAATCTAATTCTGAACATTTTTCAGTTTTTGACCCGACACTGGTGCCGAAAATTAGGGCTTTCCACAGAAGTGTAATTTTTTAGTGAGCCCAGGCCTGTATTGATATCCTCTTCAAAATCGAAGTTTAGAGATCAATATCAAAGCTTTTGGTTGGAAAGAACTTTGGGAAATTCAAACCCTAATTTGCTCCTGAACCAACACTGCAGAAATTCAGCTCCAAATCCAGATCTGACATCTTGACTTGGTAAGATCTAAATCTTTTGTATTTCCATTTGAGGTTCTCAGTTAAGATGTCTCATCATACCAAGCTTGATGAAAATCTTGAGGGATCTGATAACTTCTAAGCCTGGAAATATAGGATCTCCCTGGTCCTGGAAGAAAATGAGTTGGACTCCTACATTAATGAGGAGATTCCAGATCCAAAGGGAGATGAGGCTAAGGCCTTACACAAGAATAAGTTGGTTATGGATATGAGGATTATTGTTGATTCAATCAAGGATCACCTCATACCACAGGTGTCCTCCCTAAATACACCTAAATATATGTTTGATGCCCTAACCAAACTATTTGAAGGAAAGAACATAAATCGGAAGATGACCTTGAGGAACCAGTTGAAGAATGTGAAGATAAAGAATACGGAGACCATACAGTCATACTTCACAAGGGTCTCCTAGATCAAAGAACAAATTGAGGCAGTAGATGAAGAAGTGGAGAATGCAGAGATTGTAATGACCACCTTGAATGGTCTCCCTAGGACATGGGAATATTTCATTCAAGGGATCTGTGCCAGAAAGAAGTTAGTCAAGTTTAGCAGCCTATGGGAAGAATGCTCTCAATAAGAAGCTCGGATAGCAGCTCGAGAAGAAAAGATGGGAAGTGAAGATCAAGCTCTCATAGTACAATCCAAGAAAACCAGATCTAGCCACTACAAAGGTACGTACTCTCATCAAAGGAATAACTTTAGAAATCCTAGAGATAAGTCTAAGTTCATTTGCTATACATGTGATGAAAGAGGACACTTTGCTAGAGATTATCCTAGAAACAAAAGTAGATTTCATAAGAAGAAGGGAAACAAGAGAAGACATCATGCTCATGCTGTAGATGATGATGAACCTTCCACAATGAGAAACAGACAAGATAGTGATGATTCTTCAAGTGATGAAGAATATGTTATGATTTCCGCTCTCACAGGAAATATAACACATGGCAACAATGATTGGCTTATAGACAGTGGTGCTTCCAAACATATGATAGGATTCAAGGAATCCTTTGTGAAACTATCTGAACATGAATCACCTCACAAGGTGAAACTCAGAGATGACTACCAGTATACAATAAAAGGTAGTGGTGAATCCTCATACAAGCTAGACTCTGGAAAGTCTATCAAGATGAAAGATGTATTGTTTGTACCTGGACTAAAGAAGAACCTCCTCTCCATATCTGCATTGGATGCAAAAGGAATGAGGGTTTCATTTGTAGATGGCCAAGTCCTCATGTGGCCCAAGGGAAAGTCTTTCAATGATGCAGTAGTGATTGGGGAACAAGAAGGAGGACTATACAAATTGAAGGGACAACCAGAACAAGCCTTGGTTCATGACTCGGTAGAACCAAATGAGCTTTGGCATAGAATGCTTTCACATGTGCATTACAGAGCACTACCACTTGCAAGCAAAGTTGTTGAAGGTCTCCCAGAAATGCAGAAAAAACATGAAGGTGTATGCAAAGGATGTGCTAAGGGGAAGAACACAAAGAAGACATTTCCAAGTAGCGAGAGCAAGGAAAAAGGAATCTTGGAAATCATCCAGTCATATGTATGTGGTCCAATGTCATCCAGTTCACTAAGCAGGTATGTATACTATGTTTCTTTTATTGATGATTTTTATAGAAAGACATGGATATTCTTTATGAAGAACAAAGATGAAGTATTCAGCAAACTCAAGGAATTCAAAGCCTTGATCGAGAACCACACAGAAAAGAATACCAATACCTTTCAATCAGATAATGGTGGAGAATTCACATCAAATGAATTCAAAGAGCTCTACAAAGACTCAGAGATTAAGAGGGAGTTATCCACTCCATATAATCCACAACAGAATGGGATTGCAAAAAGAAAGAATAGAACGATCATGGAAGCAGCAAGGGCCATGCTTCATGATCAATATATTCCCATGCATCTATGGGCAGAAGCTGCCAAAACAGTGGTGTATGAACAAAACCGTACTCCACACAAAGTACTCGAGAATAAGACACCTGAAGAATTATTCTCTGGAAAGAAACCAGAAGTCATCCATCTCAGAATATTCAGTTGTCCTATATACATACGCATTCCGAAAGAAAAGAGGACAAAGTCAGATCCTTCAGGAAAGAAGGGTATATTTGTGGGATACTCTGAAAGCTACTCTGAAAGCTCGAAGGCTTACAGAATATACGTCCCAAGGTTCAAGAAGATTGACATCAGCAAAGATGTAACATTTGATGAAGATTCAACCTACATCAAATCTAGGAAGAGACTGGCTGAAGAACCTAAAGAAACAAGAGCACCCAGAATTCATGATACAACCATGAACGAAGAAATTCAAGAAGAAGATTGAGAATTAGAAGAACCTCAAGAACCTGTAGATCCATCTCATGAGAAGAATCCTCATAAGAGGAAACCTCCTTAGGTATGTGAAATTATCCAAGGTGCAGAAAGATATGGAGCTTCAGAAGAAACACACTGAGGAAGAAAGAGAACTAGGTCCTGCTCCAGTTATGTAGCCTTACTGTGTGACATTATTGATGAAGAACCTTCCAACTATGAAGAAGCAGCAGAAAGGAAAGAATGGAAGGATTCTATGATAGAAGAGTATCAATCGATCATGAATAATGATGTTTGGGATGTTGTCCCAAGACTAGAAGGGAAGTCCATTGTAACTTCCAAATGGATCTACAAGATCAAGCATGTTGCAGATGACAGCATAGAGAAACATAAAGCAAGATTTGTGGCTCATGGTTTCTCCTAGAAAGAAGGAATAGATTATGAAGAAACTTTTGCACTTATAGCCAAATACACTTCCATCATATCAGTACTTGCTCTGGCTGCAGTGATGAAATGGAAGATACACCAGATGGATGTCAAGACTGCTTTCTTGAATGGTGTAGTAGAAGAGGAAGTGTATGTGGAGCAGCCACTTGGTTTTGAGACACATGACAGGGATTCTCATGTCTGTAGATTGAAGAAAGACCTGTACAGTTTGAAACAGGAACCTAGGAGATGGTACGGTAGAATTGATGGCTTCCTATCCAGTTTGGGATTTAACAAGAGTAAAGAAGATTCCAACCTTTACTACAAAGTTGAAGATGCAAACCCAGTGATACTCCTACTGTATGTGGATGATCTATTTGTAACAGGTATGGATGGGTTGATTGCTGATACAAAGAGGAAACTTGTTGTCGAGTTTGAAATGAAAGACTTGGGTATGATGCATTATTTCCTAGGCATGGAGGTGTGGAAGAATGCGGATGGAATATTCCTTGGATAAGGGAAGTATGCAGTAGAGATTCTGAAGAGATTTGGGATGATGGACTGCAAGGCCATAACCACGCCTATGGCATCAAACCTGAAGCTATTGAGTGATGCTTCATCAGAATCGGTTGATACTACGATGTATCGTCAGATTATTGGATCTTTGATGTACCTGAAGAACACGAGACCAAATATTTTCTTTGTTGTGAACACCTTGAGCCAGTTCCCGACCGAGATCAAAGACATGTTCACTTGATTGCTGCAAAGCATATTCTGAGGTACCTGAAGGGTACATTTGATTATGAGCTCAAGTAAGAGGAAAATCAGAAGATTAACCTGGAGGGTTATGTTGATTCAGGATGGGCAGGTAGTGAAATCGATAGGAAGAGCACTTCAGGATGCTGCTTCAGTATGGGATCAGGTGTGATATCTTGGTTTAGCAGGAAGTAGTCATGTGTGGCACTAAGTACAGCTAAAGCAGAATATGTCGCAGCCTATTCAACTAGTTACGAGGCAGTGTGGCTAAGAAAGCTACTATCTGATTTATTTGATCTCCAGTTGGATGCTACATGTATATATTGTGACAACCAGAGTTGTGTGAAGTTTTCAGAGAACCCAGTGTTCCATGACAAGTCAAAGCATATCGAGATTGTGTATTATTATATCATGGATATGGTGCAGAGAGGAGCAGTGAAGCTCTAGTATGTTGCGATGGATGAACAGATAGTTGATTTGTTGACAAAGCCATTGTCCATAGTGAAGTTTGAGTACTTCAAGGAGAAGCTTGGTGTTCTCTAGATCGAGGTTCCCTACAAAGGGAAATGATGAGACCTAGAGCCATTCTGACATGGTGAGAGGATTAGGTTCCTTCCATGGTCAGATGTAAGCACTAAGCCATTCTGTCATGGTGAGAGGATTTGGTTCCTTCCATGTCAGATGTGAGTGCTAGAGCCATTATGACATGGTGAGAGGATTAGGGTCCTTCCATGGTAAGATGTAAGGGCTGATCCATTTTGTCATGGTGAGAGGATTTGGTTCCTTCCATGTCAGATGTGAGTGTTGAGCCATTCTGATGTGACTGTAGGATTGGTTCCTACATGATCAGATATAAGTGTTGAATGCCATTCTTGGAATGGAGGCACCTGGTCGATTACCAGGAATACTGAGTCTGGGAGTGAGGGCCATTTTGATATGAATGTAGGATGTAGTCTTACATGATTAAATGTGAGTGCATGGCCATTCTGATGTGATTGAGGGATGTGTTTCCACTTGATCAGATATAAGGGTTGATGCCATTATCTGGGCGAATGGAGGCACCTAGTCAATTACCAGGAATCCTCAGTCTGGGACTAAGAGCTCTTTCGATGAGATGTTTTCGAACATGGTCGAATGTAAGTGTAGAGCCTCTCTGACAAGATGAGGTCGTATGTAAGTGTAGAGCCTTTCTAACAAGATGAGGTCAGATGTAAGTGCAGAGCCTTTCCAACAAGATGAGGTCGGATATAAGTGCTGAGCCATTCTGGCACGATGTGTTTACACGTGGTCAAATGTGAGTGCTGGGCCTTTCTGACAAGATAAGGTCAGATGTGAGTGTTGGGCATGCCTTTCTGGCAAGATGAGGTCATATGTAAGAGCTGGGTGAGCCATTTTGACTTAGGGTCAGATATAAGCACTGATGAAGACCTACATGAAGGGTAGGCCTACAACCAGTATGAAAAAGGGCTAGCTCTGTAGAACTTCATGTGATGAGAAGAATCAAGAGATAGCACCATTCTGAGATAGCACCCATGATGATGATCCGGACTTGATGATGATCTAGATCAAGTGATGATCTAGATGTGATGATGATCCAGACTTGATGATGATCTAGATCAAGTGATGATCCAGATTTGATGATGAGATAGTGATGATGATCCAGGTTTGATGATGATACAGTGATGATGATCCAGCAGTTATGATCCAGATCCCGTGATGAAGAATATTTGAAGAAGAAGATGACTTAGAAGAAGACTTAAAGATGAAGGTGACTTGAATATGAAGAATACTTGAAGATGATAATGACTTGAAGATGAAGAAGACTTGAAGATGCATTAGAGGAAATTTGGGGTCTAAAATGGGCCTTATAAGAAAACGTGTCAGCAATAAATTTTGTGAGTTGGAATTCAAGAACCAATAGAATTTCAATAAAATGAGTAAACAATAATGGTTGAATTGACATATTTGTCATAAAAGAAAACTACTTTTTTTGTTCGTATTTTCGACATATCTCCCGTGATTTTACTCAAATTTCAGGCGGGAGTGCTTGTTGGATGCGGAATTTAATTCTGCATCCAACGAGTACCCACACTACATACTTTTGATGGACCTCGCTACCCCAAAAACAAGAAATGTCTGAAAAAATGTGATGATGATGTGGGTACTCGTTGGATGCAAAATTAAATTCTGCATCCAACGAGCTTTCCCGCCTGGAATTTGAGTAAAAACATAGGGAGATATGTCAAAAATACAAACAAAAAAAGTAGTTTTTTTCATCCTTCCTCCAAAATTAATAACTATTATTTTATTTTTTTAACTATTATTTTATTGTTTTAACCATTATTTTATCAGTTTCCTTAGGAGGCCCATTTTAGACCTCAAATTTCCTCTAATCAAGACAACTTGAAGATGAAGATGACGAGATGATCTAGTCAATACAGAGAAGAAGACCAGTGTTGAAAATTGTGTTGAAAGAATACCTTCCTAGTTAAGAGGGAGTGTTGATGTATTTGTAACTTTGGAATGTATTCACCTGTATATCTCGAGAAGTGTCTATAATGTATTTGAGTCATGTCATGCCCTGATGTTCCTATCAGGAGGTTCTATAATGTAAACAAGTCATGTCAAGTCATTGTGGGTAGCCCTCCTATTGTTCAAGGGTTAAAGTCCCCATAGTTCCGGGGCAGTAGGGTTAATAGACTCTCCTAGAGAAGTCGGCCCTAGTGAGTCATTGTCAAGTCGGGAATTAGTATAAATAGAGAGTGAGCCTCTCTATTTATCACACACTCATACATACTCATACACACTCACTCACACTCTGTTGTAGCACATAGCTGAGGAAGAAGAATTTGTTGGGGATAAAAAGAAAGGGGCTACTGCTGTCGGGATATCATCTTACTATTTTTTGGGCTTTGCTATTTGGTGTTGTTTCTATCTATGAGGAAGTTGCGGGGTTTTCTCCTTTATGGTTTCCTCGAATAAAATATTTGTGTTCATTGTCTTATGTGTTTAATTGTTGTGCTTGTTATTCTCTCAGTTAATATCCTAAGTTAATGTAGCTTAAATGATAAAAATCTAACACATAGGGCATGTTCTTTCATGCAAAAATAATTCACATAGAAAAAATTGATCCGAAAAATTGCTCTTAATGAAGGTGTCCAAGAATTTAGGGGTTGAAAATACCTGATAGGGTATCCCTTCCTTTAGTGCTCTAATTTTAAACAAGACCACATGTTCATATAAGAACGTTGGATAAGATGGGGATGGATCTCTGTAGCTCACCAATTCTTGAATTAGGTTGTACATGTCCTTATCTAGTTGTTCTTTTTCTTCTTTTAGGAACTTAATCTTTCTCGGTTCCTGTAGATCCTTATGCAAATACTCCCATTGGGATAGTTCTTCAACCCATTTATCCTTAAGCTCTTGGATAATCCTCCTATGTTCAAATAAGGAGATCATTCCTTTCTCCATTAGGATGGTACGATATTTCCATTTACTGAGCTCAAGTTTCAATAGATAGAGCTTCTTTTCCAATTCTTTGTTTGTATTTCCTCTTTTATCCTCTCCTTTTCCTTTGTCCAACAAAATTTCTACTTCAACCTCTGCTCTGGGCTCTTTTGTTTGTGTTGTTGATTTAACAGAAATTTTTGGGAATGTTGGTTCTTGTGTAGCAGCATTCCTTTTCTGTGTTTCAGCCTTTGCAAGTTCAGTTTGAGTTGCAGCTTCAGCAAACAATTTTGAGGATGTTGGTTCTTATGTAATAGCATCAAATTTCTATGATTCACTCAAATTACAAACTGTTTGAGCTGCTGCTTCAATGTCATATCCTTGTAGTGTTGGTTCTTATGTAACAGCTTCTTGTTCCACAATTATTTCAATTCTTTTAGGCTTCCTATATTTCTCTTGAATGAATTATATATCCCTTGACTGCTGAGATTGGTCTTGCATCAATTCCATGTCCCTGAATTGCTGAGACTGATATGGAAGCATTGGGATTGTATTTCCTCTTGTTCTTGCAATTCCTAATCAGGGGTTATGCTCGGCCTTGGCTTCCTTCCTTCCATAGATTATACTGGAGGTACTTCTTCTCTCCCCTTCCTTACTTGTGCTAATTTCCACACTGTTAGTTCCACCATTGTAACTATATACCCTGCAAGTTTTAATATATCTCCACATTCAGGGCATAGTATTTAATCATGTTCACCATCCTTCAAAACAAAAGGTAGATTTTCCAATTGGTCCGCAACTTCAGCCAAATTGTTCAAGCTCCACACTGTCTTCTTTTTTCAAGCTTTTGTCAACCTCTACACTTCATCTTGAAGTGTTCGTACTTATTCCTTTAACAACTCATTCTCAAAAAGTAAATTTTCAATTTGAGGTTCACTTGCAGCAGGTTCCTGTGTAATAGTGGATGCTCAGGGTTTTAGAATAGGAATTTCAACATTTCCCCTATTACATGTACCGCTTTTGTCGCAGTAGAATCCCTAGTCCTCCTCTTTGCAGGGCTAGATGTCTAGCCCTTAACACTTGGTATTTTCCTTCTTCTACTTGACACGGGAATTTCCACATTTTCAGAAGCAAGGATCAAAAATTCACTAACTTTCTTAGTTTCAAAAATAAATTACACCTCCTAAATTATGGTTCCCCTAATTTCAGGGGAGGATTCAATGTTCAAGAATTCTACCTCCTCTCCTTCTATTACCTCTATATAATGTCCTATCTCTTCCATTGCAGCTTCCACATTTACAACTTCTATAGTCGTAGCTTCTACAGTTGCTCCAATTTCATCTTCTGCTGCTACAGTGTCTCTCACACCTTCCTCTTGAACATTCTCCAATTAGTTTGCTGACATTCCATCCCTCCCCCTAGCTAAACCTAAGGAGATTCGCTCATCACTTTCTTCCCCAATACCTTCTATTTCCAGTATAGGTTCCTGGTCTACCCTTGGCCTAGGAACACATTGTTCCCATGTTAAATTCTGATGTGCAAGGGCCCTCAAAAATAACAATTTGATTAATCCATAATTTCTTAGGGAAGACACAAGATGTTGATATGCTTTTACATATTGAGCCATGCTTTGTAGGGTTCTTAGGAGATAAAATGGCATATTGAGTAATCTACCATGGCGTAAATGGCACAGTAGGATAAATTCAAATATATAAATGATTTTGTACCTGCCTTCACAAGTTATGTATTTCTTTAGAAAGACATAAACTTGATCCCAGGGTCTTGGAAATTACTCTAGTGCTTTTCCCCTTCCTCTTGGTTTAACAAGTTTTCCTGCTACAAGAAATTCAAGTACTGCGTTCGAATTGGGTGCCTTCCGACCAAACCATCTCGTCCCAATCTGTGGTAATCTTGTCACTTCTACGACAATTGTTTCAATAACATCTATCATCAATCCTCTAACTATTGAGTGAGTATCGATTAAGTTTAGAGCAAATTGCAGTGTCGTATCCACATGGAATTCATATCATCTTTGGAAGTACTCTGTCCACCCGACTTCCTGAAATATGGTATATACTTCCTTATTTCCATGCAAAGACGCTATGTTTTTAGGTTCATGTCTCACTAGGATACCCATATTGCTTTCTTTCTATAAGTTTTGTTAGTAAATGCAAGAATTACTAGACTCATATGTTGGAGTTATAGCATGCAGTAACAGGAAATGGATAGTCGAAGTTCAATTGAGTTTTTTTGGAAAGTTGGCATGGTTATTTTCGGGAAGTGGCATGGTTAATTTTGGAAATTAGTACGGTTATGGGATAAAATCAATTGGCCAAATATCCCACGCGTTTGGTAGAATGATGGTCATATCATGAATATGGGAAATAAATTTTTGACTTATTTCCCTTGCGGAGAACTAATGAAATTCTAACGAAAACTAACGACAAGGTATAATTATTGTTTGTGTGTCAAATCATGCCTAATTATGGCTATGATTAGAACCCGTACCTTTCAATATAATGTTGATTCATCATTATTCCATGGTGGCATTATTTCATGGTCGTAGCAATCATGAGGATATAAATACGCACATTCTTCCATGAGTTGGTCGTCGTCAACTGGGTGGATAAAGTACATCCATGCTGACACAAAAGTACATGAAGATCAGATGAGCATCTAATGTTCCTCATGGAGACTGGAGCAAGATGATAAAAACTGGCATACATATAACAATCTTGTGGCTAAAGAATTAGTGAAGTCACAACCAGGAATTGGAAAGATCTGGCGGAGTCGTAGCCAAGAATTAGAAAGATCTGGCGGAGTCGCAACCACGAAATAGGAAAAGTTGGCATAATTTTAGCGGAGATGCAACTGTTACGGAGAGAAATTCCTATGGCTTGGGGTACCACAACAGACAGCTAGACTCCAGACATCAATCTTTCCCAATATGCAATAGAAATAAAATGTCTAACACTAAAGGATCGAACCTCGTACCTTATTCCGGACGGTTGAAGTAGATCCCCGTTGAGCTTTCCAATCTTCAGCTTGAATTGATATAATACTTCCTCAACAACAAGTAAACAATACAAGCATACTATATTTCATGGTGTTAGATCTATTCTAGAATATATAATCAATAATGTAAAATCATTTGACATATTCCAATGGATACAATATTCATTCAAATACACATTACTGGACAGGAAAAGATATTTCTATTAATATGAATTAGAGATTACAAGTGACAACCTCTGACGGCACGTCTGCGAACCAGAGAAACTGAATTCCCCCACTTGGGCCTCCACCACCTCAATCCTCCATCACTCAGATAGCAAGCTCACTAGCAAAAGGCAAGCTTGGGAAGAACACAACATTGCTCCAAGGGACAAAGGGATGCAGACTCAAGCATAAGTTCTGGCAACAATGGACTATAGTTTCGTTACTCTCAATTCTCTCTTATGCTTTCAATGTCTCAAGGGGTTTCTTATATAGCTTTTCAAAGGGATACTGAAAGGTTGAATCCGTGCGATCTCAAGGAATATGGAAGGCCAGGAGTCATATGATTCGGATCCAAGTCAAGGAATGCTCCAAAAGGATTTGGATTATTCATACATCCCGATGTACGCGACTATAGGGGGAATATTCGTGTATGTACATGGTTATCAGGGAAAAATCCGCATATATCACTCTTCTTATGTTTTTAGGGATGATCAAGGACACATCAAAAGACAAAAAGTGGTCCATAGGGGCTAATGAGTCTGCAGCGGGACAGGGGAAGGCCATACAATG
>LPNX011094411.1:66188-93497 GCA_001517045.1 Pseudotsuga menziesii
TGGACAAGAAAATATATTTCTATTAATATGAATCAGAGATTACAAGTGATAACCTCTGACAGCACGTCTACGAACCGGAGAAACTAAATCCCCCACTTGGGCCTCCACCACCTCAATCCTCCATCACTCAGACAGCAAGCTCACTAGCAAAAGGCAAGCTTGGGAAGAACACAACAGTGCTCCAAGGAACAAAGGGATGCAGACTCAAGCATAAGTTCTGGCAACAATGGACTATAGTTTCGTTACTCTCAATTCTCTCTTATGCTTTCAATGTCTCAAGGGGTTCCTTATATAGCTTTTCAAAGGGATACTGAAAGGTCGAATCCGTGCGATCTCAAGGCATATGGAAGGCCAGGAGTCATATGAGTCGGATCCAAGTCAAGGAACGCTCCAAAAGGATTTGGATTATTCATACATCCCGATGTACGTGACTATAGGGGGAATATCCGCGTATGTATGCGGTTATCGGGGAAAACGTCATGTATATCACTTTTCTTATGTTTTTAGGGATGATCAAGGACACATCAAAAGACAAAAAGTGGTCCATAGGGGCTAATGAGTCTGCAGTGGGACAGGGGAAGGCCATACAATGTGTGATTCACCTAATGTGGTGAAATCCGCTATAACAGCAACTGCGAAAATAGGAAAAGTCGAAAGAATTTAGTGAAGTTGCAGCTACAAAATAGGAAAAAATGGCATAATTCTAGTGGAGTTGCACCTACGAAAAAGGAAAAGTTGGCAGAATTTTAGCGAAGTTGCAGCTGTGAAATAGGAAAAGTTGTCATAATTTTAGCAGAGTTGTAGCTGCGAAATAGGAAAAGTTGGTATAGTTTAGAGGAGTTTCTAGTGCTACAACATCGTTAAAAATAATAATAAAAAATGTGTTTCAAGGAGCTGTCCAAAAATAGGAGGATCAACCAGAATTCCTGCAATCGCTTGGCCCCTATTGCGACTGTTCTTCTTTGGGTGAACCTTCATCCATAGTCCTACACACAATTCTAAAAAAGACAAACCCATGAAAGATTAAAAATAAAAAATAAAACAATTTATTTATGTACAGTTTTATGTGCAGAATTGCAGTAGTTCTTTTTAAGAATTCTCAGGGACAGGGGAAGATCCCTGCTCCTACGTAAATTGATATTCTGGATCAGCTACAACATGTGAAATGAATGATTCTTTGAAATTGGTTTATGATAAAGTCACAGTCGCTTTCACACATAGCTCCCTAATGGTCTTGGCATATATGGGTATATCATGTAAGGCCTGTAATAGTGAAATCTTAGCATAAAGATTTTTCAATTCCCCTAGGAAATTTAAATTAGGTTGTTCCACTACCTTTCACAAATTCAAACATTCTGGATATGGTGGTTCTTTTATCGATTGTGTAGGCTATGTTTCAATGTGTGGTTCTGCATGTGTTTTCGTTGGTGTTTCAGTAGGTGTTTCAACATCCTCAATAATGAGGACCGCTATAATAAATGAATTCTCAAATTGTTGATTCATTCTTTCTTTGTGAAAAGAGGATGGAACATCCTTAATGACCATCGGTTCCACTACCCTCCTTGATCGTAGGTGTATATCATTGTAGGGAAATTGGGAAATGGAGTAAGAGTGCATGTTATTAGTTTCAAATTGATGTATTGCCTTATCATTGGGGTTAGTAATGGGTTGAGTAGGTTGTTGAGGTCTAGGTGGTGCATTCATTGCTGCATTAATAGGGAGTTGAAATTGTGGCTAGGTTCTATTAACTTCACTTGGATACTCCATTGAAGTAAATATGGCACCTAGAATGAGGCATACCATATCCAATATTACATATGCGGAATTTCACATCCTACAAGATCTTAAAAAGTTGGTCACCAGTTTTCTTTGGTGAATCCAAATATAAAGGGATATTATTTTTTATAAATTTACATAGGTTCGTCGGATTTTCGACCTCTATGAAGTGAAATTTGTGGCCAGGTTTCCATTAAATCTGACAAATTGGTTATACTACCGACAACAAAGTAGGGGAAACTTCGTCAGATATCTGACATAAATGAAGCGAAATTTGTTTTATCGGATTTGCATTAAATCCAACAGCATTGCTATACTATCGATGAAGGGGAGGCATTAAATATCTGAACTCAATAAAGGAAATGTAGTTGTATTTCCAACACCTATGCACAGAAATTTGTGGTTGGATTTCTGATTTCTATGAAGCAAACTTAGTCAGAATTTCAACATCTATGCACTGGAATTTGTGGTCATATTTTCGACGGCTATGAAGCAAATGTAGTCAGATTTTTGACATCTATGCACTGAAATGTGTGGTCGGAGTTCCGACATCTACGAAGAAAACTTAGTCGTATTTTTGACACGTGTTTTCATTGCCATAAAACTGTTGAAATTTAACCGATGTTTAAAAAGAAAGAGGATTGTCAAATTGCCGACAACAATATGTCGAAAATCAGACATCTAATCCGTCATATTTTGCATTCAAAAATGCTAGTGAGTGATGACAATTATGATTATAATCCTTTATCCTAATCCATCCTTTTGAACAAATATTATAATTAGACATGGAAAACTACACAGCCACCACAGTCATGACTAAAACACATAATAGTATTATGTGTTCCTTCCATTAATTATAATTTATTGGTTTTTGTAGCTACATTCAAAAACTGAGAGAAGGAGTTCACAACTTCTTTGTAACTTTTATTGAGGTGCTCTGTGACATCCCACCAGGCCATGATCGAGAACTTGAAACTGGCATTACTTGTGGGGACTACATTTTTGGTATGCTTCAAGTTAGTGAGTTTACAACAATCTTTTGTGTACATGTTTTCCCTTTTGGTGGGAACTGGGAAGTATGTATCTTCCTTGGAAAATATTCTTTACAATCAATTGAGAAATTTTTAATCCAATAGTTATGTATCTTGGATTGTTTATGACAGCATAATAGGATAAGAGTAAAATTGAAGACCATTGAGAGTGCTTAATAATTATGCAATCATCCATTCAAGATCATTGAAACAGAATAGAGATCTGCAAGCATGGTCTTAATTTTAACCCAGGATCAATAGAGGCAAATGAGTATCATATACACATATGTTACTAGGAATGAAAACATGCAAAATAAAATTAAAAACAGGCTCATTGTGGTAAACATAAATTGTTAGGATTTACAATAAGAAATGTTATGGTTTTCAAAATATGTAGTCTAAGACTCTAAACACGCTACAAATTGTCCCTTTTTCTAGTAGCTCAAAGTAATGGGAAGGAAACCAACATTGCAAAGCATTAATTTCAACATTTATATAAATTGAACAAGTTAATATCCTTATATAAACTAAGGATGATCATCTAACACAAAGCATATGGAAATCGAAACATGACTCTTTGAGTTTTAGTACATATATACATTTGGTTACAATCAATAATTGGACTAGCCATTACATACATACATAATATAACCTATAGATGCAAACAAACATAACTAGAGTATAAATATAATAGATTGAAAAAAAACACCATCATACATAACAAAAGAATAAACACTCAAAGCATCGTAGTGTGTTTTTGGGATCAATGCAGGTTGTGCTTCCTCCTCCACAACTATAGGTCATTGGGATTTGTTTGCACACATGATATTCAACATGCTGAGCACTTTGTCTTTGAATTCCATCCAAATATTCTTAGACCATTCCTCTTTATTCTTCCATTGTTCACAAAAACCCACATATCCTAGTAAAATTGTTCGTTGGTAACCTTGTTGCTCCTCTGTTTTTCAATTATTTGTAATTGATGAACTCACTTCCTGAAATGGTGATCTAATCCCCTACTGGACCAAAATATTTGCATCTAATAGCATCTTTCCTTGTTTATATATTGTCCCAAACTTTATTGTTTCTACTTGTGGCAAACTGCTGAGAAGAGGGTATGTTGTGCTCTTAAAGTCTCAAGATGAGTTGAATGCCTTGAAAAGAGGGACGGGTGAGATATAAATGCCTTGCATGTATGAATATTTGATGATGGTATTTAGAGAGATGATTTGGCATCAAATTGACGATATGCATGGAATGTGTTATGGCATTATTTACCACTTAGTGCTCAAACTTCCATCAAAATCAATATGCCTAGACAACATACCATTACACACGTGAATGACCTAAACCATGCCCATACATTACAACAACACTCACAACATGTTAATTTGTAGTATGGGAAAATGACAAATCATGAATGGGAAACATCAAAAGAAAAATGGCAACAAAAACAGCAAATGATAGTATAGTTGTGTCCATACAAAGTTGCCACATCAAAATTAAGTAGGTTTCATTTGTCCAACATCATTAGAATATTTGTAGTAGTAATATTCCTAACCTCATTGTATATTATACAAACATTTAAGCTTCAATATCACAAGGAATATAGCAATGAACACCAGCTTGAAAATTTACTACCAACTAAAAGAATGCCAATGGTTTTCCCTCTCAAAGTATACAAAAAATAATAGCTTTTTATGTTCTAGGCTCATAATGTGATGGAACAAGGATGAGTGGTCAAAACACTCCATTTGAATTAAGTTTAAAAATAATGTTTATCTCAATTTCAAATACGTAGAGGCTATATGAATATATTGAATCTTAAAATAATGTTTCAATGTCAATTTTCAAATAGATAGACTGAATGAAAATCAAATGGGTTGAGAAGAAAAAATGTGTAACTTAAATCTCTTGCATAGCTACTTCGAAGACATGTGTGTTGGGCCTAGGGACGATAGGGCAGAATTCATTCAGAATTATGCCTAAGGATGGAGAAGAACATAAAGGAGAAGATGAAGGAGATATGACTAAGGAAGCAACATAAAGGAAAAGGGAAGGATGATGAGACAGAAGGAGTAAAAGAGAAGAACAAGACAAAGAGAAGGCGTTGGAAGAGGAAGCTATGCCAAATAAGTAATCCGTGATAGAAGAATAGAAGGTCACAAGAGATGGAATAATAGAATATTAGCAGAAGCATACGTGCAAATAGTGTAACGGCCAGAAAATGACAGTAAGGCATGCTACCGAGAAAGAGACAGTCGTTAACAATTGTGGGTATGAACTCAGCTAGAGCCGACAGAAACCACACGCATGAAGGAATCTTTGTAAGTCAGGATGATAGTGCCTCTCGTTATTTGTTGCTATAATAGGAAAGACATCCTGTTGGTTGGATATAGTAAGTCAGTTGAGATAGCGACAAAAAAAGAGTATGTAATGAGCCTGTTTAGAGTATGTATCAAGTCGGTATTGAGTCTATAACAAGTATGGATGGGAGATGTATCAAGTCTGTAATTGGGTTATAAAAGAAGGAACCCAAGTTGTATATGGGTTAGCCAGTAATAGCATATGAGTAGTCTCTTGTAGCCTCAAATAGCTTCTAGCTTGTAGATTGTTGGTTAGACTCTTGGTAAGAATATGGAGCTACACTTGAGGTAGGCGTTCTGGTTAATGGATTTGTATCGTTGATTTCATCAAAGTAGAGGTTTTGCAGATAAGTGCACAAATGAGTAGGGAAGGTTGACTCAATCTAGGATGTGTGTGGATCGCTAGTAGAAGTAGAGTAGAAATAGGAAGAGAGAATATCAGAGATCATGAGAGGGAGTAAAATTCTATATATATATATAAGAGAATATCTTGAACTGAGTCTGTAGCTGTGTGCGTAGATGAAAGGTGCATCTATTTCCTCATGTCAGATGAAGAGAACCTTGTTGTTTTTTTATCGGATGGGTTTCCACGTTATATTATGTGTATATGTGTGAATTTTTAAGTAGCTTAGATATATCTTTGAGTATTGTGCTGAATGACCAGTTGATTATCATGTTTGAAAATGGATAAATGTATGATGGCTACATTATATTAATGGATATGATTATGCTGCATGTTTACTATTTATTTACTTAAGTCGCATAAAGAAGGATTGGATCACAACTTAGTTGTTGAAGTACTATGCATACAACTAATCCACCTCCCTGGTCTTCGTTGGAAGCCTTGGTGTAGAGCCAAGATACTAAAACACCCTCCCACATAACTATGAAAAGGTGGTTATGGAAGTTACCCATAAAACATAGATATCTCAGGTGAGACGACATCTGTGTCGTTGGTGCTTTCAGTTGAGCTCTTCTCCGTCATGCCGATATATTGGGCTTTGTTGTGCTGAGTAGAAGGAACTGAACCTGGGTCCAGGGACAGAGAGAGGGGAAAATCTAACAAATGGTTTCATTTTCGAGACCATAAATTGTTGTGGTGAGGGATATGTTGTGGAAACCCACGAAACCGGATATCCAAGATTGTGGAGGCCAAAGAGTTATGGTTTTCATGAAAAGAAAGTGAAGGATCTCGGTGGAACCTGAAAAAGTGGTTGGTTCAGTACATTTATTCATACATTCACGATATTTTCTTTTTTTAGTTTCCCATCATGTTGCATGAGTGGTTGTGTAATTTGGCAACCCAACAAAGAAATTTTCAAGGAGGAGAACCGAGAGAGTGGAGTCCTCCGTTGATTGAGCGACTGAAAAGAGTAAACAACCCTATCTAGAGGGTTGTGGAATTTTGTGTAGATAATATATTAGAAAGATACATCACTGAATTTGTTGTTCACACTATCACCTCATACAATGAGGCGGAGCAAAAATAATTTCAAGGACCACGTAGTAGTTACCTGTTATCCTTAAAAACATGGATAAAAATGTTTATATGTGAGAAAGAAATTCTCTGGATGTAACAAGACTATTTAGAAATAGAGTTCCTATTTCTCAGTAGAAACCTACAGTGAGATGTTTCGAGTAGATAGTAGAACTGAAATAGAGCCAGGATTTTTAAGAAGCAAAAGAAGATTCAGGTCCAACAAGCGAAGAAAAACTCCGTTAGGAAGAGGGATTTGTAGCACATACCAAGAAGAATAAGGCTAAGATATTGCGTCATACTTGGATGAAGGATCTTGTGACGAAGAAGAAGAATATCAGCCGATATCTGAAGGATACAAAGAGTTAGAAGAGTTGATTGAAGCCCCAGAACAAGAATGTGCTTACAACTCACCTACAACACCAGAGGTAAGATCACGAGACCTGTATCCAATTAATTATGTAAATACAAGTACTACAAACACTATAAATAGTGAACAAGGAAGTTTGACTAGCCAAAATTTTGTTCTAATTGTACCAGGAGAAAATGCGATGGCTGGAGCTAACATTAAGCTGTCAATATTCAATGGTAATGGGTTGTAAGACATAGAACAACACTGGTTTCTTTTTGAAGTTGTCTAGACTGTGAAGCAGATCCAGGGTGAGAATATTAAGAAAGAACATATGATCATGACTCTGTGAGGTTGTGCTCTTAACTGGTATATGAAATTATCCATAGTACTAGTAGGATTTGTCCCAAAAACACTCAACGATATTCGACTAGGTTTGATAGATGAATTCAAAAAACTGAAGCTTGAATCACAGTGCATCACCAAAATCAGAGAGATTAAGCAGCTACCAACATAATTTGTTTGGGACTTTGACCAAAGATTTAAGACATTAATGGCCAAAGTGATTTTCCAAATGTTGGATGTGCAACACAAGAAATGGTTTATTTCCTCCTTGTTACCACATATTTGAACCCCATTGATGCAACAGAAACTCATGTCATGAATAGAGGCTCTAGAAATATCAATGAAATTAGAATACTTTCCAGTTGGATACACTGGCTCGGGAATGATGCAAATTCAGTCGCAATTGGTCAATCTTACGGTGCATCTCCAGGACATTAAGAGAGGAAAAGAGATTCAAGAAGAACTATGGTGTACAAGATGCAGACGGACACCATAAAGATGATTTCCCGGTACTGATGAACTATGTCGCAGTAGGTGCACCGAACCTGTTAAACACCCAAGAAATGCCTTGGTGTAGAATATGCCAGACTAGGGGCCACCAGTCTAAATAATTTCTATACTTACAGAAGATTGTAATTACACCAGCTAGTTTGTATTGTAAATTTTGTAGATCAATAGGCCATGACGAAAAAGACTGCAGGGCATTCCATCTACTGCAATAAAATACGATGGATACCTACTTAATGAAAAATGATGAGAAGATGCAAGCTGAACGAGTGTAGCCTTAGTGTCATCCTGCACAATATCAACAACGGAAATACGCTCAACCGCAATACCATCAGAATCAGTATCCTCAATAGCAACAATACCCTCCGCAAAGGGGAGGTGGAAACTTTCAAGGTTGAGGAAAACAACAAGGACGCAGATTTGCTTGAGGAAGAGGCCAAGTCATATGTTATTATTGTGGGAATCTAGGAAATTTTTCCAGATATTGTCAAAGTCCTATGAAAAAATGTACATATTGTAAATCATTTGATCATAATGTCAAACAGTGTCCGCACTTTATTGCAAAATGGTAGGCTAGAACTATCGTTAATCCCAACTCGGTGCAAAATCAGAATTTGAATCCTAATTAGAATATTCATATGTTTTTTTTCGAATGAATACAACCCCACATTGTTGTAGTTACAAGAGGAGGTGATGTGATGGGAGCATACCAAAATACACAGCGAGAACAACCGCATGTGAGACCTACAACACAAAAGAAATCTCTGCTAGATGTCTAATAGGAGAAATAATTCTTCTTGGAGGTGTGACAAGAAATCATTGATACCAATCACCCATCGACATCTAGACAAGTTAGGGATATGCCCGAATGATTTGAACAACTAATCAGGATGCCGCTAATGAAAAAGGTTAGTAATATTAAATAATTTTTCAAAATTTGTTTTTCACTAATTAATGATAAAGATGTTGTCGCAGAACTGACATCACTCATAGAAAAAACCACAGAATACATGCGACCTGAAAAAATATTTAATCGTATCAATAGAAAACTGAAGACAAACCGAGATTTGTGAATGACTGCGCAAATACGAAATTGTGATATGGATAATATCATATTATGTTTGGGATTGGATGTCAACATATTGACAATACAAACATGGAGAGCATGAATAAGACGCGACTGGACTGGTCTCCCATTCAACTAAGGCTTGTGAACTACTCGAAGGTTCTAGCAATTAGTAGACTCACGCAAGTTCCTATAGAAGTCAAAGGTTTAAGAACATATGACAACTTTGAAGTTATTGACATTTTCAATGACACAAAACCATGTCATGCACTTCTACGAATTGATTGGGAAATAGACAACCAAACTACTATAAACTTCAACAAAAGGATCTTATCTTTTAAATATTCTGAAATAAGAGTGGTTTCGCCAAATTGATATGCTTGAAGGACAGAGATATGTCAAGCATGTACATAGAGAAGGGAAACACAATTATCTATATCAGTTGTATAACATCATGTCTTTGAAGGAATTCTATATCAACCCAACAGCTGATGGAAACCTGAGTTGGTGGAGTGTAACCTCGTGCACGTCCGACTCAGGTGATGCTCTGAAAAATTGGCAGAACATGCTACATGAAGTATCGATGAAAAGATGCACAAGAATCACAAGATTTGTCCAAATGGTAGGAGTCAAAGCAAGCTCATTTCCTACATATGAAGGGTTACCTAACCTTGCATCATTTTTGGAAGAAATTGAATAAAAATTCATAGAATCATAGTAATTGTCCTCTTTGGACTATGTTATGAAAGCTATGCCCACTAGATGGTGGGGTACACACAAACAGTCTATCTCTGAATCGGCACAGTGCAGAAGATTAATGGAGATCATATTTGGGGAAGAGATCAATTTCTCTGATAAAAAATATACAGGACTAGCAGATCCTAACGAACATATTGAGCATTGTTGCAGGAATTGGAAAGAACATCCAAAGAATGGGTTCATCTATTCATCCACACTTTGGAAATGGTACCAAGAAGTTGGTACACATCAGTAGAGCTGCGACAAGGAATTTTCGAATGGGAAACCTTAGATGTAAGAGTAACCCATACATTTGAGTTCACAAGTGAACACCCAACAGTCAATGTTGTGTTACAGGTAATAAAGGATAATATTTTTGAAGAAATATCGGTCACAGACACAAATTTCCATCAATGCAACATGACTATACACAACTAGATGGAGTGTTATAATCTCGCAGGAGAACCAGATGATGATGACCCACTTGAGATCAATATCCCCGAGTTAGAAGGTATACATACAATGGACGGATTTGTTATCTCCACTGACCAGTTTTTGAAACCACTCAAGATTAAGAAAGTAAATATTGGGTCGGTTGAAAACCTAAAGTTTGCTAATAATGGAGATTACTAAGATGATGAGATTGTGGGAAATATCACTAAATTATTACTTGAGTTTCAGGATCTATTCCCTACAAAGTTTTCTGAAATGAAAACAATAGTTGGGGACCTTGGAAAAATGAAGATACCCTTGAGGCCCAATGCAAAACTGGTTAAACAATGACTATACAGATTGAACCCACGTTACAAATAGGAAGTTAAAGTTGAACTTGATCGAATGCTAGAAGCATATGTAATAGAACCAGTTAAAGAATCGGAATGGATCATCCCAATTGTAGTACAAGAAAATAATACTTTGGGAGAAGTGAGAATTTGTGTTGATCTCATAAAATTAAATCATGTATGTTTGCATGATCCATTTCTGACTCCATTCACAAATGAGGAATTGGAGAATGTTGGAGGCCAAGAAATGTATTCATTTACAGATGGATTCTCGGGCTACCATCATATCAAAATTGCAAAAGAGGATCGATACAAGACTACCTTTGCAACTGAGTGGGGATGCTACCAATACACAGTAATGCCCTTTGGACTCAAGAATGCACCTGCAATATTTTCTAGAATCGTAGTTGTTGCATTTAAAGATTTTATACATAAATTACTGGAAGTCTACTTTGATGACTAGACAATATTTGGTCTTATAAAGGATCACAGAGAAAGTCTTAGAATAATACTGGAACGATATCGCCAGTACCAAATTTCCCTCAATTTGAGGAAGTGTTATTTTTGTGCACCTTTTGGGGCTCTGTTAGGACACATGGTTTGTCATGACAAAATTCTGGATGATCCAACTAAAATTGACATTATCATTGACTGTTAAATTTGAGCATATAGATTTGTAGACAAACACACAACTCACAAAGAAGATCTCACAATTTACTCAGCCATTGAAGAATGAAACAGTGCAAAAGGCTTGCAGCTGTGAATGCTTTCATTAATAAAAAAAGTAATCCAGATAATAATTACAATGATGTAAAATGGATTTAATAGCCACAAGCAATTTGAATCCACATGAGGAAGTTCAAATTGATGACTCTACTTGACTGTAGGTAACCAAGACTTGTCTAAATCACAATTGGAGTTCTAAAACACAACCAACTGTTACATTTAGTATTAAATAATGGTTAACTGACTGTGGTAGGTGAGAAAAACGACCCACATGTGTGCAATTAATTAAACCATTATTTAACTGAATGTAGAGAGCTAGAACTGAATGTAACTGAATCCTAACTTGGCTTGACTAGTCATTAACTGAAGTGAACTGACCTTGGTTAGTTTTAGCACTCCCAGTTGCTTCCTAAATTGTAGGGATTGATCTAGGAGACTCCTAAACTTATGAAATCAAGTGCAATAAGTGGCAGTGAGCCTCAATTAGTGTTCCCCACACTTTGGTAACTGAAACATGTGCCCCAATTAGGTCAAGTTTAACCAATGGTGCTAATGACTATAAATAGACTGGATGGACTCCCAATTTAGACATGACTCCCAATTTAGACATATGACCAAATTTGGACAAGGGAGGATTAATAATCCTAACACCCACCCTGAATGCTAACTTGGAAAAACTATGGGCCCTGGTAACTAAGACCATAGGTCACCCATTACATCAAGTAAAGTAAAGTAACTGCTCAAAAATAAGGTGCTTGGGGAAAAACCACATGGGAAAAAAAAAACCCCCTTCTAATTAAGCAGGTAGAATCAGGATCAATCGGGTTCTTCTGTGCACAGGTATCCTAGGGATTGGCATGTGAACCTCTCCATCATTATGTCTGGAGGAATCTTCCTCTTTGGAAGAAGAATGATATGCTCAACTAAATCAGAAATATAGACAGCTGCCGGATGAAGACTGGACCCATGTAGAGCAACTGAAGTCAATTGAAAAGTGAGGAAAAGTTCTTGAGAATTCAGAGAATGTGAAGAACACTCAAGAAACTGATATGTTGCAGCCATGAACAGCAAACCATGAGTGGTAATAACAGCCCCAAGTGTTAGGAGCANGATGAGATATCAGAGATCTCATGAACTTCCGGAGCATCAAGAGAAGGAGTCACTGCATAGATACTGTCTTCAATTCGAATTGACTGTGTAGAAGCTTCTGCTTCTTCTTTATCTTCAACAACTTCATCAGAGAGAGTGGAGGCCGAGATTTTTGGATCAAGGATGCTTATGGTGCTAGATGTGCTCCATATGCTATCAATTCCAAAGGTTCTGTCCAATCTTGTCCAGAGTTCCTTTAGACCTTGTCTCATCAGAGATGAAATCATTTCGAAGTTGTACCTGCAAAACAAAAAAAATGATCCAATAGGAGATCTGAGGAGGAGAAGTGCCTTGTCCACAGAGGATCTGATACCATGTTAAATTTGAGCATATAGATCTGTAGACAAACACACAACTCACAAAGAAGATCTCACAATTTACTCAGCCATTGAAGAATGAAACAGTGCAAAAGGCTTGCAGCTGTGAATGCTTTCATTAATAAAAAAAGTAATCCAGATAATAATTACAATGATGTAAAATGGATTTAATAGCCACAAGAAATTTGAATCCACATGGGGAAGTTCAAATTGATGACTCTACTTGACTGTAGGTAACCAAGACTTGTCTAAATCACAATTGGAGTTCTAAAACACAACCAACTGTTACATTTAGTATTAAATAATGGTTAACTGACTGTGGTAGGTGAGAAAAGCGCCCCACATGTTTGCAATTAATTAAACCATTATTTAACTGAATGTAACTGACTCCTAACTTGTCTTGACTAGTCATCAACTGAAGTTAAGGACCCAGTAGTTAACTATCCTTGTCTAAATCATAACCGGAGTTCTAAAACACAACCAAGTGTTACATTTAGTATTAAATAATGGTTAACTGACTGTGGTAGGTGAGAAAAGCGCCCCACATGTTTGCAATTAATTAAACCATTATTTAACTGAATGTAACTGACTCCTAACTTGTCTTGACTAGTCATCAACTGAAGTTAAGGACCCAGTAGTTAACTATCCTTGTCTAAATCATAACCGGAGTTCTAAAACACAACCAAGTGTTACATTTAGTATTAAATAATGGTTAACTGACTGTGGTAGGTGAGAAAAGCGCCCCACATGTTTGCAATTAATTAAACCATTATTTAACTGAATGTAACTGACTCCTAACTTGGCTTGACTAGTCATTAACTGAAGTGAACTGGCCTTGGTTGGTTTCGGCACTCCCAGTTGCTTCCTAAATTGTAGGGATTGATCTAGGAGACTCCTAAACTTATGCAATCAAGTGCAATAAGTGGCAGTGAGCCTCAATTAGTGTTCCCCACACTTTGGTAACTGAAACATGTGCCCCAATTAGGTCAAGTTTAACCAATGGTGCTAATGACTATAAATAGACTGGATGGACTCCCACTTTAGACATGACTCCCGATTTAGACATATGACCAAATTTGGACAAGGGAGGATTAATAATCCTAACATTGACTTACCACCACCTACTATAGTTAAATAGTTAAGAGAAACACTAGGACATATGGGATACTACAAAAAGTTTATTAAAGGATACACACATGTGACTTCCCCAATGGAGAGATTATTGAAAAAAGACACTAAATTTGAGTGGACAGATGAATGCCAAGAATATCTGGATAAGTTGAAAAGCAAGATGGTTGTTGCACCCATACTTGTATTTCCATATTGGAAAAAATAAGTTCATGTTCATGTTGATGCATACTCTATTTCTCTTGGAGTGGTATTGATGCAACCAAGGGAAGGAGAGATTGATCACCCCATTGCTTTTGCTAGTAGGAAGTTATCCACTACATAAAATAATTACACTACAACACAGAGGGAGGGACTTGCGATGGTTTTTGCATTGCAAAAATTTAGACATTACTTTATGGGGGGGCGTTTCAAAATGTACACTGACCATTCTGCACTAAAATATTTGGTCAATAAGCCATTGTTGGGTGGGAAGATATGCTGGTGACTTCTCCTCTTCCGGGAATTTTACTTTGAGATAATTTTCAAACTGGGCCGATTAAAATTGGGACCAAGCCACCTATCAAGAATTGAGAGTGTAGAATAACCTAATAGTTTGGATGATAATATTCCTAATGTGCAACTGTTTGCGATAATTTTTGTTGATGATCAATATGGAGATATCATACAGTTCCTGACTACGGGTTTCGCGCCATCGACATTCACAACAACACAGAAGAAACAATTAGTAATGCGAGGCACACATTTCCAATTAGTTTCTAGCCACTTGTATAAACTGGTCCCTAATGAGATACTAAATGTTGTGTTTTTGAACATGAGAGACCTATGATTTTAAGCGAAGCACATGCTGGTTTCGCAAGGGGACACTATGTCGAAAAAGAAACTATGCATAAGATATTACAGGCAGGATTATGGTGGCCTACTATGCATGTAGATGCTCAGGATTACTATCACAATTGTGATATATGTCAAATAATAGGGAAACCATCAAGAAGAGATGAAATGCCATTAGTACCAGAAATAACATTACAAGCATTTGATAAATGGAATGTTGAATTTTTGGGACCTATTAGTCCAGCAGGAAAGCACATAGGAGTGAGGTGTATTATCACTGCGACAGACTACCTAACTAGATGGGTAGAAGCCACGCCAGTAAAGGATTTTACTGCTACAGCAACGACAAAGTTCTTATTTGAAAATGTTGTAACAAGGTTTGGATACCCAAAAATTTTGATTAGCGATCAAGGTATGCATTTTGTTAATCAGTTGATTGAAGAATTAACTGATGAATTTTAGATACATCATAGAAGAAAAAATCCATATCACCCGCAGGAAAATGGAGTGGTTGAAGCATTTAACAAGATTCTGCAAAACGTGTTAACCAAAGTCTGTAACATGCGAAGGGATGATTGGGATCAGAATATTTCTACAATACTATGGGAATATCGTACAACCTGTAAGAAGCTAACAAGTCAGATACCATTCAAGTTAGTGCATGGGAAAGAAGTCGTCATGCCTATGGAGTATATTGTACTGATTTTAAGAGTGGCGGCGCTCATGGAAATTATTGATGTTGATGTTGTAGAAGAAATATTACTTCATCTAATCCATTTGGAAGGAGAATGCTTCATTGTAGTCTCTCACCAGAATGTAGAAAAACAAAGGCAGAAGGTATGGCACGATAGACACATTAAGAACAAGAAATTTTCAGTTGGAGTACTTTTTCTTATGTATGACAACAAATTTTTCAAGAACCTGGGAAAGCTAAAGACAGATTGGTTAGGTCCATATGTAGTTAAGGAAATCAATAATGGAAGAGCAGTTAAATTGGAAAATTTAGATGGCACGATAGTCATGGGGCTCATCAATTGGAGCCAGTTGAAGCCTTATTTTGGTAACTATGACTAGGTCACACACCAAAAAAATGATAATTAGGAAGAGTATGAGAAGAGAGAAGAGTGACTCTCATAGGAGACGCGACGAGGGAAGTGTGACACTAAAAACAATGTGGTGTTGGCACATTTATTTGATAGGATTGTTGAGATGACAATTTTCAATTATTAAATCAGTAGACACCAAGGAAATTCGAGCAAACATCAAGGGAATTTGAGAGTCACTTCCATAATAAGTATGATGGCGTCACAACAAAAAGGGGTAGCGTATCTGAAACCTCCACATAAGAAGTCAGACAGATGACCCACGTGATGGTTCGTGTTGTCATTATGCTACTCTATGATGGTGCATGTGAATATTTGATAGACTGATTACTGAAAACAACCCTCTATGGGTGGTCAATTACCAGTTAGCGCCTATATAATTCCATAGCTAGTGTTGTTTGCAAGACACAAAGTTACCGAAAACTTGTGGAGAAGTATGAATAGTAATAATTTTAGTGCTACTGGCCCCAGGGGCCCTGACAAGGGAGTTGTAACACCTGTTATGAGTAGGGGAGATGTTGTTAAATATGTCCCACTACATGTCGGGAGACACTTGTAGAATAAGCCAGTTTCACACCTCCATGCAAAAGCGTCTCTAACCATCTTGGTAAGGATGCCAATGAGAAAACCTTCTGATATTCGTAAGAGAAATACTATCGTAAAGGAGTTGAGAACAAATGTAGAAGCAGTGGGAAGAATTCAAAGACTAGAGGAAATATTGTTGAAGCCTCTGAATGAGATTGTGGAATTAGTTACCACATTGCATAGTATCCATTTCTAAGAACTGTCGGTCTAAATGAATGTTTGGACTGAGGGAAGAAGAAACAAAGGCCTGTTAGAATTTTATCATTTAATCAATATGATCTAGGATCTTATCTGAGAGAATAACATGCACAACAATAATCACAAGAGACAAGAGACACAAATAATTTTCCTCAGAGAAACCATAAAGGAGAAAACCCCGCAACTTCCTCAGAGATAGAATGAGTGCCAATAGCAAAAGTAAAACCCAAAAACACAAAGATGATCTTCAACAGATGTTCTCTCTCTCACTTGTGTGAGCTCCTTTTCTCTCACTCATGCACTACAGTTAAGTGAGTGTGTGTTTCAAATAGAGAGTCCCACTCTCTATTTATACTTGTTTTCCACTTGAGTTTTACTCTTACAGGGATGACCTCACTATGATATTCTAATAACACTAATACCCCTCAACTGTGGGGACTAGTATTGCCACGACTTACAATAGAGGGTTAACCTCAACTCAATTGTGGGGACTATTTCCCTAACTTGCAATAGAGGGTTAACCTCAATGAATTTACATGACTTTATTATATTAATGACTCTCCCGATCAGAGGAACAAACATCTCTGTAGGGGTATAATGAAATACAATAATAAATATACAAGTGAATACATTCTAAAGTTACAAATACATCAACACTCTCTCTTAACTAGGAAGGTATTCTCTTGACACAATTCATCAGCACAAGTCTTCATCACTGGATCATCATCAAAGTTGGATCATCATCAAAGCTATATCATCACTGGATCATCATCATCATCACTACCCCCGTTATCTCGAGCAAATGGTGTTATCTCTCAAATCTACTCATCATAGGAATTTCTACAGAGCCAACCCTTTTTTCATGTTGGATGTAGGTCTTGGCACTTATATCTGACCATGGGAGTCCCAGCCTGCCACCATGTCGAAAAGGCTCAGCACTTACATCTAACCATGGGAGGCCCAGCACTTATATCTGACCATGGGAGGCCCATCCTACCACCATGTCAGAAAGGCTCAGCACTTACATCTGACCATGGGAGGCCCAACCTACCACCATGTTAGAAAGGCTCAGCACTTACATCTGACCATGGGAGGCCCATCCTGCCACCATGTCAAAAAGGCTCAGCACTTACATCCGACCATGGGAGGCCCATCCTGCCACCATGTCAGAAAGGCTCAACACTTACATCCGACCATGGGAGGCCCATCCTGCCACCATGTCAGAAAGGATCGGCACTTATATCTGACCATGGGAGTCCCAGCTTGCCACCATGTCAAAAAGGATCAGTACTTATATCTGACCATGGGAGGCCCAGCTTTCCACCATGTTAGAAAGGCCTAGCACTTACATCCGACCATGGGAGGCCCAGCCTGCCACCATGTCTGAAAGGCTCATCACTTACATCCGACCATGGGAGGCCCAACCTACCACCATGTTGAAAAGGCTAACTTACTTCCATCTGACCATGGGAGGCCCAGCCTACCACCATGTCAAAAAGGCTCAGCACTTACATCTGACCATGGGAGGAGCACATCCCATAACCATGTCAAAAAGGATATGCACTTACATCTGACCATGGGAGGAACACATCCCACAACCATGTCAGAAAGGATCCTGCACTTACATTTGACCATGGGAGGAACACATCCTGAATCCATGTCAGAAAGGCTCCTGCACTTACATCTAACCATGGGAGGAACACATCCCACAACCATGTCAGAAAGGCTCCTACACTTACATCTTACCATGGAAGGAACACATGTCGAAACCATGTCAGAAAGGCTCTTGCACTTACATCAGACCATGGGAGGAACCAATCCTGCCACCATGTCAGAAAGGCTCTCAGACTCATCACTTCTCCTTAGAAGGAACCTCAATCTAAAGAACACCAAGCTTCTCCTTGAAGTACTCAAACTTCACTATGGTTATTTGCTTGGTCAACACATCAGCTCCGTCGCAACATACTGGAGCTTCACTGCTCCTATCTGCACCATATCCTTGATATAGTGATATTTGATCTCGATATGCTTCGACTTGTCATGGAACACCGGGTTCTCTGAAAACTTCACACAACTCTAGTTGTCGCAATATATACAAGTAGAATCCAACTAAAGATCAAACTAATCAGATAGTATCTTCCTCAACCACACTGCTTCACAACTAGCCAAACAACCTATGACATACTCTTCTTCGGTTGTACTCAATTCCACGCAGGACTTCTTCCTGCTAAACCAAGAGATCACACCTGATCCCATACTGAATCATCACCCCGAAGTGCTCTTCCTATGAATGGAACTGTCTGCCCAATCCAAATCCACATAACCCTCTAGGTTAATATTTTGATTCACCTCATACTTGATCCCATGATCAACTGTACCCTTCAAGTACCTCAGAATATGCTTTGCAGCTATTAGGTGAACATGTCTCAGATCCATCAAGAACTGGCTCAATGTGTTCACAGAAAAGCAAATATCTGGTCTTTTATTTTTCAGGTACATCAAGTGCCCAATCATCTGACGATACATCATAGCATCAACTGAATCTGATGAAGCATCACTCAATAAATTCAGGTTCGATGCCATAGGTGTGGTCATGGCCTTGCATTCCATCATCCTGAACCTCTTCAGGATCTATACTGCATACTTCCCTTGTCCCAGGGAGATTCCATCTACATTCTTCCACACCTTCATGCCTAGAAAGTAGTGCATCATACCCAAGTCCTTCATCTTGAACTCGGCAGCAAGTCTCCTTCTCACATCTGTAATGAGTTCCTATTTTCCTATCAGGAACATGTCATCGACATATAATAGGAGCATCACTGTCCTTCCACCTTCTACCTTGAAGTAAATGTTTGAATCTGCTTTACTCAGTATAAAGTCTAGAGTCATCGGATATCTGTCCATCCTGTCGTACAATGTCAAACCTCAGGATCTCTTACAGTCACTCCCTCTGAAGTGAAGTGCCATTCTCCATCTGCCTTCCATACTCTATGTATTGAAAAATTATGTACTGGAGTGACAAGTAACTTCCTATGCTACTAATATTCTATGTATCCATCTAGGGTCACTAGATAACAAGATCACCTATCTTGAACCTTTTAGAAATTTCTTCTCGAACACATCTATGAGCTTGTCATCCTCTATAGGATTTCATATTCAACCTTGTAGCAAAGGTTAATATCTTCATTACTCTAGGTGATCTCCAAGCTAATCATTTATGTGTTATCCCATGGGTTCCTTCTTATCTTGTACAATGCCTTCTTTAATTTTCACACACGAGTCTTATTGTCATGTGTCTCGACTTCCAGTGGTTGCAAATGCCTCTTCATAGTCTATGCATTCTTTATGTGAGAAACCTCGTGCTACGAATCTTGCCTTGTATCCCACGATGTTTCCGTCTACTACATGTTGGATCTTGTAGATCCATATGGAAGATACTACGGACTTCCCTTCGGGTCTTCGACGTCGCATTCTAGTCTTAATTCTTCATTTTGGATTATTAAAGTGAATCTTGAACTGTTGTCACTTATTCTTTGGAACAAGTCTTATCCTTCTTTTCTTGTAGGCGATTGTACGTGATATTTCCTACAAGTCAAATGCACCAGTTGTATGGTCAAAAACATTTCATAATGCATATTTACAATGGAAAATTCTTATGCATAAATATATAATCATGCAACTCTTTTAGCCAATACAACATTCATCCATATCTCACGGAAACTTTCTAGATTCCTTCCATCTCTACCATGACATCATTGAGATTGTGCAGTAATCCAATATGTCAATAAAGAGGTTTCATTCTAGATAAGTAGCAATGGAGAGCTATATAGCACCATGAGCTACTTACCCATCATATGCATATTATTACTATACTGTCATTAATGCAAACATTCTACAACTAAACAATGTCATATAAACAATGAGATATATAAGAAAAGACAATTCAAATACTTATCTTTATTTGTTTTGTGGGTAGACTCCCTCTTGAGCCTTCAGCTTCATCGTCTTCTTCATTCATAACATCATCATTTATTATCCAATTGCTAATATGGATAAGAGGTTCTTCAAGAATTGATTCCTTCATATTCCTCATCGCTTGAGGGATCTTCTTTGAATCGTGAGAGTTTGATCTTCAGTTGCTCTCATCTTCACTTCTCTTATTATGAGTCGAGCTTCTTCTTATGTGCACTCTTCCCATAGTTTGTTGGAGGTAATCACTTCCTTCTAGCACACATTCCTTGAATGAATGAATCCCATGATCTTGGGAGGCCATTCAAGGTGGTTACAACAATATCTTATTCTTCTTCAATTGCTTCATCATAGCATCAAACACTTCCTTTTGGTGTCTTCAAGGATGACACGTGCGAGATGATCTTTAATAGAATCTGCAATGATTTTCTTGGCTCATGCCTTAGCCACATATCCCTCTGGCTCTTAGAATTGATCCAATTCAATTACTTCAAGGATCATGGAGGTCCTATAATTCCATACTTGGAAGTTGTCAGCTTCACCAAGCTTGGCATCAAGCTGGTGTGATTAGTCATTTTGAAATGAGAACCTCAAATGTAAATAGCAAAAATTTAGATCTTGTCGACTTAAGGTGTCCATCCTGGTTCCGGAGTTGTCTCATCTAGGGTTTGTCAGAGAAACCCTAATTTTCAAAACTTGGAATTCCAAACTTCTGCTTGGATAGAAATATGGGCCTATTCAAGGCGAACTATCCAATGTACTCCTTTTTCTGGAAACAATGGAGGGAAGCTTCTGGAATAGGAAGCCCTATTTTTCCAATTTCTTCTGTAGAAATGTTTGATATTGTTTCTGAGGTATCTCCAAAATTACTAATCATATGTGTCTTAAATTTTATACTCAGGTATCCTTGTCTATCCTCTTTTCAACACCATAGCTTTTAGTACAATTGGTTTCACCAATTGGGGCTTATGAGAGTTTTCCCAAGGTGACTTGTTTCAGGACTGTTCAGCATTGCGAACTTGTACATACTGCCACATGTCACTATTTCACCTTCAGGGTCTGAAAGTTTTACCATAGAAATTAAATTATGTGACCTATCTAGAAAATCTTTAGAAATTTCATTTGGAACTCCGTATCCTGAGATATATCAATTTTCCCTAGGTGTCCTGGTTATGGATGAATCTAGGGAGAGGCTAGAACCCTGATTTGGACGAATCATATCTCCTAGAATATATCAAATATGAGGCTGAAACTTTTACACAAGGTACATCCAGAATTTATCTTCGTCTAGTAAAACTTTGGCTCTTGAGCATTCTCCAATCTCAATATATAGTGAATGCACCAAAATGACTATTTTTAGTCTGTGTTTTGTGGTCCGTGGTCAAATTAGCTTTTGAATTTCCTGGAGTTTTACCCAACCAAAAGTTTTGATCTTGGTCTCTAAATTTCGATTTTGAGGAGAGAACTCCTATACTAGGCTCACTCAAAAATTCCTCTTCTATGAAAATCCCTAATTTCCCACAATAGTGACAGGTCAAAAACTGAAAAATGTTCGGAAACAAATTCTTCTTCTACAGAAAGATTCACCCTTCAATGGAGAGTTATCCTAGCCTCCTTTTGCTAAGGATATGTGGAGAAAGACACAAAAAGTAAGAATCCCTAGCTTCTGCAGCTGCATGGTGTATTCTTCACAGGTTAGCTCTGATACCATGTTAGAATTTCATCATTTAATCAATATGATCTAGGATCTTATCTGAGAGAATAACATGCACAGCAATAATCACAAGAGACATGAGACACAAATAATTTTCCTCAGGGAAAGCATAAAGGAGAAAACCCTGCAACTTCCTCAAATATAGAATGAGCACCAATAGCAAAAGTAAAACCCAAAAACACAAAGATGATCTCCGACAATTGTTCTCTCTCTCACTTGTGCAAGCTCCTCTTCTCTCACTCATGCGCTATAGTTGAGTGAGTGTGTCTTTCAAGTATAGAGTCTCACTCTCTATTTATACTTGTTTTCCACTTGAATTTTACTATTACAGGGCCAACCTCACTAGGATATTCTAATAACCCTAATACCCCTCAACTGTGGGGACTATTTCCCTGACTTACAACAGAGGGTTAACCTCAACTCAATTGTGGGGACTATTGCCCCGAATTACAACAGAGGGTTAACCTCAATGACTTTACATGAATTTATTATATTAATGACTCTCTCGATCGGAGGAACAAACATCTCTATCAAGGTATAATGAAATACAATAATAAATATACAAGTGAATACATTCCGAAGTTACAAATACATCAACAAGGCCAATGTCATCACCATCATCACTATAAACTGCTGAAAATACGAGAGGTGATGATGATTCCAAAAACATGTTGAACCGGTGCACTCCAATGGAGGGAGGTACTACATATAGAGGATGACAGGCCTCACTAACACTGAAGCAAAGAAATTCATTGACTAGATGTTGGATTGAGTGACTTCTGCGAGCTCCAAGGCTTGCCTAGATGTTGTGTACTCATTCATGGATACTATCGTAAGGAAGATTCTAAAGGGAAGAAGGAAAAACCTGGGATGAATTAAAGATAAAGTTAGAAATGCAGAAAAGAAATATTGGTAATACCGATAACTCTCTCATCCCCTCTATCCTACTACTTTGAACAGTAGTCACATCCTATAAGAAGGAAGAATGGCAGTAGTACTAGAAGATATAAAGACCACAACAAGCAGCAAACACAGAAGGAACATACATTCAAACACAGAAGGAACATATATTCATCCTATACATCAAAAGGTGCGTCAAGTAGCGACATCAGTAGAAAGAGTCATGTCAAAACACATCAGTTCCGACCTGGTGGAGCACATGCAGAAAATAGAGGAAGAAGTGTGCACATAGACAGAGAAACTGGTGAAAATTGTGGAGGATTTTCAGAACAAAATCAACGCAATTCATTCTATGGAGAAATATTTTGCGTGGCTCAGGACGAGCCACAGGTGAGTGTTGGGGGCATGTTGGGCATAGGGATAGTAGGGCAGAATTCATGCAAAATTATGCCTATGGATGGAGAAGAACATAAAGGAGAAGAGGAAGGAGCTATGACCGAGGAAGAAACATAGAGGAAAATGGAAGGATTTTGCGATAGAAGAATTAAAAGAGAATCAGAAGACAAAGAGAAGGCAATGGAAGAGGAAGTTGCGCCAGATAAGTAAGCCATGACAGAAGAATAGAAGGTGACACAAGATGGCATAATAGAATATTAGCAGAAGCAGGAGTGCAAATAGCATGTAATGGTCAAAAAACAACAGTAAGGCATGTTTTTGAGAAAGAGATAGTCCTAAATGATCATGGGTATGAGATAGACTAAATCCAACAAAAACCATATGCATGAAGGCATCTTTGTAAGTCAGGTCGATAGTGCCTCTTGTTATGTATTTCTAGAATAGGAAAGACAACCTGTTGGTTGGATATAGTAAGTCGGTTGAGATATGTTGAAATATTGTAACTTCGAAGAATATTCTATATGTATCTTTTTGTGGTCCTCGATGATCCTACCGGGAGAACCACTTGTATTACATTGTACCCCGATGCTCCTAATCGGAAGAACTAATAAGAGTCATGAGGTAGTACCCTCTAATTGTAAAGGTGGGTGATTAGCACCCCAGTGTGGTTACTTGAGCCTACATGTGTAACTTGAGCCTACATGTCAAATGAGTTAACTTAAGTGAACGGACGAATATAAATAGAGGTGTAGTGCTCCTCATTTGAGACACACACACTCACTTGAGTAGCGCACTTGTGGAGGAGAGAAGTAGCTGGAGAAGGAGGAGGATCGCATTTTTGATCTCCTTGTTGGTTTTACCTTTTACCTTTTTGAGGCATCTATATTGAGGAAGCTTTTGCTGGGTTTTTCCCTTTAGGGTTTTCCTGGGATAAATCTGTGTTGTTCTTGTGATACTATTTCTTTCAATGATCCTGTTTATATGCTTTTGTTATGAAAAATGAAATGATATACTGATGTCTTAGCTAAGCATATGAAAATTCAACATGGTATCAAAGCTAACCTGAATAAGACATCTTTCACAAGCTATAGAAGCTAGGGCTTCTTACTTTTTGGTTCTCTTTCCACAATCAATCAGCAAAAGAAGGCTAAGCTGACTCTCCATTGAAGGGTGCATCTTTCTATCGAAGCGAAATTAGATTCCGAGCATTTTTAGTTTTCAATGCGGGAAATTAGGGATTCTTACTGAAGAGGAATTTTTGAGTGAGCCTGGCATAGGATTTCTCTCCTCATAAAAATCGAAGTTTAGAGACCTGGATCAATATTTTTGGTTGGGTGAAACTCCGTGAAAGTCAAACCCTAGTTTGACCCCGAGCTAGAAAAACCCTAAATACTAAAAATGATACGTTTTGGTACATTCGCTATATACCAATATTGGTGAAGGATCGGGAGCTGAAAATTTCATATGCCGAATATAATATCCTGATGTAAACTGTGTCCAAAATTTAGACTCCGATTCGCTATATTCTGGGAGATATGATCCGTCAATGTTAGGGTTCCAGCCTCCTCCAGAATTCATCCCTAAACAAGACACCTGGGGAAAATTTCCATAGCATGGGCTACAGAGGTCCAAATTAAATTCCTGAAGATGTTCCATAAATATCATGGACTTTAATTTCTGTGGTCCTAATTTCAGAACCAAAAGATAAAACAGTGACACGTGGCAGGCCATACAACTTCGTTGTTCTGAACAGTCCTGTAGCAGGTCACCGTGGGAAAAGGATCATAAATCCCAATTTATGAAGCCAATTCTGATGAAACCTATGGTTTTGGATGAGGGACATATGAGGTTACCTCAGTGCTAAATTTCAGACATAGAGGAGCATTAATTTCAGATATATCATAGAAACAGTGACAGGCATTTCTGCAAAAGAAATTGGAAAACTAGGGCTTCTTGTTACGGGAGCTTCCCTCCACTGTTTTCAGAAAATGAGTACATTAGACAGCTCCATTTGAAAATATATATATTTCTATCCAATCAGATCTTAAATATTCCAAGTTTTTAAAATTAGGTTTTCTCTGACAAACCCTAAATCAGCTAGCTCTGGAAGCAGGATGGACACCTCAAATCGGTAAGATCTAATCTTTTGCTATTTGCATTTGAGGTTCTCGTTTCAAAGTGATCTATCACATCATCTTGATGATAAGCTTGGTAAAGTTGACAACTTCCAAGCATGGAAGTATTTGATCTCTCTAAAGAAAATGAATTGGACACCTACATAAGTAGAGAGGTTCCAGTTCCATACGGAGATGAGGCTCAAAGCCTTACACAAGAAGAACTTGATCAAGGCCAAGAAGATCATTGTTGATTCAATCACGGATCAACTTGTACCACAAGTGTCTTCCCTAAAGACACCCAAGATGTTTGATTCCTTGATCAAGCTATTTGAAGATAAGAACTTAAATCAGAAGATGGATTTGAGAAAACAGTTGAAGAATGTGAAGATCCAGAATGCAGAACAACTTGAAGCGGTAGAAGAAGAAGTGGAGAATGCAGAAGTGGTGATAGCCACCTTGAATGGCATCTCCTAGGATCATGGGATTCATTCATGCAAATAATGTATGCTAGAAGGAATTAATTGCTTTCAGCTCGACTCATAAGAAGAGAAGAAGAAGATGGGCACAATTGAAGATCAAGCTCTCACCATTCAAAGAAGATCCCTCAAGCGATGAGGAATATGAAGAACTCAATTCTTGAAGAACCTCTTATTCATCTTATCATTTGGATAAGAAATGATGATTTCATGAATGAAGAAGATGATAAAGCAGAATGATCAAGATGGAGTCTACCCACGAAACAAATAAAAGATAAGTATTCAATTGTCATTTCATGATATTGTTTTGTTATACATTTGATTATATTCAGTTGATGTGTTATGCATGATAGATTGTTTGCATTAATGACTGTATACTACTAATATGCATGTGATGGGTAAGTAGCTCATGGTGCTATACAAATCTCCATTGCTACTTATCAAACCTCTTTGCTGACATATTGGATTAGTTCACAATCTCAATGATGTCATGGTAGAGATGGAAGGCATCTAGAAAGTTTATGTGAGATATGGATGAATGTTGTATTGTCTAAACAGTTGCATGATGCATTAGAATTTGCCATTTTATGAAATAGTTTTAACCATGCAACTGGTGCATTTGAATTGTAGGAAAGGTCCTGTACAACCTCCTACAAGAAAAGAAGGATGAGACTTGTTCCGAAGAACAAGTGATGACAATTCAAGATTGACTCCAATAAACATGAATCTGAAGCTCCCAGGGTCAGAGACACCATGACGAAAGAAAGAACTTCAGAGAGCGGTAGATCCACCTTGAAGGATGAAGACCACCATGGGTACAAGAGATAACTCAAGATGAAGAAAAGAATGCTATGAAAGAAGCTATGATCAAAGAATAACAATTGATCATGGGGAATGATGTATACGATATGATTTCGAGACATAAAGGGAAGTACGTAGTATCTTCCATATGGATCTACAAGAACAAGTGTACAAAGAAAGGTTCGTGATTTTCCTCAAAAAGAATAGACTATGACATGACATACTCTATTGACCAGTATATATCAAGCATAGAACCACCTGTACAGAATGAAGAGGGAAGATGATACTCCACTTCAGGGGGAGTGACTAAAGAAAATTATATCTGAGTTTGACATGGTATGACATGATGGATAGCTTCATGATGGATCGAGACTTTACCAAGAGTAAAGTGGGTTCCAACATTCAAGGTTGAATGCAGAAGACTAGGATATGTTGATGACCTGAGAAGACAAACTCATA
>LPNX011094411.1:93822-138896 GCA_001517045.1 Pseudotsuga menziesii
TTGCCAAGAGTAAAGTCGATCCTAACCTTTCCTACAAGTTTGTAGAAGATGAACCTGTCATTCTATTACTATATGCGGATGACTTATTCTTGATAGGGAATGAGAAACAGATCATGGAAAGCAAGAAGAAACTAGCAGAAGAATTTGAGATGAAAGACCTTGGGTTAATGCATTATTTCCTAGGTCTAGAAGTATGGCAAATTTCAGAAGGAATATTTCTCAACTAGGGAAAGAATGCGGTAGAGATATTGAAGAGATTCAATATGTTGGAATGCAAAGTCATGGCCACACCCATGGACTCCAACCTGAAGCTGTTAACTGGTGACTCATTAGAGTTAGTGGATGTGACTCACTATAGATAGATCATTGGGTCATTGATGTACTTGACAAATACCAGACCAAACATTTTTTTTGCTATGAACACCTTTAGTCAATATCTTGTTCAACCAAGACAGGTTCACCTAGTAGCTGCAAAACATGTGATGAGATATCTGAAAGGGACTATAGACTTTGGTCTATACTATGATGGTAGCCATGAGTATAGATTGTATGGCTACACAGATGCAGATTGGGCTGGAAGTATCTCAGATAGGAAAAGCACATCAGGTAGATGCTTTTGTTTGAGGTCTGCTATGAGCTCATGGTTTAGTAGGAAACAGTCCAGTGTTTCTCTTAGCACGGTTGAAGCAAAATACATAGCAGATTGCTCTACTAAGTTGTGAAGCCATATGGCTTCAAAAGCTGATATCAGGTCTCGTTGACCTGAATATCGATACTACAATGATTCTATGTGATAACCATAGTTGTGATGACAAAGAACCCTGTGTTCCGACGTAACACATAGAAATTCGGTATTTCTACATACAAGATAAGATGCAGATGATGATACTGTAGATGCAGATGATGGTGATTCAGTATTTCTATACTGAATATAGAGATGATGATGTTTCAGTATTCCCATACTGAAGATATAGATGATGATGATTTCAGTATTCCCATACTAAAGATATAGATGATGATGATTTCAGTATTCCCATACTGAAGATATAGATGATGATGATTTCAATATTCCCATACTGAAGATATAGATGATATTTCAGTATTCACATACTGGAGATACGGATGGTGATAGTTCAGTATTCACATACTGAAGATGTAGATGCTGATGGTTTGGATGATGATGTACTGACGAAGCCTCTACCTCGAGTAGAGTTCAAACACTTTCGAGACAAGCTTGTTGTTGTTCTGAAAGACCTTCCTCTAAAGGTGGAGTAGTGATGTTGTAGTGGGATTGTATCATCCTTGGGAATTTTCCCTAAAGTGATTCGGAGACCTCGGTCCTCGAGAATGAAGAGGGATTGTATCATCCTGGGATATTTGTCCACAATAGATCCGGTGACCTCGGTCCTCAAGAACATGGTGGGATTGTATCAACCCTGGGCACTTGCCCTAAAGTGATCCGGAGACCTCGGTCTTCGAGAATGTAGAGGGATTGTATCATCTTGGGACATCTGTCCATAATAGATCCAGTGACCTCGGTCCTTGAGAACATGGTGGGATTGTATCATCATTGGGCACTTGCCCTAAAGTGATCCGGAGACCTCGGTCTTCGAGAATGAAGAGGGATTGTATCATCTCGGGACATCTGTCCATAATAGATCCGGTGACTTCGGTCCTCGAGAATGTGGTAGGATTGCATCATCTTTGGACATAGTCCTAAAGTGATAGGGACTAATTCTCCCGTAATCAATCCGGTGGCTTCAATCCTCCAGAATGTGGTAGGATTGCATCATCCTTGGAAATTGTCCTAAAGTGATAGGGACTGATTCTCCCATAATCAATCCGATGGCTTCGGTCCTCGAGAATGTGGTAGGATTGCATCATCCTTGGACATTGTCCTAAAGTGATAGGGACTGATTCTCTCGTAATCAATCCAGTGGCTTCGGTCCTCGAGAATGTGGTAGGATTGCATCATCCTTGGACATAGTCCTAAAGTGATAGGGACTGATTCTCCCGTAATCAATCCAATGGCTTCGGTGCTCGAGAATTTGGTAGGATTGCATCGTCCTTGGACATAGTCATAAAGTGATAGGGACTGATTCTCCCATAATCAATCCAGTGGCTTTGGTCCTCGAGAATGTGGTAGGATTGCATCATCCTTGGACTTAGTCCTAAAGTGATAGGGACTGATTCTCCCATAATCAATCCGGTAACTTCAGTTGTCGAGAATGTGATGGGATTGCATCATCCCCGGACTTTAAGTCCAAAAGTGATCCAAAGACTTTTTGTCTTTGAGTTATGGATTGAAAGTTGTAGCTGATGATGATGATGTTGTCCTGATCTAAAGATCAGAGTATGATGATGATGACATACTGATCGAAAGATCAGAGTATGATGATGATGACGATGTACTGATCGAAAGATCAGAGTATGATGATGATGACGTATTGATCGAAAGATCAAAGTATGATGATGATGATGTACTGATAGAAAGATCAAAGTATGATGATGACGTACTGATTGAAAGATCAAAGTACGATGATGATGACGAACTGATCGAAAGATCAGAGTATGATGATGATGACATACTAATCGAAAGATCAGAGTATGATGATGACGCAATGATCAGAGTATGATGATGATGTTTCTGATCGAAAGATCAGAGTGTGATGATGATGATTCTAATCGACAGATCGGAGTATGACGATGATGATGTTGCTGCTGATCGAAAGGTCAAAGTGTTGATGATGATATTGCTGATCGAGAGGTCAAAGTGCTGAAGATGTTGCTGCTGATCGAAAGGTCAAGGTGCTGAAGATGTTGTTGTTGATCGAAAAGTCAAAGTGCTGAAGATGTTGCTGATCGAAAGGTCAAAATGCTGAAGATTTTGTTGTTGATCGAAAAGTCAAAGTGCTGAAGATGTTTCTGATCGAAAGGTCAAAATGCTAAAGATGTTGTTGCTGATCGAACAGTCAAAGTGCTAAAGATGTTGCTGATCAAAAGGTCCAAGTGCTAAATATGTCATTGCTAATTGAAACATCAAAATGCTGAAGATGTTGCTGATCAAAGACTGAAGATGTTGCTGATGATGAAGACTGAAGATTGAAGATGAAGACTACATGATGTCAAAAAGATTCCAATGATTTATAGATGTGTTACCCTGCTGATGTTGATGATGTCCCCTATCTCTACTCTTGTTTTTGTTGATGTTGCTATAGAATACCCTTCTCATTAAGGGGGAGTGTTGAAATATTGTAACTTCGAAGAATATTCTATATGTATCTTTTTGTGGTCCCCAATGGTCCTACCGGGAGAACCACTTGTATTACATTGTACTCCGGTGCTCCTAATCGGAAGAACTAATAAGAGTCATGAGGTAGTCCCCTCTAATTGTAAAGGTGGGTCATTAGCACCCCAGTGTGGTTACTTGAGCCTACATGTGTAACTCGAGCCTACATGATTTAACTCGAGCCTACATGTCAAATGAGTTAACTTAAGTGAACAGATGAATATAAATAGAGGTGTGGTGCTCCTCATTTGAGACACACACACTCACTTGAGTAGCGCACTTGTGGAGGAGAGAAGTAGCTAGAGAAGGAGGAGGATCAGGTTTTTGATCTCCTTGTTGGTTTTACCTTTTTACCTTTTTGGGGCATCTATATTGAGGAAGCTTTTGCTGGGTTTTTCCCTTTAGGGTTTTCCCAGGATAAATTTGTGTTATTCTTGTGATAATGTTTCTTTCAGTGATCCTATTTATATGCTTTTGTTATGAAAAATGAAATGATATACTGATGTCTTAGCTAAGCATATGAAAATTCAACAAGATAGCCACATAAAAGGTTTTTGTAATGAGTCTATTTAGAGTCGGTATTGAGTGTGTAACAAGTATGGATGGAAGTTGTATCAAGTCTGTAATTGGCCTATAAAAGAAGGAATCCAAGTTATATATGGATTAGCCAATAATAGCATCTGAGTAGTATCTTGTAGTCTCAAGTAGCTTCTAGCTTTTAGATTGTTGGTTAGAATCTTAGTAAGAAGTTGGATCTAGACATGAGGTAGGAATTCTAGTTAATGGTTTTGTATTGTTGAGTGCATCAGAGTAGAGGATCTACAACTGATTGCGCAGATGAGTAGGGAAGGTTGATTCGATCTAGTCTGTGTGCGGATCTCTAGTAGAAGTAGAGTAGAAAGAGGAAGAGATAAGATCAGAGATCATGAGAGGGAGGAAAAGTTTGTAAATATAGAAGATAATATCTTGAATAGAGTCTACAGCTGTGTGCACAAATGAAAGGTGCAGTTATTTCCTCATGCCAAATGAAGAGCACCTTGTGTTTTTTTTCTGAATGAGTTTCCACGTTATAAATAGAGGTGTAGTGCTCCTCATTTGAGACACACACACTCACTTGAGTAGCGCACTTGTGGAGGAGAGAAGTAGCTGGAGAAGGAGGAGGATCAGGTTTTTGATCTCCTTGTTGGTTTTACCTTTTTACCTTTTTGGGGCATCTATATTGAGGAAGCTTTTGCTGGGTTTTTCCCTTTAGGGTTTTCCCAGGATAAATCTGTGTTGTTCTTGTGATACTGTTTCTTTCAGTGATCCTGTTTATATGCTTTTGTTATTAAAAATGAAATGATATACTGATGTCTTAGCTAAGCATATGAAAATTCAACAAGATAGCCACATAAAAGGTTTTTGTAATGAATCTATTTAGAGTCGGTATTGAGTGTGTAAGAATTATGGATGGAAGTTGTATCAAGTCTGTAATTGGCCTATAAAATAATGAATCCAAGTTATATATGGATTAGCCGATAATAGCATCTGAGTAGTATCTTGTAGTCTCAAGTAGCTTCTAGATTTTAGATTGTTGGTTAGAATCTTAGTAAGAAGTTGGATCTAGACATGAGGTAGGAATTCTGGTTAATGGCTCTGTATTGTTGATTGCATCAGAGTAGAGGTTCTACAATTGATTGCGCAGATGAGTAGGGAAGGTTGATTCAATCTAGTCTGTGTGCGGATCGCTAGTAGAAGTAGAGTAGAAAGAGGAAGAGATAAGATCAGATATCATGAGAGGGAGGAAAAGTTTGTAAATATAGAAGAGAATATCTTGAATAGATTCTACAGTTGTGTGAACAGATGAAAGGTGCAGTTATTTCCTCATGCCAAATGAAGAGCACCTTGTGGTTTTTTCTCGAATGAGTTTCCACATTATAAATAGAGGTGTAGTGCTCCTCATTTGAGACACACACACTCACTTGAGTAGCGCACTTGTGGAGGAGAGAAGTAGCTGGAGAAGGAGGAGGATCATGTTTTTGATCTTCTTGTTGGTTTTACCTTTTTACCTTTTTGGGGCATCTATATTGAGGAAGCTTTTGCTAGGTTTTTCCATTTAGGGTTTTCCCAGGACAAATCTGTGTTGTTCTTGTGATACTGTTTCTTTCAGTGATCCTGTTTATATGATTTTGTTATGAAAAATGAAATGATATACTGATGTCTTAGCTAAGCATATGAAAATTCAACAAGATAGCCACATAAAAGGTTTTTGTAATGAATCTATTTAAAGTCGGTATTGAGTGTGTAAAAAGTATGGATGGAAGTTGTATCGAGTCTGTAATTGGCCTATAAAAGAAGGAATCCAAGTTATATATGGATTAGCTGATAATAGCATCTGAGTAGTATCTTGTAGTCTCAAGTAGCTTCTAGATTTTAGATTGTTGGTTAGAATCTTAGTAAGAAGTTGGATCTAGACATGAGGTAGGAATTCTGGTTAATGGCTCCGTATTGTTGAGTGCATCAGAGTAGAGGTTCTACAACTGATTGCGCAGATGAGTAGGGAAGGTTGATTCGATCTAGTCTGTGTGCGGATCGCTAGTAGAAGTAGATTAGAAAGAGGAAGAGATAAGATCAGAGATCATGAGAGGGAGGAAAAGTTTGTAAATATAGAAGAGAATATCTTGAATAGAGTCTACAGCTGTGTGCACAAATGAAAGGTGCAGTTATTTCCTCATGCCAAATGAAGAGCACCTTGTGTTTTTTTCCTGAATGAGTTTCCACGTTATATTATGTGTATATGTGTGAATGTTGAAGTAGCTTAGATATATCTGTGAGTATTGTGCCGAATGACTAGTTGATTATCGTGTTTGCAAATGGATAAATGTATGGTGGTTGCATTATATTAATGGAAATGATTATGCTGCATGTTTACTATTTATTTACTTAAGTCGCATAAAGAAGGGTTGGATCACAACTTATTTGTTGAAGTACTATTCATACAAGTAATCCACCTCCCTAGTCTTCGTTGGAAGCCTTGGCACAGAGACGAGGTACTAAAACACCCTCCCACACAACTGTGGAAAAATGGTTATGGAAGTTACCCATAAAACAGATATATCTCGGGTGAGACGGCTTCTGTGGCATAGGTATTGTGGGTTGAGCTCTGCTCCGTTGGTTCGATATCTCATGATTTGTTTTGCTGAGCAGAAGGGACTGAACCTGGGTCTCGAGAAATGGAGAGGGAAAAATCCAACAATGTGTAAGCATCAACAAATGACTTCCCAATTGTAAGGGACAATGGCATACATATATCCATTATACCTCATTATAAACTAGTAACATTCAAGATTATATGGAGTTTTAATAACAAAATTTTTAAAACCTATCATCCAAGAAGGGATATCCTTATGCAAGGAGGGCTATGCTTGCAATGGAGAATCGACCAACATCTATGACAACTTGGATACATATTGAACATGGAATATAATATCCCTCCACCAATGGAGACAAATTGAACAAGGAATAGAATATCCCTCCACTAATGCAGACAAATTGAACATGGAATAGAAGATCCCTCCACCAAAAAAATTTCATTTACCTTTCCTACTTCATCCATTTGTTATCCATATTTTCTCCTTTAATTTTGAACATTGTAATCAATAAAAACTAGTTACAATTTAAATGTATTCTCATCTTTGAGCCTTGGACTACACAAACATTGTTGTCCTTTTGAAGACCTAATGGAATTAGGTAAAATGCCAAAATATACTACACTACCATCCTTGATAGTTTTTACCATGCTTCTTATTATATGGTAAATTATTATCACGTGGCTTGATTGAAGCTCAATAAATAGGTGACATGTACATACCAAAGAAGGTATCTAGTTATATTTGATATACAAATTGATTGTAGAAAAGAGAAGTTTGAATATTTTCATTAGAAATGGCATAAATATAATTAATCGGTCCAAGGAGAAGATTATGATGACAACTCTAGATAAAAAAAACAAAGCATGACATGCATATTCACCCAACATCGTCATAAATGATAACAACATCGCCATTAATCTATGTATGGGGGGATTTTTCCCTGAGGAGGAGAACAATATTAAATGCAGAGAAACTAGTGACATGCATATTCACCCAACATCGTCATCAATGATAACAACATCTCCATTAATATACATATGGGGGGATTTTTCCTTGAGGAGGAGAACAATATTAAATGCAGAGAAACTAGTGGATTGTATATAAGAGCATATTTACAAAAACCATTGGATGCCTAGTTTGAATAGTGTATTAATTTTCACAACTGAATCATGCAAACAACCAAATGCTTGATTTTCTTTGCGAATAGAAGTATCCATAAAATTAAAATATTTAAATCAACTATGTTTACTTATATTTCATAGAAACATTGTCGCTAACTTCCATCCCAACATTTTGCTTCTTATTTTGATTATTTACAAGTAAGAAGATATAAGGGCCCAATTTTTTTATAGAGTGAATGTTTTGCACCAGTGATGCATAGAAGTTTAACAAATTTCACCATGTTACAATCAATTTGAATTTTAAGTATGAGATCAAGATAGATATCCTTATTAACCTTTATAATTCCATGGTGCAACATTGCTACTGGGGTTCTTTTTCTCTTCTGATGCAGTATCTACTTCATTATCTAGTGTTTACACTTTTAGCTTCACCCCCTTTAATCTTACTGTCTACTTTTTATTCTTTGTTTATTTAACCTGATGTAATAGGGACGAAGTTTGACCTAACACTTATGGGAATAATCCCCATTTATTATGATTTTACTTTGATGATTTGTTGATATATTGGGAGTAATACAATTGCATATTTTATATATATATATATGATTTCATGTGTTGGGCGTGGACCCTGAAGCACATAAATTGATGAGATGTTTTGTGTTGAGCGAGGAGCTCTGGAGCACATGGGTAATTGATGTTGTGTTGAGTGAGAAGCTTTGGAGCACATGAGTATTTATATTTTTGTTGAGCGAGAATATCTGGAACACATGATTTTTAAGACATTTGTGTTGACCATGAAGCTCTGGAGCACATGAAAAGATAAATTGGAAGTGTTGGTCATAAGCCATGGAGCCTTCCAAAGTTGATGTTGAGCTTAAGCTATGGAACATTGGATTCTTGGCCATCGTATCCCTAGGTGTATCCTACAAGTACATCCTAGCATTAGTGTTGAGCGAGGAGCTTTGGAATTGCACTAAGTTTGTAACTCCTTGTTTTTAGCATTGAGTATGGAATCTGGATAAGCGCTAGGAGTTACTGAAAAGAATTAATATGTCGATTGAAAATGACTCGAATAAAAGAGTGATCTCATCTGACTTATTTTTAGGTGATTAAATGAAATTTCAAATTTGTGTATCTCATCAAGTACTAAAGAACTACCATGTTAAACAAGTGAATCCAACATGCAAGGAGGTTTAGAGTTGTCTGGCCTAGTTGATCTACCCCCTACATGAAGGCCTTACTAAATAAAGTTTCATATGTCTAAGGATCATGCTATATGATACCTAAGGACAAAATGTTAACAAATTATATATATATATATATATATATATATATATATATATATAAGTTATACATGATATTTATAAAGAGTAAGCATAGTAATAATACTAATAGCTATAATAAACAAATAAAGGATCCATATATTATTATTACTACTAATGATCTAGTTAAATACCTAGAAGAGTTCAAATAGAAACTAGTCAAAATTTCCTAAGTTAAATATTAAAAGTACCTAAATTAAATAAAAAGGGTTAAATCGAGAAATAAAATGATTCTTGATTTAACTACCCCTTTGATTAAAAATCCTGCATATAAAATCCCAAGCCAAAGAGAGGATTGGGGATATTTTTGATATTCCATAATTCTACCTGATTATCCTCAAGAGAGTTCTTGGAGAACATTTTTCCTAAGAGGAAAAAGGAGAATTGATTCAGAACCTGATATCCCAGATAGTGAGGCCTTACCTTAGGATCTCTAAGCTACTTGCATGTTGGAACTTGCTCGGGGGGATTCGTATTTAAACCAAGAACGGTTCCGGGTCATGGTTGGTTGGAATGTGGTAGTTCCCAAGTGATTCGGTTATCTAAACAGAGGTTATATTTGTCTATGAATTTGTTAATGCTGGGTATTTGAGTGTGCAAGTTTTTAGCCATTGAAACATATTTATCTTGCAAGTATGAGTTTCTTGATGTTTCCCTTGTAAACTACACATTTTTTTCTATTTGGAGTAGTTTGAATTCTGAATGATTATTTAGTAACTATCTACTATAAGCTAGGTTATCTTTTTTGCATTTCTACTTTCTTCAATTGTAGGTTAAACTAATTATTTATTAACAGATATAATTCTTTTATCAAAGGGTAGGTTATTTGTTTGTCCATTTTACCAGGCTATTCTAATATATTTTATTTATGGTGAGATAAGCAGCATTAGTGCTATTTACAAGAGGGTTTTGTTTTCTAAATTCATTTCTGAAATTTATTTCCTGTCTATTAATTAAGGGTTTGTTTTCTAGTTCATTTCTGCAATTCATTCCCTATCTATAAATTCAATTTCAAAACCTAGAACTAATTAAAAACAAAGCCTATATCTTATCTATGTTGGAAGATTTCATATTTCCAGCAGGCTTATATTTAATATAAATAAACCAACTATTATCTATAGTATTAGCCTAATCTCTATGCAGAATATTATAACATAAATATACATATCTAACACTTTAAATAAAATATTATAAAACAGAACTATAAACAAATCATTTCCATTTTTATAAACAACAGACTATGAATGCCAATCTAAGCTATCGAGACCTCTAAGGTCTGTAGGCATGAGTGCCTCATATTTCCATAACCACATTATATACTATATAACCTAACACAAATATCCATTATAAAAATTGTATCTCTCAAGAGATTCAACATAATAAATCAACCCTATCTTAAGTGAAAAACACATAAACATATATCACATCAATCAAGAGATTACATTATCGAATCTTGTTGGAATTAACACCAAACCAAAAACCCCCAACACACCATTTACAACCAACATAGCCCATGATCAAATCTTGCAAAGCTCACGGCTTAAAAACCCAGAATACTTAAAAAACATGACTGACATCGAATCATGTAGGGTTCACTAGCAACATTTCAATGCTATACTAATTTATAATTATTTTACATAGTCTACGCTATAACAATTAAATACAATAAGAGCTAACTACCGATCGAAATAGTTTCCCTGTCAACATTTCCATACACGAAATGCCACCAAAATATACACGATGTAAATCATTTCAATATTTCTCCACACAATAATAAAAACTCCAAGTTATACGTTGTATGCATTTTTTGGCTCACGGCCAATATACAAAACAATAATCCATTAACATAAACCCTAAAACCCACTGTCTATGCTATAATAGTAATAACATCCATTTCGCAAGAATAACCCACATTTCATGGCTCTAAACCCAAATAATTCTGTTAAAAACCCAAATAAGAATTTAATTACAGACATCAAATTTACACAGAGTCAAAACATTGCCAAGCTAAGAATCGTAACCACAACGTATACATAGTAGCGAATGCATTACAAATTAACCACTATAAATTATATATAAAATTACACAGTCACATTTCCAAGCTAATGCACCATTGCAAGCAATGGTGTTGACACCATTTATCAAAACCCAACATTGTAAACAAAATGCAGAGTCTATAATATTCACCATGGTCACAATGTTAACGATACCAACACATTAATCAATTACAGAGTTGAGTGGTAAAAGTCTCGTCCCGAAGGCACCAAACCCAACAAAACCCCAAACTGTAAACGCATCTTTGGATGCTTTACTTCATTTACAAATAGACCCATACCCAGTCGCAACCCTTAAACCAAACCATGTATTTATTCAAACTAAACAAGCTTAAAGCTTTGTCAAAACACCCATATGCAGAGGAGCAAGTTTTAAGCTTGTTTGTAACAGGGATTACCCATGAAGGGTAATGCATTGGAAACCTGGAAGACCCATGAGCCACGCAATGAAGGACCTGCCACCTACAAATAGAGGACAATGAAAGGTGAGAAGTATGCCAAACCTCCGAACCAAAACAACAAGTAAACAAGTGATGTAAAACCAGAACGAAGCGCATACCTTCCAAAGCATAGCCAAAAACAAAACCTCACGCCCTGATACAGAGCAGAGAGTCGAACAAAGCTCCCCTAACGAAATGCCAAATGACCCATTCTCCCATGACAGTCTAAGCTTAGGGCTTGAGACCACCAACTCCTGAGGAGCATTTACTCCACCACCCCATCCACCACTACGTCAAATTTCAACCCCAATTCTATAGTTCATAAACCTCAAAAACGTGATTTGATATTGGATTGCCATGCACTTTATAAACCCCATCAATGGCATAATGGACTTAGGGTAAAGCCATGATTCATGGCATATGAAATATGCCATGAATGGATTATAACATACCTTTGACATAATGTATAAAAACCGTAATCAACCTATGGCTAAGATCTAATATCTTAAGCCTTTCACAATACAGTTAAACCACATAAATTTTAAGAACAGGTTTGAAGCTAAATTAAGGTATTATAACCATAAGTAATAATGGTAACCAGTATAGACATAGGCATAAATAAACCCAGCCAGGAGTAAAACAATCATGTGAACAATAGTAATAAGAATCACTAAGTTAGGACTATGGTATGTTTGTCATCCCAAGCTGTGAGGTAGTTGAGTATAGGCGGTATGTCTTTGTTTAACTATTATAGCCAGTTTTTTGTCACCTAGTGCACCTGCACAAAAAAATAAAGAAATTCATTAGTTCAGTATGAACTAAGTAAACCCTGTAGTGACAAGTAAAACCAATTACCTCTCTAGGTGATTCTACAAGGGATACAAGTTCCGCCACTCCACCCCTTGACAATACAAGTTAAGTCAAGATTTTCCATAAACCAGTAACCAAAACTTAGAATCAGTAAGTAAGCCATAAACTGTACACACATACACATTAATACATGATAAGAAGTAATCATTGAACAAGCATACCATCTAACTCAGAGTCAAGTAACATAACAACAACATAGAATTACATTAATAACCATGTCGGGGAAAACATCTAGAAGAGGGTAAGTATAGCTTACGACAATTCAATTCATTGAACTAAGTTAAACACATTTCGGATAATCTAAGATAATATCCAGTTCAAGTAGTAATTAACTAGCCTAATAAAAAAATGAAATTTTGGGGACATTACAAGTGGTATCAGAGCCCAGTTTCAACACTAAGAGACCAAATGGGCGTACCAGACATTAGTTGCAAGAAAATAAAGTATGTTTTTAAATTTTGTTAACTAACAAAAACTTTTCCTATTATTTAAAATTTGCAATTGTAGGATTGTCATGTCCCCATCCCTCAACCGGCGAAGAGGACGCGACCAACACATACACAGCTGGGCATACCGCCCCATGAACATAAACAAATGAAAATGAATGCTGGAATTAAAAGGCTTAACAGCCATCATACAAAGATGCACAAACATCACACAAGCATACAGCGGAAGCAACACACACCTTCCAGCAATCTCCATGTTCATGATACTTCATTTAACATCAATATAAAATTTGCAGAGATGGAATAACCAGCAGCACTTATCTCTTGATGAGGAATTCATCCGCAACCGGCTACGTCGCTGCAATGTTCCACCCAACCATAGGCCAGCTTGCTCATCTATCTCTCAGCAACACTGCCACCCCCGAGCTGGGCATGATTCCTCCGGACTAAGGGTCAATTGCAGGCTTACACATAGCCAAGGGGACACATAACAGCCAAACCAACACTGCTGGGTTTCACAGGCTTTCCACAGACAAGCCAAGACAGCACAGTCCAAGGTTCAACCACTGCATACCAGCATCCAAACAATCCCTTCACAGCTCTGTGAAGAAGTCATAAACAACAGGTGACAGCCCCAAACAATGGAGGAGCACAGCTCAAGTCCAAGGGACAACCCAGAGTTGGTTTTGGCCCTAACGTGGCCAAAACAGCTCAACCACAACATCCCAGACCGGGGAAACAACAGCAACAGCCCAATTTCAAAGTAAAAACAATGGCAACTATGCACAATCCCAAAATACAAAAACTCAGCCCACGAATTGGAAACCCATAGTGGCACAAAACGAAATTGAACACCACAACCCACAAAACACAGGGAAAACAACAGCCCCAAATCAGGGAAAAAGACACAGCCAACAATCGTGGGAAAACCCAGAATTTTCCGTGCGTGAGAGAAACAATCAGACCCCGTGAGGAATGAACAGCTCTTCCTGGCCTCATGGGTGAACAACAACAGCTGAAAGGACGCGAAATTGGCTGTGCGTGAGTAACAGCAACAATTCCCTGCGTGAAGGTGAGCAGCAACTCGTGGAGAGGAACAAAATGCCTGCGTGAGACCAAATGGCCATGAGCTTGTGCGTGAGGGAGCCAACAGACCAAAATCATGGTGAGTGAATGAACAGACCGTGGAGAGAATGCACGATGGGGCACAATGAACAGGCGCGTGAGGAGAATAGAACAGGCAGGGCAAGCATGGGGTCGTGGGTGGAGTGTGGATGTGGGCAAAGGACTGACAGTCCTGCCACCCCACTCCCAAAGGCAATAACTTCCCATCCACCAGCAGCCATGACTGCCCAACCACCCAACAGATCATTAAAGAGGTTGACAAGGTTGGATAAGACAAAAGGGTGACAAATAACAAAGGTAGAAAACCACAAGGTAATAAAACATGGGTTTTTCCCCATAAACCAAGGTTTGACATCCCCCACCCCTTATCCTTTGGAACCATGCCCTTTTCATTCAACGTTGCACTGCCGTAGCTGGTTGTGGTTTATTTTAATTGATGTGCGGATTTACATGATGCCGAATTAAAATGTTCCTTATAGCACAGCATACCATCGGCAATTATCCCCATTGCCGAAACATACACAGCCAAATCGATGGTGGGGCTTTTGCCTTGATCTCCTCACCATGATTAATTACATTTTACACATCATGCAAATGGGGTCGAAACCGGGGACATGACAGGGATTTTAAAAGAAAAGTTCTAACCATGAACACTAAAGAAGACAACAGCCAGCAAGGAAAGTTGAATACCCCCACCCATGAAGCAGAACTAGTGGTGGAACTAAATTCTGATATATTGATCACCAAATGCTAACAAGCCAGTAGAAAATGGGGGAGCCAATGTTGCCCCGCTGCAAATCAAATGCTGGAAATGACAAGGGCCTCATTATGCTCGATACTGTAAGAACAATACCAATGGAGTCTTGCATAACTTACAAAAAGAACCAACGGTAGAGGACATAGCTGGAACATCGCGGATTTATGCAACCTTGGATTGTCGACAGGAAGACCATCATGCTACCATGGTTGAGATACAAGGTAATATATTAAACACTTCTATTTCAATATTGATTGACACCAGTGCTTGCGAGAGATATGTATCACCTAAAATTGTTGATATATGTACACTAGGCAAAGTTAAACATAATAAACCTTGGCTAGTGCAATTAGCCACAAGTACGAAATGAAAAGTGTCTGAAATAGTTAAAGACTATGAGGTAAACCTGAATGGTTTTCCTACTAGATTAAACCTGAACATCCTACCCTTAGGATCATATGATATAATTATCGGCATGTACTGGTTGGAACAACACCGTGTCATGCTCGATTGCTTACACAAGTCAATATTGTGTACAAATAGCCAAGGGAATCAAGTGAAGATTCAAGGCATACCTAAGAAAGCTTCTGTAAGGCTGATATTCACTTTACAAGCAAAGAAGTGTGTTAGGAAAGGCTACAAACTGTTTCCAGTAAACATCCAGGACATAGAAGCTGAAAGATAACAACACATTGAGTACTTTCTAGTTCTCGTAGACTCCAAGGACATATTTCCTAAGGAAATTCCAAGATCACCACCGAAATGAGACTTAGACTTTTCCATAGAAATGACACCAAGATCAGTTCCAGTTTCAAAATCCCCTTACCGCATGAGTGCACCAGAATTGGTGGAACTCAAACAATATTTGAAGGATTGATTGAGAAGCGATATATCCGACCGAGTGTGTCCCCTTGGGGAGCACCAATATTTTTCTTAAATAAGAAGGATGGTACGATGTGGATGTGCATTGATTACCATCAGCTTAAAAAAAATGACTATCAAGAACCGATACCCACTCCCTGGGATCAATGACTTGTTCGATCAAGTAGGAGGAGACAAGATCTTCTCGAATATCGACCTATGATCCGGGTACCATCAGGCACGGATTCACGATGAGGATATTCACAAAACCGCCTTTCATACAAGGTACAGCCACTACGAGTTTGTAGTGATGTCGCTCTAGTTGACCAATGAACCTATGAAATTTATGTGTATGATGAACAATATATTCAGTAAATACCTGGATAAATTTGTTTTGGTGTTTATAAACAACATCCTAGTTTTCTCTAAGAGTAAATAGGAACATGAGGAATACCTCCGCATAGTGCTATAGGTGTTATGGGAAAACTAGCTCTACGCCAAGTTTAGTAAATGTGATTTTTACAAATCATATATATAGTACTTGGGTCACATCATCTCCGAGAAAGGGATAGTCGTGGACCCAGAAAAGATTAAATCCATAGAAGATTGGCCTACCCCTACTAGTGTCACTGAAATTAGATCCTTTTTGGGATTAGCTGGTATTTACGAGAAGTTCTTTGAGAAATTCTAGAGGATAGCTTGTCCCATGATAGCTTTGCAAAAGAAGGTAAAGAATTTCTTATGGACGACCAAGTGCAAGGAAAGTTTTCAAAATCTTAAACAGCTTTTGACGACTACACTGATACTACGAATTGTGGATCCTAATGGGGATTTCATTGTTTGCACAGATGCAAGCAAGGAAGGGATCGGAGGAGTCCTCTTGTGGAACGATTACGCGATCTATTATGAATCGTGAAAGTTAAAATAACACGAGCAGAAATACCCCACCCATGATCTTGAATTAGTGGCCACCATCCACGCCTTGAAGATGTGGAGGCACTACCTCATGGGAAAGAAATTCCTTCTAAACATAGAAAATATGAGTCTGAAGTATTTATTTCAGCAACCGGATCTAAATTCCAGGCAAGCAGATGATTGGCTTTCCTTAGCGAGTATCATTTCAAGCTAAAGCATATAAATTGCAAAGAGAACAAAATTATTGATTCTTTGAGCCGATGAACTCATATTGTATATGAGGTGAATTTAATTCAAACCGATTCGTATTTACATGAGAGGATTATAATGGCCAACAAATTTTTCCCTTTCTATCTTAAAATCCTCAAGAAGTTCCAAGAGGACAGGTTGTTTCAGCAACAAAAAGAGTACAAGGTAGACGAAAACAGGACTGCTATGGTCCAAGGAGAGATTGTATGTTCTGGAAAGAGGGGACATTCAGTCCAGCATCCTCACAAAATTTCATTGGACACCCTACTCGGGGCATCCAATATATCAAAAGATGATATCCACAGTTAAGAAACACTTTTTTATGGCCTAAGATAAAGGTCGACATAGCGTTGTTTATCACAAAATGTCAAGAATGTCAACTGCTCAAAGTTAAGCATCGGCATCCTTCAGGGTTGCTACATCCATTAACCATTCTGAAATGGAAGTGGGAGGTCATTAGTATGGATTTTATCACGGTTCTACCTAAGATTAAGAAGAAAAATGACTCTATCTTTGTAGTAGTTGACAAATTTTCAAAAGAAGCTCACTTCATTCTAGTGAAGTCAACCTACAAGGCAGTACACATTGTCGATATCTTCTTGAAGGAGATATTTAGATTCACAGGATACCCACGGCAATCATCTCAGATCGAGATACTAAGTTTACCAAGAAATTTTGGAGATCCTTATTCTCTGGATTAGAGATGCAGTTGAACTTTAGTATTGCTTACCACCCGCAGATAGATGGGTAGACCGAACGGGTAAACCAGATTGTAGAGGACATGCTTAGGATGTATGTCATGAACAACCCCACCAAGTGGGAAGATTACATGCATCTTGTAGAGTTTGCATATAACAATGGATACCATACCTCCGCCAAGATGAGTCCCTTTGAGGTACTCTATGGACGGAAGTGTAGAACACCGGTTACTTGGGATAGCCCGGTGGATCGGCTCATGTTATGGCCTGACTTAATAAAGGACTTGGAACAATTGGTTACCAAGGTCTAGCTGAACCTTAAAGAAGCACAAGACCACAAGAAAAGCTACGCAGATAAGAAAAGAAAAGATAAATATAATCAAATAGGCGACCATGTTTACTTGAAAGTAAAATCAAAACGAAGCTCGTTGAGCTTGGAAAGGTGTGGTAAGTTAGCACCTAGATTTTGTGGACCCTTTGATATACTAGCCAAGAAAGGGCCAGTGGCATATGAACTAGCGTTACCTGCTCACATAAGAGTCCATAATGTTTTCCATGCATATTTATTAAAGAAATATGTTTCTGATACTAAACATGTGATTGATTGGTCCTTTTTACAGGTGGAACCTGAAGGGGAGTTTTCCCCTGAACCTCTTCATATACTAGACAAGAGAGAGGTGCAGCTCAGGAAGCGCACCATAGTCCAGTTAAAAATGAAATGGAGGCACTTCGAGGCTGATGAGGCTACTTGGAAAAATGAAGCCACCATGAGAAAGGCTTACCCCACCTTATTTCATGATTTCATTCCAAGTCCTTAGAACACCAGGGATGTTGTCGTTCTAGGCGGGGATGGATGTAATATCCCGAAGTTTGACCTAACATTTATGGGCATAAGCCCCATTGATTATGATGTTAGTTTGATGATTTGTTGATATTTTGGGTGTAATCCATTTGCATATGTTTTATATATATGATTGCATGTATTGGGCGTGGACCTTGAAGAACATAAATTGATGAGATGTTTTGTGTTGAGTGAGGAGCTCTGGAGCACATGGGTAATTGATGTTTTGTGTTGAGTGAGAAGTTATGGAGAACATGAGTATTTATATTTTTGTTGAGTGAGAAGCTCTGGAACACAATAGTTTTGAGACATTTGTGTTGAGCATGAAGCTCTGGAGCACATGAAAAGATAAATTGGAAATATTGGGCATAAGCCCTGGAGCCTTCCAAAGTTGATGTTGAGCTTAAGCTCTGGAACATCGGATCCTTAGCCATTGTATCCCTAGGTGTATCCTACAAGTACATCCAAGAATTATTATTGAGCAAGGAGCTCTGGAATTGCACTAAGTTTGTAACTCCTTGTTTTTAGCGTTGAGTATGGGCTCTAGATAAGTGCTACGAGTTACTAAAAAGATTTAATATGTCGAGTGAAAACAACTCGAATAAAAAAGTGATATCATCTGACTTATTTTTAAGTGATTAAATGAAATTTCAAATTTCTTTATCTCATCAAGTACTGAAGAACTACCACGTTATATGAGGGAATCCAACATGCAAGGAGGTTTAGAGTTTCCTGACCTAGTTGACCTAACCCCTACCTGAAGGCCTTACTAAAGAAAGTGTCATATGTCTAGGGATCATGCTATTGATACCTAAGGACAAAATGTGAAAGAGTAAGAATAGTAACAATACTAATAGCTATAAGAAATAAACAAAGGCTCCATATATTATTATTATTACTAGTGATAATTAATTATAAAATACCTACAAGAGTCCAAATAGGAACTAGTCAAAAGTTCCTAAGTTAAATATTAAAAGTACCTAAATAAAAAAAGGGTTAAATCAAGAAATCAAATAATTCTTGATTTAATTGCCCCTTTGACTAAAAATTCTTCTTATAAAAACCCAATACAAAGAGAGGCTTGGGGATATTTTTGTTATTCCATAATTCTACTTCATTATTCTTAAAAGAGTTCTTGGAGAACATTTTTCCTAAGAGATAAAAGGAGAATTTATTAAGAACCGGATATCCCAGATATGGAAGCCTTACCTTAAGAGCTCTAAGCTACTTGCATGTTGGAACCAGCTCGGGGGGATTCAAATTTAAACCAGGAATGGATCTGGGTCATGGTTGGGTGGAATATGGTATTTCCTAAGTGATTCGGTTATCTAAACAGAGTCAAATATGTCTATGAATTTGTTAATGTTGGGTATTTGTGTGTGTAGGTTTTCAGCCATTGAAACAACTTCATCTTGCAGGTATAAATTTCTTGATGTTTCCCTTGTAAACTACACAAGTTTTGCTATTTTGAGTAGTTTGAATTCTGAATGATTATTTAGTAACTGTCTACTATAAGCTAGGTTATCTTTTCCACATTTCCACTTTCTTCAACTACAAGTTAAACTCATTATTTATTAGAAGATATAATTCTTTTATCAAAGGCTAGGTTATTTGTTTGTCCATTTTACCAGGCTATTCTAATATATTTTATTCAAGATGAGATAAACACCATTAGCGCTATTTAAAAGAGGATTTTGTTTTCTAAGTTCATTTCTGAAATTTATTTCTTATCTATTAATTAAGGGTTTGATTTCTAGTTCATTTCTACAATTCATTTCCTGTCTATAAATTCAATTTCAAAAGCTAGAACTAATTAAAAATAGAGCCTGTATGTTATCTTTGCTAGCAGATTTCATATTTCTTGGGATTATATTTAATATAAATAAACCAACTATTATCTATAGTATTAGCCTAATCTCTATGCAGAATATTGTAACATAAATATACATATCTAACACTTTAAATAAATATTATAAAACATAAATATAAACAAATCATTTCTAGTTTTATAAACAACAGAATATGAATGCCAAACTAAGCTATCGAGACCCCTAAGGTATGTAGGCACGAGTGCCTCATATCTCCATAACCACATTATATACTATATAACCTAACACAAAGATCCATTATCAAAATCGTATCTCTCAAGAGATTCAACGTAATAAATCAACCCTAACTTAAGTGCAAAACACATAAACATATATCGCATCAATCAAGAGGTTACATGATCAAATATTAGAGGAAATTTCAACTCAAAATGGGCCTTTTAACTTTTATTCAAATTCCATGTCATCATGTGTTAGCCAATGAAATTGCTTTAAATTTGAAATACCGTATAGGTCTTAAACACTTTTTTAATATAAATTTGGGGATAGGTATCATAAAAAAAACTACTTTTTTGTTTGTATTTTTGACATATATCCCCGTTTTTTTACTCAAATTTCGATCAGGAGAGCTCGTTGGATGCGGAATTAAATTCCGCATCCAACCAGTACCCACTCGGCATACTTTTGATGGACCCCGATACCCCAAAAACAAGAAATACCTGAAAAAATGGAATGATGACAAAAACAAGAAATACCTGAAAAAATGGAATGATGATGTCATCATTCCATTTTTTCAGGTATTTCTTGTTTTTGGGGTAGCAGGGTCCGTCAAAAGTATGCCGAGTGGGTACTTGTTGGATGCGAAATTAAATTCCGCATCCAACGAGCTCTCTCGATCGAAATTTGAGTAAAAACATGAGGAGATATGTCAAAAATACAAACAAAAAAGTAGTTTTTTTCTTTTCTTCCTCCAAAATTAATAAATATTATTTTATTATTTTAACTATTATTTTAGTAGTTCATTTTAGGAGGCCCATTTTGAGTTGAAATTTCCTCTAATGTTCCTATTGGCATTCATGCCAAACCAAAAATCCCACACACACCGTTTACAACCAACGTAGCCTAGGAGCGAATCCTGCGAAGCTCACGGCTTAAAAACCTAGAATACATTAAAAACATGACTGGAATCAAATCTTGTAGGGTTCATTAGCATCGTTTCAACGTTGTAATAATTTATGAGTATTCTACATAGTCTACTCTATAACAATTAAATACAAGAAGAACTAACCACCAATCGAAATCGTTTCCCTATCAACATTTCCATACACCAAATGCCAACAAAATATACACATTGTAAATCATTTCAATATTTCTCCACACAGTAATAAAAACTCCAAGTTATACGTTGTATACATTTTGTGTCTCACGGCCGATATACAAAATAATAATCCATTAACATAAACCCTAAAACCCACTGTCCACGCTAGAATATAAATAACATCCATTTCACAAGAATAACCCATAGTTCACGGCTCTAAATCCAAATAACTCTGTTAAAAACCCAAATAAGAATTTAATTACAGACATTAAATTTACACATATTCAAAACATTGCCAGGATAAGAATCGTAACCACGATGTATACACAGTAGCGAATGCATTAAAAATTAACCACTATAAATTATATATAAAATTACACAGACGCAATTCCAAGCTAATGCAGCATTGCAAGCAATGGTGCTCTCATCATTTATAAAAACCCAACATTATAAAAAAACGCAGTCTGTAATATTCACCATGGTCACAATGTTAACGCTACGAACCCATTAATCAATTACAGAGATTAGTCATAACAGTCTCGGACCGAAGGTGCCAAACCCAACAAAAAACCCAAACTGTATATGCATCTCTTGATGCTTTACTTCATTTACAAACAAACCCATACCCAGTCACAACCCTTAAACCAGACCATGTATTCATTCAAATGACGAGCTTAAAGCTCTATCAAAACACCCATACCCAGAGGAACAAGTTTTAAACTTGTTTGTAACAGGGCTTACCCATGAAGGGTAATGCGTCAGAAACCTAGGAGACCCACGACCCACGTAGTGAAGGCCCTGCTACCTGCAAACAGGGGACAACAAAAGGTGAGAAGTATGCCAGACCTCCAAACTGAAACAACAAGTAAACAAGTGTTGAAAAACTAGAATGAAGGGCATACCTTCCAAAGTGCAGCTAAAAACCAGACCTCACGCCATGATACAGACCAGAGAGCTCAACAGAGCTCCCTTGACGAAATTCCAAATGACCCGTTCTTCCACGATAGTCCAAGCCTAGGGCTTAAGACCCCAAACTCTTGAGGAGCATTTACTCCGCCACCTTGTCGACCACTACGTCGAATTCCAACCCCAAGTATATAGTTCATAAACCTCAAAAACATGATTTGATATTGGATTGCCAAGCACTTTATAAACCCCATCAATGTCATCGTGGACTTAGGGTAAAGCCATGATTCATGGCATATGCAATATGCCATGAATGGCTTATAACATACCTTCGACACAATGTATTAAAACCTTAATCAACATATGGCTAAGATATAATATCTTAAGCCTTTCACAATACAATTAAACCACATAAATGTTAAGCACAGGTTTGAAGCTAAATTAAGGTCTTAGAACCATAAGTAATAACGGTAACCAGTATAGACATAGGTATAAATAAACCCATCCAGGAGTAAAACAATCATGTGAACAATAGTAATAAGAATTTCTAAGTTAGGACTGTGGTCTGTTTATCATCCCAATTTGTGAGGTAGTTGAGTATAGGCGGTATGTATTTATTTAACTATTATAGCTAGTTTTCCATCACTTAGTGCACCTACACAAAACAAAGAAATAAATGCATTAGTTCAATATGAACTAAGTAAACCCTGTAGTGACAAGTAAAACTAGTTACCTCTCCAAGTGATTCTACAAGGGATACAAGTCCTACAACTCCACCCCTTAACAATACAAGTTAAGTCAGGATTTTCCATAAACCAATAACCAAAATTTATAATCAGTAAGTAAGCCATAAACTGTACACACATACACATAAATACATGATAAGAAGCAATCATTGAACAATCGTACCATCTAATTCAGATTCAAGTAACATAACAACAACATAGAATTACATTAATAACCACATCGCAGAAAACATCTAGAAGAGGGTAAGTACAGCTTACGACAATTCAGTTCAGTGGACAAAGTTCGACACATTCCGCCTAAGCTAATATAATGTCCAGTTCAGGTAGTAATTAACTAGCCTAATAAAAAAAATTCAAATTTTGGGGACATTACAAGAGGTTTTAAACTACTTTGAGATGTTTTAGGCAGTCCTTGTTGTTTCTATCAAACATCACTCTTCCTTGTCCCAATGACCTATTTAGATCAATTGTGGGCCTTAATATAATTTCATTTGTTTTTTCCAAAACCTTCTTAATGAGATTGAGAAATATTTGTTTAAAGGTTATTACCTGTGGAAAGGATGTAATGACACTCCATATTAGTGCATTGGTTGGAGAAACCCCACATGATGCCAAAACCATACTCATACCTAAGCGTTTTGGAATGTTGTGCACAAAGATGCCTATATTTACCAAAACACCTGGTGATAGTCCTTTTAAGCCAGCAAAGGAGACTCCAACACCCATCCTTATCCAAATGAAGGAAAAGTCATTATTCCAATCACCAGGACCATCCTTATGGAATGTTACCCTTTTATATCTAGCATGCTAGCTTCATCATATTGTTCTGGGAACTACATAAATGAAAGAAAAATATAGGTAAGTCTTTTGTTCTTTGTTTTTTTTTTATTGTTGGGAGAAACATCAAGTATTTCTCAAACAAAAGAAAAAAATTTCAAATAGACACTTATTTGTCTCCTTCTCTAGCCCAGATGAGCAATGCTTGATATACTGCTCACCAATATGAAAATAAACACAATTTACGAAGATAAATAATTATTTAAATTCAAAATAAATTCCATACTCATTGTATCCCATAATATATTAGACACAATCCAAACGATATTAATAATGAAAAAACAGTAGCAATACATATGGTTTTTGGCTCGAAACAAAAGGAGCAAGAGACATGGATATCCTAGTAAAATTATTAACAAGTAAGAATTCTAGTACTCAAGCATATGCATGTTTTCTTCTAGCCAGTATGATGTTAGCAGAATCGTTTATTTTCCCCCCTGTTTTGCAAGCTAGAGATACTAAACATTTTCTCAAACTTTTGCAACCTAAAAATGATATCTTAGTTCGAGCAAAGATTGTTGGTGCTCTCAAATCTCTTTATTCCCAGTTGAAGGATGCAAGACATGATATCTAGACACATAATCTCTAGAGTAGCTACTATACCATAGATAACTATTGTCAAGAGAAAATAATTGAAATGGTTCATGGCAAGTTAGGATAGGCTAGTACCCAATGGCTAGTTTAAGAAAAGGATCAGTTTAAGAAAAGAATCAGTGAAGGTTTCCACTCTAATTTATTTTTATGTTGTTGGTAATCTCAAATAATGGTGGGATGGTTTACAAGTCGAATTACAATAGCATGTTCTTTCCTTTAGACCCATAGGATATTTTATTGCAATAATATGAGAGTTTGTTGAAATATTCAAGAAAAAGAGAGAGAAAAATAACGATTATTTGCAACATAAGTTGTGTGACATCTATCTGCATGAAGATTATTTTCAACACATGCAGACTTTGTTGTATTAAAGTAAAGGAAAACATGATGTTAATATGAATACTTATTGCATTAGTAGTTTTCCTCCCACATTATCTACTTTAGTCTTTGATGAAATTTCAAAATAGCATGTTTCATTCTTTGAAATGAGTCTTGCGTCAATTAAGAAGATTATTTCAAAAGGGATCTCTGATGAATGTGCTCAAAACACATTGGCCAAAATGGTCAAGAATACTCTTACTAATCCAAAGGTATGTAAGGCCAATCCATATATGAAATCCTTTGGGTATTATTTTAATTCAAAAATAAAAAGAGACAAAGGCCCTAATACTAGGTGTGAATGTACGAACTGCTCAAAATCCAAGAAGAAATCTCCAGGGGTATTTCAAGAAAACAAGATTTCTTAGAAATAAACCTGGAAAAGGAAAAAGGGATTCTAAAAAGTTCTAATTTCAATTGCAAAAAATATTAACATTATGCGAATGATTTCCAACATAAATCTCAAGCAAAGTTTAAGGTAAATCCTTACTTGATGATACCCACTTTATTAAAGAATGTTTTTTATGATGAAGGTTTTTTCAATCTAACGGATAGTCTCATTCTTATTAGTCGTGACTCTGAGTCCTCCTCCTTTCACTCTAGTTGTTCTAATGAAAAGTATGAATCTTTTTTCTTCCCTATAAATATTATTTTTTTAGTACCGAAGTCTATTGCTAATATTTAGATAAAGTTGTGTCAATTACATAATCTACCAAATCTATTCCTCAAACCCTCAAAGAAGTATTTGTCCTTCTATAAGACCTAGCGAATGTAAGGCGAATTATCCTTAAATAGTGCTTCATTTCCTTTTAACCATGAGGCCCAACTAACAATCGGAGAGAAGGACCTAATAACCTTGAGCTATGGACCCTCCCAACATGATTTAAAAGTTTTAAATAGGGATTCTTCACCCAATGGCCAAAAAACCTATACTACTAATCAATTTTTTTCTACAAACCTTAAAAAATGACAAGACACCAGGATATGTGTGAGAACTTCACCTTAATATTTTCTAAGGAAGTAGGTCCTAACCCCATTCTAGGCTCTCTTTTGGAGCACCTTCGATGTTGGGACTTTATTTTCTAGCACCATTCAAATGAATTTTTTATCTTGGAGAAATCATTTATTTTCGATATTATTTTCCACCGCCAATCTAGATCAAACTACATGCATACATGTTTAACAATATAGTTCCCATCTATCAAGTTCCTAGACCAAACGGGGTTATCCTATCCTGACTATAGTTTTATTCTACTTAGTGCCAATTCATGAGTGCATGCCTCTATTTGATTACCAATTCACTTCACATACCCATTTCTCTAGTTGTCCTTTAGTCTTCACTCCAAAGTGATCTTTATTTCTAATTGGAAGCCTCTCTTATATAGTGCACATTGATAATGTGAAGGTGGGCCTTTAATTCCTCTATCAAATTATAAGACCCTTTAAAACCTAGCTATGGAATGATCCCAATTCTAAATGTGATGATGTTTTGTGGATTGATCGTACTTCTAAAATGTTATGCGAAATGATGGCTATAGTTAACAAAACACATTGTGAGAGTCCTTTCTTTGGAAAATAAGTAATGAGGATTTATTTATAAAATCCTATCCTAGTTATTTATTTACCCGGTATGACAGCAACCATTCATTTGTATTTATTTTTAAGTCCAAAAGGTCAAGAGTGAGGTAGCACATTTCTTCGACCGATTGTTGGATCTGTGGAGATCAACCTACACTATGAGTAGGAACCCTCTTACTAATTCCTTTGCACCCTCATCCCAATCTTAATAGCCTCAATGATATGAAGGAAAACCTTCCCCTTGTGTTACTCTAGTTTTTTGGACTCTTCTGATTGTGAGGTCCACTTTGCATGCTTTAGTGTTTTCAGTGACAAATGTATTGGCTCAACTACTAAGCATGTCTGGTTTCGTAGCCTGAGTTGGGGAAATTTTGATTTATAAACTCTAGGGTACTTCACTTGTGGAGGTTGTCTTTGCATCGGGTGTTTTTGTTTGAAATGACTTGTATGTATGTATTTTCATTATTTTAGTAGTTAAAGGGAGCATTTTATTCCAAAAAATAACAGCTTCAACAACAAACACATACTATGTAATTTAACACATAAATATTTACAATAATGTAATTTTACAGAACAATTAAATTATAAACTATATTTGCTGAAGTAATTCAAATAAAATAAAATCCAACAGGCCTATCTCATGGCTCGATCATTCATTTGATTTCCCATTTCTCTTGTATTAATGTAGAGAAGTTTGGCATGCCCGACAAGGCTACACTTGAACTCAACTTCGTAGATGAATCTCCAACTCTATTCAAATTTTCTTCAAAACGACCATTATATACTGAAACATATTGTGAAGAGTGACCCATGGTTGAATTCTCATTTTTCATGTCATCAAATGGATATGAAGAAGCTTGATTTTGTCTTGTTAGATTGCTTTAAATTTTAATCATATTCTAGAGATCATTTGATGACATCATACTAAACATACCAGATATTGTTTTTACCATGTCAGGTGTATATTTACCTCCAATACAAGCAACCAAGGAGGGACCATTGTTCCCTATCCTCGACACAATCCAACCCCACACTAGATGTCAGTTCTAATGCTCCTTACATATATATTTTGAAGTCTTATCTTGTTGTGGGTTAAATAGAAAAAAACACTTAATAGACTGCAAAGACAAAGTCACACTGAGAGTCTTATGTAAATAGGATAATGTTGTAAGAAACTCTTTCCTAAGAGAATCCTAACTACACGATTGACGATAAGTCTACTCGTGCAAATACCAAGCTTTAGTTATAGGCCCCAAAGTGTGGATAAATTAATGAACATAGCATAACCTTGGGAACCCTTATCTAATATATTTCTTAACAAATCCTTCTACATGTCCAATGGGGTCATCCACTACTTTATATAAAGCAAGGTCCTGAGCTGCACCTTCAAAATAAATAATATTATGCTTGGGTCGTGGAGTAAACATGTGTCGCAACATCGATTGAATATCCTCCCAAATCCTGACCACAAAGACATGAATACAACTTTAAATAAACATAGGGGTTTCATTTCTTATTTATTGGATAAAGGACATTTTGGTGGGTGGACACCTGCATCCATCCATGCTCCATATGCAGATTTGATAATATAACTAATCAACGGTCAAGTAAGGAATGAAGCATGATCCCAAAGAACCAAATCCAACTCAATATCCTGCACCTAAGAAACAATAATACCTAGATCATAGCTCAAAAATATAAAATGAGAGATCTATTAAAAGATATAAGGGTAGGAATACTTTCAACATTTATAACTTCAACAATATCCATTTTGATGGTAGGTATACTAGAAAAGACTCGCCAATTCTAAGACCTAAGGATATACAACCATAGAGGTCATACTTACAAGGACTATCAATGTGAAAATCATAGGTGGAATTTTGCAGGAGAAAATTCAACGATGCTATAATTTGAGGATATGTGAACAAGGAGACTAGGCTTCTCCTTATGCCTCATATAAAAGAAAAGAGGAAAAGCTTAAATTTTCAAAGAGTCATTATATAATGTATAAAATTAAGTAAATTAAGCAAATTAGTAAATTTGTTTTTTAGTCATTTGTAATTGTGTGAATAACTATTTTAATTATATTTTTTATCCAATGACTAAATTAGTCATTTGTAGTTTTGTTTCTTTATTTTAGTGACTTTTAGCTTAACAACACTCTCGTGACAAACTTTTTGAGTCACGTACTCATTTATTTACAAAATTATACTAGTGAATGTTAATGGGGTGAGCCATGGTTCACGAAGTTAAATGCATGAAAAGGATGTTACAAGAATTCATGGAAGCTCTAGGTACCTCCATCAATCACAATAGGTCTCATATGTTATTTTTTTATATTCCAATAGATTCTCAAACTCATATATATTCAATTTTAATATTCCAAAGTATCTCCCTTCCATCCACATATCTTGGAGCCCCACTAATTGCCAATTCCTCTCAACATCAATCATGGGAGACCCTGCTGAAAAAATTGAAAAAAAAACTCTTTGATTAGACCTTCAGATTCATCAAACTTGCATTGAAATCAGTGTTGCATAGCATTCCAACTTATCTTTTTTATTCTCCTAGAAGCACCGAATAATATCATCAAAGAAATCAAGAATCTTCAAATAAATTCCCTTTGGGGAGGAACCAAAACCTCAAACAAATGATCCCTGGTATCTTGGTTGGAATTCGTAAACCAAAGGATGAAATGGGGTTAGCCGTTAGAGACTTGGAAGTGAAATTTGAAGCTTTAGGTGCAAAAACCTCATGGATATGACTCCAAAATAGCCAAATACTTTGGAGTAATGTATGGAGAATAAATTAGGTGTTGAATGAAGAGGAAATAACTCATCCTGGTAAGTCTAGAAACTCATACAAAATCACAGTTTTTGGTAAATCAGTGATGGTCTATCCAAACTTTGTTGGGAATACATGGCAACATAGACCCAAGGTCAGCAAGTATCAAAACAATGAAGAGGTTTGATTGTGTTTTAAGGAAGATAACAAATAATTTTCCAATATGTATATCAATACTAGAGCGATGGAGCTCAAACTGAAAACTAGAGGTAATGGGAAACCCCAAAACACTATTCATTCCCACCAAAAGGATTCAATTAGGACAAATTTTGGCAAGAGTTTTAGTCCAAGAATATTTAACATTACATGGGCCTTGAAAAATTGCACTGGGTACATAGCGGAGGAGGATACTTCTCCTTAAAAGAAGCATATATGATCCTCAACAATTCGAATATCAAAGAACATATGAATCTTTGGGGCACATTTGGAATCAAAACCTATGGCCTAAGGTGTCTACTTTTCTATGGTTGTTGGAATGAGGAAGATACCTCACTTGGTATCAACTCTTCAGAAAGGGTTTTGAAGGTCCTTCAAGACTCCCTTTATGTAATCAGTCCATATAAAACATGGAACATCTCTTCAACGTATACCCCTTTATAAGCATTTTTGGGGACAAAGGATCATATATATTTTGGCAATCGGATAGGAAACAAAATACTATCACTGAAACAAGATCCCAAGGGAGACAAGTTTCTTTTGCAAAGGCTATCATCAAAAAAACCTGGAAGTTGTTCCTTGGATTCTTATTATGGGAATATTGGAAGGGAAGAAATCACAAGGTTTTCAAAGATAAAATTGGAAGCAACAATCAAGTCTGGCACAAAATCCAATTAAATTTTCATAAAACCATTCTTTCCACCCATTGGAAAGAAGAGGCTTTAAAATGTTTGGAATATGAGAATAAATCAAGCAATTTGAGTTTTGCATTCATCCAATAAGATCAAATGAAACCTATCATCCAGTTGATGAGTTTGTTGTTGAAACTCATCCATTTGCAGAAACACTTATTCCATTCCTCTTGGTTTTCCATGAGGATTTTCATAGTAGAGTCTTTTTTTTTCTAGTAGAGAATTATTGTTTTAACATATTTAGTCTCCCTGGTTCTATAAGTTCCAACTTCAAAGAACCAATGCATGATATCTTGTTGTATGTCTTTGACACTCATACTTTCCTACTCTCTCTTCACCCAATCCTTTGCATCTTCAATTTCTTATTGGATGCTTAGTGGGTTATTGTGCTTGAACTAGATCTTAGATTTTTTGGCCTCTAACACCCAAGGAATATGGTTTTTGTTTCCCCCCTACCTCCTATATGCCTCGTTCCCCTACTTACCATGTATTTTGACAAAATCCATGAAACACTGCCGCAAAAGAGGTACCTCCTTAGCCAATGTAGGACCAAACCACTATTGAAACTTCTTGCAAAAGGGACCTCACAAAGACTGGTGATTCTTGAATTAGACCAGTTCCTACCTCTCCCTTCCCTTAGAAGGCTAGATATTATGCTTACTTGTTCTCTATTAAGCATTCGCACCTATTCCAGTTGTTTCTACAAAGCTATGGTCAAGATGGAGAAAAAAATACTTTCCATTATTTCCCCTACCTCCCTCCATATTCATGTTCTTGTCCATCCCATTGCCTCTATCCTTTGCTATCATTGGTGAGGGATTAATCGTTGTTCTCAAGATTACCAAGATTACCACCATCACTGCAATCTTCATCCATCCTATAACCCTCGTTGCCTTCCTTTTTAGTACATTGATTGACTATCTTAGATTGTATGTGGTGGGAGTACAACAAGTTGTTTCTTCCACTCTATTGCATCAACAACTGTCCTTTTAGGTCAGTGAGGTGTCACCCTCCCATCTACCTCATGTTTGAACCAGATCTCAACCACTTGTTCCATTTTTTGCACCCAATATGAGGGATCAATTAGTTATACATTAATTATAATAAACAAACATAGATCCATATTAAACACGGATCTATCAAGCATCGAGAGGGATCCAATTTCTTGAGGTGTAAATTTTTTTCTTAAATTTTGCACATGTACAGAAAAATTTACACATAAAAAAATATGATCCCTTTTAGTGCTTGATAGTTTGGGTTTAAGATGGATCAGCATGGAATTTTTAATTATTTTTTATTTGGTTTTATTTTTATTTTATTTTATGAGCCAACATGATTTCTTTTAATTACTGCTTATATTTGGTAACATTACATAACATTAAATTATGTTAAGTGGCAACATCTCCCCCATACTTAGTTGTACAACACCTCACTATTCTCAACACAAAAAATAAAAATAGTTTAATTTAATTTATATAATTATATAATTTTAAGGAGAAGTTTGTGTATGATAAAGAATTAATGGATAAGTGAAAATTAAGATATGATAAGGAGGTGATAAACTTGAATATATAAGATCAAAAGTATCTTTGTGATTTAACTATCAAAAACAAGAAAATAAACATTGTTGAAATAAAAACAAACTCTCATGAGCTCCATAGTGAAATAGGGCAATGGAGAATTCCTAAGACATTGTGAGATGATAGAATTTTTCATGTTTGTGATACTCTGAGGGTTTAATATGAAATTCATTTTCTCTTAGAATGTCTTATGTAATCTCACTTTCGAATGCAATTTCAAAATATTTGCTACAACATTGATCTTCCTAACCTTGTAACTCATCCTAACTAAATTATGGTGTTCTAGGATTACTTCTCTTAAATATTTTCGAGCACATAAATAAAATTATAAAGAAAAAAAATTCATTGCTTATCTTGTCAAATATATGATATTCCAAAGTTGTCCTTAATGGATGTTGATAACCATTATCATCATCATCATTATATATATGATACTTTATCAGTTGATAGCAACTTAAATGGTTGTGATGAAAAAATGTTACCTTACCTATTCATAATCAATTCCCACTATATAATATAATTACTCTTTATGATATTTGATTTTTGATAAAAATATATATAATTTATTCATAAAATATTGAACTTGAAAAATTTAGAATTTACTTTAAATACATATAAACAAATAAATAAAATTATTGTGATATGTTTAGGATTCTATTGTTTATGAATTATATATAACGTTCTTATACGCTTTGTGATATATGATGATTAATAAGTTATATATGATTTATTAATAAAATGTTAACCTTGTGTATGTCCTTTATTTGGAATTTTGGAGAAATGCACAAATTGGACGAAATTCGAGCTTAACTAGTCATGACTCTAGAGGGTTCCAACTTTCACCAAATGGTCCCGAATTTGAAAGGAGATGGTATGGTGAGTCTTAAAACATTCCAAGGTTTTTTATGGATAATTTGTATTAGACTTTATACATCTGAAAAAAAATTTGGGGATAATGACAAAAATACCAAAATTGCTAGGAAATTGTGTTCAAATCCCCCCAAGGGTGATGGCTAAAGTAGCTCTCCAAATCAAGTACGACCCTCCAAAATTTAAGAAAAGAGTATGGGAATGAGTATAGGACATCAATTAATGTCCTTAATCATGTTTTTTAAGTTCTGCAAATGGATTATGGTCTGCAACATTTTTAGGGTAACTTTTAGTGAAATTGCTTATGGGGAAATTGCATAACTAGCTCGGTTTTGACATATGAAAGGTGGAGTTAAAGGATAAGATCATGATGTGACATATATGGATAATATATAGAATACCAATGGATTCCACAAAAATATTAAACACCATATAAATCCCTTCATACAAGTATGGTATACAACCCATTCAGTATGGGGATCAAATACATGAAAACTAGTGAATAAGTAGCATGGAATTGCAAGAGTTTCACATATGGATTTCTTGGATTTCGACCCACAGAGAATAGGAAGATGAAATTACAGAGTAACATATAATATATTTCTGTCACAAAATCATTAAACTCGGATAAAATCCCTCATACAAATATGATACAAGACTCCTTCAATATTGGGGCTAAAGTCATGGAAACTAATGATTCAATTGCATGGGAATGCAATATTTTCACACATGAGTTTATTAGATTTAGACCCACAGAGGATATGGACATTAAATTACATATTAATACATCATATATGTCTTTCCCAACATCATCCAACTCATATAATATCCCTCATACAAATATGGTATAAAACTACTTCAATATTGAAGCTAAATCCATGAAAACTAGTTATTCAAGAGCATGGGGAATGTGATCCTTTCATACATGTATTTCTGATATTTAGAATTACAGAGAATATGGAGATGATATTAAATATACATACATCATATATAAAATCTTGTGCATCAACCATCCTCGGCAAGGCGCGAGAATCACTCCAACAAGTGCACCATCAATTGTGAGTGTGGGGAAATGGAGAAGAAGGAATGAGAGAATGGGGAGATAGATGAGAATTATACTGTGGGAAATTCAACCTGAAAATAAAAGTCCTTCATTAAGCTCCCATGAGACGTATGAATGGCCTCTCCATCAACCAACTTAGAAAGGAATCCAACTCCCTCAAAATTGGTTCACTAGCAGGGTAAGTGTGCACTCACCGATCAATGGACAAGCAAAAGCTCTCAAAAAATGCCAAAGGCCAATTAAAAAATGATCCAAATATATTCTCCTTCCTCATGACATCCTTTTATTAACTTCATGAGCCCTCATAAGGTCGAATTTCCCTCCATGAGCTTCCTTCAACTCATCTTAGTGGTTTAGTAACTCTCATGACACTTGTCTTCCTCTTCATGCTCCAATTCTTTCCCCAATTCGAATGGCTTCCTATAACTCCCAAATTCTACCTCTTGGTGGCTATTTTCAGCCATAACATGTAATATTTTTCATATTTCATCAATCAGTTCTGAATGTGTCATACTTGTCATAGAATACATATATATATACACACCCTGAATACATATATATATACATACTTGTCATATATACATATATATACATATAAATATATATGTGTGTGTGTGTGTGTGTGTGTGTGTGAATGGGGTTGGGAGTCTCCTTAGTGGATCTACACACCCTGATTGTGCTAAGGGTATACTTCTTGCAAGCCCATTTCAGATAGGGGGTCCTTGGGGAAGGAGAGTACCCATTGGAATGGTAGGGAGGTGTTGAGGCCCAGAAATTGACAGGAAACAATAGTAAGGGATTCTCCCCAGTCAATGTTCCCAACTAGCCCGTGACTATTTGGTACGGGGAATCCTTCCGGTTTGCGGTCCGGCTACCATAGGTCAAAGTAACAAAAAAACAAAGGCTTTACTGGTTGCATCCCGGTCCACCGTGTATTTTGTATTTTTTGACTTAAGTATGATATGCAAGTGCCTATTTAACATGTAGATTGACGTAGAATACGAGGAGCGGTCACAATGTGATGCGCAGGTTCTTACCTCTCGTCTTAAACTCTCTCGCATCTAAATCACACACAGCAAGAAATTACAACTAACTACCTAACCTATCCCTAGGGAGCAAAGTTATCATTCATTAATGAGTAATGTAATTTGTACATGCATTATGAAAAATCACAGATAGCTGATACTTCTTCCAAAATGCATGAACATTAAAAGATATTTGAACAACCAGATAGCCAATTGTTTATGAACAACATTCATTACTCATAGTGGAAATATTCATAAAATAAACTGGAGAACATTCATAAAAGAACATAGGTTCAAAGAGTTAGAATGGTCTCATAGTTAATGGACACAAAGCTGAAAACGAAATAGTTCCTCTTCAACAAATCCATAGCACAACATTTCAATATTCCACCAAGCTTTCTCCAACAGGCAAACTGTAATTATCTATTGCAAAAGGAAATAGTTCTTCTTACAATATGTCTTCACAAATCTAACTGGGAAAAAGTCCCAGTAACTTCTAACTTTCAAATATTTAAACAAAATCAGTAGACCGCTTGGGTTCCCCCCCCAAACGTGTGACTCTTCGGTTCTTCGAGTGTTTCATATTCCTCCTTTTCATCTTTTCTGCGCAAGCTCATTATCTGCTGAGTAACTGATGGACTTTTCAGATCTACGTATTTTGTTGCTTTCGATTTTGTCTTTTCCTTCGCTTGTCTCCCTTGAGACCCTGCCGGTTTCGATTTGATTTACAATGTCCAGCTACACCTTCCCGCCTTGGTAGTCCGACCAATCCCTTGAGTCCACCTGCAAATAAACCAAAATGCATCATTCATTGGATTTGTGTTCCAAAACAAAGCAGCAAATTATATTACTGAAACAGTTAATCCACAAGAAAAGACCAGGTGCGCCATCATCATTTTACAAATGCCGACAACACTACCTCGTCCTCCTACGGGCTCGTGATAAAAACACCAACTGCGGAAAATGGGAGGAAACCGAAATCGGAAGCAAAAGCTCTGCCCAGCTGCAACGGTGGAAGAGTAAAGGCTACAGGCATGCGACGGGAGGGCGGGAAAACTCAATCACAAATCGGAAGGATAATGACATCGAAAGCCAAATGGTTTTCCCAGTCGCAATGGTGGAAGGGGCACAACTATGGGCACACAACAAAAAATTCAACACGCATCGGCAGCGGAGCGCTTTTTACTTCGGATGGCTGCTTGATTTGGGAGCCGCAACGGCGGAAGTGAAAAGGTTAGGGACACGAAACCTGAGGGCGGGAAGACTCTCAATCGAAAGTTGGAAGACGTTTTACATCGGACGCTAAATGGCTTTCCTAGCCGCAACGGCGGAAGAAGAAAAGATACAAGCAAGCGATCAAAAGACCAATACGCATCGGTGATCGGAACTCTTCACGCTTCGGGTGGAGAAATGATTTGGGAAAGACTACGGCTTCCAATCAAACAAAATTGACGCCCGATCAAATAGAAAAATTAAGTGTTTAGACAGCTTTAAAACTCAGCGACGGTAAACCTGTTTTACTTCCGCAACAGTCGCTTTCCAAAGAATAATAAAGTCCGATTCATCCTCAGCTAACAAACCAAACTCACATCTATGACTAAACGCAAAATTCAAATGCAGGCAACCTCCGAAAATAGGCCGAGAGTTAATCCTCTAACATCATCCAAAATTGAAGTACGACCACAAAGTTCAAACTATCCAACGGTTAAAAGTAACGCTAAATCATGAGGAGGGGCCCAAAATTTAAGAAATTTGGGGAAATAGTTGCAGTTGCAACAGGTTCCTCGCTGCTTCTTGATTGCAGGCTGGCAACAGACAGGCGGGATGCCAATGGATGCGCTTTTGAAACCGACAACAACAATTGATTTGATTGAGCAACAAACCGAGCAAACAAGCTGAGACTGTATCCAAAGGCAACAATCAAGTTTGATCAAACAGTTTCAAGCATTAAAGAAAATCTAAAACAAATGGGAGATCAATCCAAGCATTAGAAATCTTTCTAGAAAATCATTAGAACAAATCAAAGAAGAAAATCAAACTAATCGAAGCAAAGGAGGGTCCTGCAATTTTTTGGAATTTTGGGAAAATGTTGCAGCTGCAACAATTGGTGACTACCTGGTGAACCCCAGATTTCTGACTTAACTTCTTCCCAGTGCAAGACCGTCTGAATAAAAGTTGAAATCTTCTAGATGTTTGTATCCCTAGGCTGGCCAACCTAGGCATTTAAATCATTGAAAAGTAGTCCATTCTTTGGGAGATGGTAACATCAGAAATATTTGCAAGTCTGAATAACTCTTTTGAGGCCAAATAAGTGAGATTCATTTTACCTTTGTCCTTAGGTAGTTTCGAGCTTGAAATCCATAGGATTGTAACATATAATAAATAGCACTATCCATTTGTTCCTCATTCCCATGCCAACTACACTTTTGTGCTATTTGAACTTTAGTTCTTGTGAGTCCTCCATCTACCTTTCTTTCTGAATTTTATTCAGGCTCCTCTATCCCATAGTGCCCTTTTGTGTGAGAGAAGAAGTAGCTTTTCATCTCACGGACGGAGAGGAACTTTGGCAATTTTGAGATTCATGCTTTTCAAGCTTTGCTTTGATATGTATTGTTTCTTTTTTAAGGAGTTTTGACTCTTGATAGCCTTTAGCTTTTCTGAAATTATGGCATGGGATCATTTATATATGATGTACTATCTACTTTGCTTCCTTTCCGTGGGTCCTCTGCTTTCACTCCTTCGGACATCTTAGATGTGAAATGGATGGAGCCTCGAAATAGTATTCCATACCTGTTACTTCTGATTTATTTACAGGGGTTAAGTAGAACTTCAATGAATGCATGGCCAATTAGGAACACTGCTACTAGAAGACATTCAATGTTTCAAAACACAGTCTTTTGCTCAAGATTTCAGTTAATCAAGAACCCTGATGTTTCCATTGCAACCAATGTTTTCCTCTTTATTCAAAACCAAAGAAATAGCAACCAAGCATTAAAATTAAAAGAAAACAATATCAAAGCAGTAAATCAAAAGAAAACAGCCTCAAATCAATAAACAAAGAAAATAACATCAAGCATTAAAGAAAACAAATCAATTTATTTATGTACAAAATGAAAAGAAAATGTGGGCCTACCCTTAAAAAATATTTAGTCCAACGAGTTAAAGGGCTAGGCTGCAGTGTAGGCTAAATATCTATCCATGGTATAGCTGTGCTATTTTTGAAATTGAACACATGTCTACTATCCGATAGTCATCCTTTTTAGCCTGAGGAAGTTGAAGGAGCTCAGGCTGAGTGTCAATCATAGAACTGGCCCTTTTTGAGGTATGATGTCTTAGCTTAAGCTCGGTTAGATAATTTCCCAGGACAGACTCAGCAGATTCATTACTTTCCCCTAGCTTAGTGACAGTATACTTCATGTAAGGCTCTCTCAAAATCTTAATCTTATTTGGGGTACCCGTGAGAGGCAACAGTAAATGAGACCAATCTGAAGCAAAATAGCCTTTTAACCTAGCAGACCAATCTCTGTTGAGAATAAGCCCATATCCACTAGGTATGTCAGCCATAGTAATGTCAATAAATTGATAAATCTTGTTGTTTGCAGACAACCGAATGAGGACATTTTTCATTTCTCCCACTAATTTGACACCTGTGTTGTCTAATTGTGTTACTTCACAAAATGTGGACTCTGGCTGTCCATTAATATTTTTATAAACCTCCAGTGGCATAACATTCACCGCTGATCCAGAATCTACCAAGCAATTATGCACATTATGATTCAGCATTTCTAGGGTCAAAAGAAAAGGCGGGGTGTCAGTTTTTTCTTCCCAACCTGGTTCTATGTCTTCTTCTCCTGGTTGGTTTTGAGTGGGTATATCCTTTTAAGCTCTTTAGTTTCTTTAGTGTTTCCCTCGTTAACACCTACCTGTTTGACAGGCTCATTGATTGGCTCTACTTCCTGGTTGACAGCAGTGACTTCAGGTGTGTCATTTTTAACATTCACATCTATCTGTCTCTTGACATTCTCTTGCAATTTTTTAATCTTTGAAATTATTGTATTGTCTTTAATTGCTAATTCCATACCTTTTGTGGCTGTTGGTGGGAACTCAGGCTTAGGAGCCTTCTCTTCTGTGTTGAAAAGCGAGGCACCATTCCATAAGAACATGGTATCATCATCTTGTTTTTCTATGGTATGGTTTTTCTCTTCTTCTTTACTACTGTCTTTAGTTAATTTAGAGTCCAACAGCTTGTTCATCACCAATGTCATCGAATTTAACCATTGAGGACACTTCTTTTCAGAATGAGGTTGTTGGTGAAAAGTGCAAAAATTATCCCTCCCTACTTCTGTTATGTTCATTGATGCTAAATTTGGGGGGGGGGATTTTCCATTGGCTGCTATCTTCTCTTTCTGGATAGTATGGTTCATAAGTTCTCTGAACTTCCCTTTCTTTTTTCAAATCTATCACCCTGTTAGATAGTTTCTCCATCATTCTTAACATTCCTTCAAGGTCATGTGACTGGTCCTCCTTAGGCTCAGAATAATATTCTACGCTCTCTTTTTTAGCTTCTACCCTTTAAGCCTCTTCATAAGTTTCTGACAATGTAGGCTTGGCTTTCATTTTAGCGAACATGGCCAAATCAGGCCCTAAAGCTGAAGTATAATATTCAATCAAAACTTTATCAGAAGGCTTATCAGCTACAGAAAAATTCTTTAGGTATATTGAAAACCTTTGAGTAAAATGATGCACCCTCTCATTCTTCTCTTTTTTTAACAAACCAAGACCTTTCATCAGTGATGCATGTGTCTTTTGGGCTGTGTACTTCCTTCTGAACATTCTTTCAAAAGTGTCCCAATCAGGAATAGAGTTTACCGGCAAACTGAAATACCAGGATGTTGCTGCTCCTTTAAGGGTATAGGGGAATAATCTACATACCACGTCTTCATACTCCCCAGCCCTTAACCCTTCTACTACTAAATAGAAACTTTGCAAGTGGTCATCTACAGCAATCCTTTCCTCGGGCTCAAACTTAGGCAGCAGCTTGTCAAAAGCTTGAGGTAGGTTATGCAAAGGAGGTGTGAGATTTAAAGGTGATCTAGCTCTCCAAGCCAGTAGAGGGTTGGGTTGATTCACATTTACACCAGCCATGAACAAGGTGAATAGACATGAGTTTGAGTCAGGAAAATCGTAAGATGAAACTGGGTTTACTTGCTTCACAGGTAGAACCAGAACTCGTATGTACTTGGGTTAAGTCAAAATCTTCCAAATATCTGCTGGTGGGGTAATCTTGGGAAAATATGTTTCCACGGCCAGCCATGCACTGGCATCCCTCCTTCTAGCGCCAAAAATATTGAGGCCCGGAAATTCGCAGGAAACAACAGTAAGGGATTCTCCCCAGTCAATGTTCCCAACTAGCCCGTGACTATTTGGTATGGGGAATCCATTCGGTTTACGGTCCGGCTACTGTAGGTCAAAGTAACAAAAAAACAAAGGCTTTACCGGTTGCGTCCCGGTCCACCATGTATTTTGTATTTTTTGACTTAAGTATGATATGCAAGTGCCTATTTAACATGCAGATTGACGTAGAATACGAGGAGCGGTCACAATCTGATGCGCAGGTTCTTACCTCTCGTCTTAAACTCTCTCGCATCTAAATCACACAGAGCAAGAAATTACAACTAACTACCTAACCTATCCCTAGGGAGCAAAGTTATCATTCATTAATGAGTAATGTAATTTGTACATGCATTATGAAAAATCACAGATAGCTGATACTTCTTCCAAAATGCATGAACATTAAAAGATATTTGAACAACCAGATAGCCAATTGTTTATGAACAACATTCATTAATCATAGTGGAAATCTTCATAAAATAAACCGGAGAACATTCATACAAGAACATAGGTTCAAAGAGTTAGAACGGTCTCACAGTTAATGGACACAAAGCTGAAAACGAAATAGTTCCTCTTCAACAAATCCATAGCACAACATTTCAATATTCCACGAAGCTTTCTCCAACAGGCAAACTGTAATTATCTATTGCAAAAGGAAATGGCTCTTCTTACAATATGTCTTCACAAATCTAACTGGGAAAAAGTCCCAGTAACTTCTAACTTTCAAATATTTAAACAAAATCAGTAGACCGCTTGGGCTCCCCCCCCCAAACGTGTGACTCTTCGGTTCTTCGAACGTTTCATATTCCTCCTTTTCATCTTTTCTGCGCAAGCTCATTATCTGCTGAGTAACTAACGGACTTTTTCAGATCTGTGTATTTTGTTGCTTTTGATTTTGTCTTTTCCTTCGCTTGTCTCCCTTGCAACCCTGCCGATTTCGATTTGATTTACAATGTCCAGCTACACCTTCGCGCCTTGGTAGTCCGACCAATCCCTTGAGTCCACCTACAAATAAACCAAAATGCATCATTCATTGGATTTGCGTTCCAAAACAAAGCAGCAAATTATATTACTGAAATAGCTAATCCACAAGAAAAGACCAGGTGCACCATCGTCATTTTACAAATTTCGACAACACTACCTCGTCCTCCTACGGGCTCGTGATAAAAACACCAACTGCGGAAAACGGGAGGAAACCGACATCAAAAGAAAAAGCTCTGCCCAGCCGCAACGGTGGAAGAGTAAAGGCTATAGGCATGCGACGGGAGGGCAGGAAAACTCAATCACAAATCAGAAGGATAATGACATCGGAATCCAAATGGTTTTCCCAGCCGCAACGGCGGAAGGGGCACAACTACGGGCACACAACGAAAAATTCAACACGCATAGGCAGCGGAGTGCTTTTTACTTCGGATGGCTACTTGATTTGGGGGCCGCAACGGCGGAAGCAAAAAGGTTAGGGAAATGAAACCTGAGGGCGGGAAGACTCTCAATCGGTATTCGGAAGAAATTTTACATCGGACGCTAAATGGCTTTCCCAGCCGCAACGGCGGAAGAAGAAAAGATACAGGCAAGCGATCAAAAGACCAATACGCATCGGCAATCGGAACGCTTCACGCTTCGGGTGGAGAAATGATTTGGGAGCCGTAACAGCGGAAAAAGGAAGACTACGACTTCCGATCAAACAAAATTGACGCCCGATCAAATAGAAAAATTAAGTGTTTAGACAACTTTAAAACTCATCGACGGTAAACCTGTTTTACTTCCTCAACAGTGGCTTTCCAAAGAATAATAAAGTCTGATTCATCCTCAGCTAACAAACCAAACTCACATCTACGACTAAACGCAAAATTCAAACGCAGGCAACCTCCGAAAACAGGCCGAGAGTTAATCCTCTAACATCATCCAAAATTGAAGTACGACCACAAAGTTCAAACGATCCAACGGTTAAAAGTAACGCTAAATCATGAGGAGGGGCCCAAAATTTAAGAAATTTGGGGAAATAGTTGCAGCCGCAACAGGTTCCTCGCTGCTTCTTGATTGCAGGCTGGCAGCAGACAAGCGGGATGCCAATGGATGCGCTTTTGAAACCGACAACAACAATTGATTTGATTGAGCAACAAACCGAGCAAACAAGTTGAAACTGTATCCAAAGGCAACAATCAAGTTTGATCAAACAATTTCAAGCGTTAAAGGAAAATATAAAACAAATGGGAGATCAATCCAAGCATTAGAAATCTTTCTAGAAAATCATTAGAACAAATCAAAGAAGAAAATCAAACTAATCGAAGCAAAGGAGGGTCCTGAAATTTTTTGGAATTTTGGGAAAATGTTGCAGCTGCAACAGGAGGTCAACCAGTGGATCTCTTATGATTCATAATTGATCAACATTCATGGGAGCCCGATAGAGATAGTGGTGTGGCATCTTCAGAAAGAAATTAGCACGATTGTGCACAAAGAAACTCAGGTTTTTATGCATTATCAATTTGTTATTATAAATGTGTTGTTGCAATGCGTTTGTTATGGATCGATGAATTGGTATCTCTGTTTCTTGAACATCCTAAAATAATATAGCTTTCACTATTTCATAATACACAATAGGAGGTACTGTGTAATATGGCGTATAGGCCTTTTTCTGTGAATTTCAACATCGTCAATATATTAAGTATGTATGGCAATTTCTTTTGGTTTATGGTCATATTTTCCTTTGTTAAATGAGAATGGTTATCTCTAAATTGAAACTTTGTTCAGACCTAAATTTTATATGCTCTAAATGCTTGGAAATGGTACACCGAAATTATTTTCATAAAAGAACTTGAAGCATGTGTTTATTCTCTCTCGCTCTCTTATCTGTTGTTGAACAGTGCTCTCTGATCTATTGTTGAACAGTCCTTCCCTAGATATTTTTCTTATCTGTAATTATACATGGTAATTTCACTATCCCAACAATTAAAATATCGAAACATGGCGAGGATTTCCTAAATATGTAATTAATTAAGGGTGAAAAGCACTGAATAAACATAACCCAAGAAGTTTGCAGTGTAGGATTCCTGTGTCAAAGTTACATAATCCATAGGAAAACCAATGTTTTTTTTGAATGATTTGCTTACAAAAGAGCACGATGATTATATAATGCAATCAATATTGCATTCTAGCAATTTACAATGAGCTGGAAGTTGGTACTCTGGTAATAGGCATGAACATAATTTCAATTCATCTCTCCACGACTGCAAATTCCAAACCAAACGAATATACATACATGAAAAAAATCCTGCAAATTATAGGCGCCAGATCTCAAATCCCAGAAGACTTTATGAAGAGGAGAGTCGTGTTCTGGACATAATCCTGTATACGTGTAAGAGAACTATACCTAGTCAAATTGTCTTATTTCCTGTGAATGAATAATTTTGAAAGTTTTGTATAAGGAGATATGGATTCTTGTTGTCCTTTGATGTGTATTTATCATATACGTGTTTTGTGTATGTTTGTATAGGCGAGCTGCAACAGGAAACTATAAGTTGGTTGAAGTAGGCATGTTCCCTTTTGTATTTTTGTTCCTCAATAGATTTCATCCATAATGACAGCTTTACCCAAAATATCAATCCTCTCTGATTTTATCAGAGCTCTTAAACCCCTTCAAAGTCGGCGTCCCTACAGTAGTGCAATGGCCCCAGTATAGTAGTGGATATACTTTTACTCAATCGAGTGTCCAAAGGTAGGCCCCAAAAGGGGGGTGTTGGACTTGTGGAGAACCACATTTCCATAGAAATTGTCTACAAGCCAAGAAAGATTCTAGTCAGGGAAAGAGATAGACTATAGTTGGAGACTTGGGAAAGGAACATTAAATTCATGTCACAATCAACAAATTCCAGGAAAAAAATCAGTCCACCGTGCTAGAGACGATAGGTAAAATAAATGGTATCAACTTCTCTCTTTTAGTAGACCCAGGAGCAACTGAAATTTTTATTTCTTATGAAGCATTATCTAGATGTAAGGTGATGGCAATCAAGCAAGATGATTTCGACATAGTCGAAATGGAATCAAGTATTACTCAACGAGTAGGAGAATTGGTCAAGGATTGTGAAGTAGACTTGGGCATGTGTGTTACCATAGTATCCCTTTATGATATGGAATTAGGAGCATATGATGTTATCTTAGGGATGGACTGGTTAGAAACCCATTCAGTGGTGTTAGACTGTAAGGGAAAAAAGCTAATGTTTATAGATGATTCCGGGCTTAAGATAATCCTAATAGGGACTAAAAACGATGTATCATTAAGGTTTATTTCAGCATTGCAATTAAAGAAGAGCATGCGTAAGGGATGTTAGTTGTATGTAGTGGTAGTAATGAATAACAAGAAGGACAATGTCGATGTAAGTCAACATCCCATATTGTCCAAGTTCTTTGATGTATTCCCTAAAGAATTACATGGATTACCACCTACGAGGGAGCTTTAGTTCACTATTGAACTTAAGTCAGGAACCGAACCTATATCTAGAGTACCCCCATCGTATGAGGACACCATAGTTACAGGAATTGCATATACAAATTCAAGAGATTTTAGATTTAGGTTTCATTCGCCCTAGTATATCTCCTTAGGGAGCACAAGTGATATTCATGAAGAAGAAGGATGGTTCATGGAGACTTTGCATTGACTATCATCAATTGAATAAAGCAACAATAAGGAATCAATATCCCTTACCAAGAACTGACAATCTATTTGATCAAATGAAGGGTGCAACGATATTTTCTAAAATAGATCTAAGGTCGGGATATCATCAATTAAGAATTAGAGAAGAATATGTACCAAAGACTACATTTAAGACACGATATGGACATTTCATGTTTATCGTAGCTATTAGAGGAATTTTGGGGTCTAAAATGGGCCTCCTAAGGAAAATAATAAAATAATAGTTAAAATAATAAAATAATATTGATTAATTTTGGAGGAAGAAAGAAAAAAACTACTTTTTGTGTTCATATTTTCCACATATCTCCCTATGTTTTTACTCAAATTTCGATCAGGAGAGCTCGTTGGATGCGGAATCAAATTTCGCATCCAACGAGTACCCACACTGCATACTTTTTACGGACCCCGCTACCCCAAAAACAAGAAATACCTGAAAAAACGTGATGATGATGTCATCATCA
>LPNX011094411.1:138985-166134 GCA_001517045.1 Pseudotsuga menziesii
GAGGTCGGTCAAAAGTATGCATTGTGGGTACTCGTTGGATGCAGAATCGAATTCCGCATCCAACGAGCTCTCCCGATCGAAATTTGAGTAAAAACACAATGAGATATGTCGAAAATACGAACAAAAAAAGTAGTTTTTTTAATGACAAATATGCCAATTCAACCATTATGGTTGACTTATTTTATTGAAATTCTATTGGTTCTTGAATTCCAACTCACAAAAACTTATTTTGGCACGTTTTCTTATAAGGCCCATTTTAGACCCCAAATTTCCTCTAATTAGTACCATTTGGGTTGACGAATGCACCTGGAGTTTTCATGAAGTTGATGAATCATGTATTCAGAGCGTACTTGGATAAATTAGAGCAAGTATTTTTAGATGACATCCTTATTTACTCAAGGATGCAAGAAGAGCACGAAGAGCATTTGAGACTTGTATTGCAATGTTTAAGAGAGCGCAAGCTATACGCTAAACTATCAAAGTGTTCCTTCTTCCAGTGAGAGATTCATTGTTTAGGACATGTTATAACTAGGGATGGAATAGCAGTGGATCCCACAAAGATTGATACCATTCTTGAATGGCCAGCACCGACAAATGTGCATGAGGTGCGTAGTTTTATAGGATTAGCCGGGTTTTATAGAAGATTTGTAGAAGGATTCTCAAAATTTGCAAGCCCAATTACAGAGTTTCAAAAGAAGAACAAGAGATTCTTATGGACAGAATGATGTGAGGAGGCATTCGCAAATCTTAAGCAGTTGTTGACAATGGCTCCAGTTCTTAAGGTACCAAATATGTATCAAGATTTCTTAGTGTGTATAGATGCATTGAAAGAAGGTCTAGGAGGTGTTTTGATGCAAGAAGGTAGGGTGATAGCTTATTCTTCAAGGAAACTTAGACCTCATGAGGAGAACTAAGAAATGCATGATTTAGAGCTTGTTGTTGTAGTTTATGCTTTGCGTTTATGGAGACATTATCTGGCAGGAAGGAAATTTGAGTTAAAGATAGATCACCATGGGTTACAATATATTTTTACCCAAAGTGACCTCAATGCTAGGCAAAGGAGGTGGTCTGATAATGAGCGAATATGATTTTGAAATATCGTACATCAAGGGGATGATGAATAAGGTGGTAGATGCTCTAAGGCGAAGGCCCCGTATCTTTTCCATAGTGCCCCTAAAGAAAAATTTATGAGAAAAGATATTGAAATTACAATTGGAAGATGAGTGGTATAGAGAGGTTAATACCGAGTTAGAAAATGAGGTAACAAAGATCCAAAAGTATGAAGGGTATGTGCTTGAGGAAGATGGACTTTTGTTGTATAACAAGAGAATTTATGTATCATCCAATGAAGAAGTTCGAGATTTGATCTTGTCAAAGGATCATAGGGATGTGTATATGGCTCATCCTGGGGTTAAGAATATGTATGCAGATTTAAAACCATTATTTTATTGGAGTGAAATGAAGAAAGATGTACTTAGCTTTGTCGCAAGGTGCCTAGAATGTCAATTGGTCAAGGATGAGCATATGCATCCAATGATATTACAGCTAATCCTAGAGTCAAAATGGGAAGTTATATCGATAGATTTTATAGTTGGGTTACCAATGGCAGCAAGAAGATATGACTCTATTTTTGTGGCCGTAGATACTTTAACAAAGAGTGTGCATTTTGTACCTGTAAAGACTACCTATCAAGCACCAGAGATTGAAAAAGTATTTATAAATGAATTTGTGAGGCTACATCGTGTACCTTGCAAGATAGTTTCAGATAGAGGGTCAGTGTTTACTGGAATATTTTGGACAAGTTTCCAAGGATCTTTGGGGACACAACTAAATTTTAGTACAACATATCACCCTAAGACGGATGACCAGACAGAAAGGGTGAACCAGATCTTGGAAGACATGTTACACATATATGTAATGGATCAACAAAAGTGTTGGGAGGAATATCTACCATTGGTTGAGTTTGCTTACAACAATAGTTATCAAAGCTCTATTAAGATGGCACCTCTTGAATTTTTATATGGGAGGTCGTGTAGAACCGCGTTGAGTTGGGATCATCTAGAAGATAGAGTCCTTGTAGGACCAAAATTGATTCAAGATATGGAAGAACAGATGACAACTATCTATGCATGGTTAAAGGAAGCACATGATAGACAAAAGAGCTCAATTAAATTTGGGAAAGGAGCTAAATTATTACCACAATTTGTAGGACCATCTGTGATACTCGAGAAGTTAGGACCGGTTTCCTATCGTCTTGCATTGCCATCATCATTGAGTCGTATGCATAATGTTTTTCATGTTTCTATTTTACATCATTATATTTCATATCCTTATCATGTTATAAATTTGAGTAACTTGCAGATATAGGAAGATGGGGTCTTGATGGCCGAACCGATACGTATACTGGACCGATGAACTCGACATTTTTAGCGTCATTTAGTCGACCATGTGAAAGTCTAGTGGGATAGCTATATTTCCAACTTAGTTACTTGGGAGGATGCATCTGAAATGCACCATTAGTTTCCTTACTTGTTTTGAAAACTTTGGGATGAAGTTTCTTCAAGAGGGGGTGTATGTAGTGCCCCATTTTGTTAGACTCTTTTATTACTAAACTATATTATTGTTTGAGGGAATTTTATGACAAATGACCCAATTAAATTTTATAATCTAAAACAACATATATATATGCTTTGATTATGATGATGCATTTGGTTACTCCCAGATAAATGGAATTTTATAATGCACCATTGTAGTGCCTTGTTTTGTCAGACTATTTAAGTGTTAAAAATGTGTTATTGTTTGAGGACATTTGGGTGCAAATGACCTGATTTAATACTATGAATTAAAGCAACTTATATATATATATATTGATTGTTATGTCACATTTGTTATTCCTGAATGAATGGATTTTTTTTAAATAGATTTATATGATACAATATTATTGATTTTAAAATGCATGAATAAAAGATATAAGTAATTTTCGTTAATTACAATATATTGGTAGATGCATTGACAATTTTCCAGTGTGAGAAGGGCCCAAATGCACAATGATACAAGGTGTTGTTAATGCCGCATGAATTCTAGATGGAGTATAGATATGATATCAGGTGATATAATTTATTTAATTGATATTTCACTTAATTGTATAGTACAATTAATGCACATGGATTTCATGGGTGCAGGAACATGATCATGATTTCCAATCGATCCACAAAAGGATAATGGGGTTATATGGAAGAAAGTACCAACATGATTAGCACCTATTTTCCATGTGGGAGGTTGAAAAGAGAGAGAGGCTTTTACTTGCAAGAGGCATGTTGCCGTGAGGGTAGGTTGCGGACTCAATCACTCACGAGGATTAACTGAGGTGCGTGCAATGAGTTGTTGGAATTATTCCTCAATAACCATGAGTCTCTCCACAGCGTAGATCATACTGAGTTAACATGGTCTCATCCATTGTACTAACTCCCCACCACGGAAAACGGGATATCTGAAGGGCATGAATATGGTCATGGCACCCTTGATATCGCCTTGATAAACAAATGTAAGTATTAAACTATAAAGTTGGAAATATTTAACTAAAACAATAAATTCATGAGTTGGAAATAAATTAATCGAAAGTGTACCATTATGGCAAAAAATCATATACAAAATAAAATAAAGAAAGTAATTTCTAAACTGGAAACACAAATGCACACACACAAAACTAGGAGACAAAAACAAAAATAAGGAAACATGTAAATGAAAATTAGGAACAATTAAGGAAAAAATTCTAAATCAACATTTAGAAAGGTTAAGAAAACTAAAATGGAAATCGCATATATGCATATGAAAGGAAATCCATTGAAATGGAATAAAAATGAATTCAAAATAGAAATAAATAAATATGATTTTTCATTACAAAGAAAAACAAAAGAATCTCAAAGGGGATATAAATAAATGAACGAGGTTTGAGCACACACACAATGCTAGCCCTAATATTGGATGGATGAAATAATGTCGAAGTGAAATAGAAGGTGACTATGGAGAGTTTGGTTAATCAGTGTGTGAACGGGGTTGGGAGGCCCTTTAGTGAATCTACACACCCTAATTGTGCTAAGGGTATTCTTCCCCCAACACCATTTCAGCTTGGGGGTCCTTGGGGAAGGAGAGTACCCATTGGAATAGTAGGGAGTTCAGCCGGTGGATCTCTTATGATTGGGAATTGATCAACATTTGTGGGAACCCGACGGAGATCGTGTTGCGGCATCCTCAGAAAAAACTTTGCACGAATATGCACAAAGAAACTTAGGTTTTTATGCATTGTCAATTTGTTATTATAAATTTGTTGTTGTTGTGCATTTGTTAAGGAACGATGAATTAGTATCTTTGTTTCTTGAAAATCTTAAATAATATATCTTTCACTGTTTCATAATACCCAATAGGAGTTACTGTGTAATATGGCATATAGGAATTTTTCTGTGAATTTCAACATCGTCAATCTATTGAAGCTGTATGGCAATTTCTTATGGTTTATGGTAATATCTTCCTTTGTTAAATGAGAATGGTTGTCTATAAATTGAAACTTTGTTCAGACCTAAATTTTGTATGCTCTAAATTCTTGGAAATGGTACATCGAATTTATTTTCATAAAATAATTTGAAGCATGTGTTTATTCTCTCTAGCTCTCTGATCTATTGCGGAACATTCCTTCCCTAGCTATTTTTCCTATCTGCAATTCTGCATGGTAATTTCACTATCCCAACAATTAAAATATCGAAACATGGCGAGGAGTTTCCAAATATGTAATTAATTAAGGAATAAAAGCACTAAATAAACATAACCTAAGAAGTTTGTAGTGTAGGATTCATGTGTCAAAGTTACATAATCCATAGGAAAACCAATGTTTTTTTTGAATGATTTGCATACAAAAGAGCACGATGATTATATAATGCAGTCAATATTGCATTCTAGAAATTTACAACGAGCTGGAAATTGGTACTATGGTAATAGGCATGAACACAATTTCAAGTCATCTCTCTATGACTGCAAATTCAAAACCAAACGAATATACATACACGAACAAAAACCTGCAAAGTACAGGCGCCAGATCTCAAATCCCATAAGAATTTATGAAGAGGAGAGTCATGTTCTGGACATAAGCCTGTATACATGTAAGAGAACTATAACTAGTCAAACTGTCTTATTTCCTTTGAATGAATCATTTTGAAAGTTTTGTATGACGAGCTATGGATTCTTCTTGTCCTTTGATGTGTTTTTATCTTATACGTGTTCTATGCATGTTTGTATAGGAGAGCTGCAACAGGAAATTGTAACTTGGTTGAAGTAGGCATGTTCCCTTTTGTATTTCTGTTCCTCGACTGATTTAATCCATAATGACATCTTTACCCAAAATCTCAATCATCTCTGCTTTTATCAGATCTCTTAAACCCCTTCAAACTCGGCATCCTTGCAGTAGGTGGAGGGACCGAGCCAATAATCCACATGACAGACAGGCCAACATGTTGCTCTAGTATCCAATTTAATGATTTTCACAGGGAGTAAACTTTCTACCCGACCACTTGCACCGATCGGACGACCTAGCTCGCATGAGCTTTCACATCACGCATTGCTAGTCGTCCGATCGGTGCAAATGGTCGCGTAGAAAGTTTACTCCTTTTAATGGAGGTCAATTCTTGACACCGAGATCGCCAAGGGTTAACTCTGCGAGCGAATCAGATCCCTACCTTTGTGTTGTGTTGTCTGCCTGGATGAACAGTGCAAAGGTTATCTCTTACTATCTTAGTGCTTAACATTAGAAATGTCACTACCTAACAACCAAGTGGTGGTCGAAGGAGTATGTTGATTAGTTGATTCTTCTTGGTGGTTTATTTAGCGTGACGCCTTTCCTTCCTTCCTTGTGCGCATTTAATTTGAAACATGTTTATTTTCCAGTACGATCTCCAATATATTAAATGATTGTTATTAAATATGATGACTAATACATTTGATCAGATTTAATCTATAGGGTTGCTAGCTGTAAACAGGGATAATTCAGTTAGTAGTATTTAAATTTATAACATGATAGAATTATGGTTTTTCCAATCTAATCCAGTTTTAAGTTTCTATTCTCACCTTCAGATTTAAATGGAATTCATATGTTTTTTTTGAACTAAATTACATTTGAACTCAATTATAGAAAATGGTCTTATTCTATCCCACAAAACTGTGTGAGTGGCTGATTATTTTTTGGAATTTGAAAGCATGACCTGTGGTTTTCATAGTTATTCAACGAAAGCACAGAACCATGTGACCTCCATTTCCCGGGGTTTGGAAAGTGTGAGTGGAGCGTTCATTCCCATAAATGAATTTTTGGAATTTGTAGGAAGAATCGATCATAATATAGCAGTTTAGAGATTTAATTATTAAAATGATATATATAATGAGATTATTATTAATTGTTATTTTTTTGGATCGTCCAATTCTTTGTTTAGGCACATAGTTCATATCCATTTTTCCTTTGTGTATTGGATTGTATGAAAAAGGTTTAAGTGGCTTTAGTTCTGGTCTAAGTTTAAATCTAAGATCCATATAGACTCTAGCTATCGAAAATCATACACGGATCTAAGCTCGAGAATGCTGGCGCTCAGGGAAATAAAGTTGCATAGAAACAACATACTCCACACATTACATTAATTATATGACCCAACCCATCTTGGTGCCAATTTTTGCCCCATATTTTATAACAGCGAACCAGCCGCATATTTTGTTACTACTGATTTTGATGCGAGTGTATTATTTTTACCTACCCTTCCTTCCATAATTTAAAAAAAAACGTATGTGTATTTTTCCTTGTTTTTTTTTTAGGTTAGGGAAATCGGTAACTCATCGGGATTACCTGGGCGAGGCCCAGGTTCAAAGCCACCGACTGCCACTATAAACCCCAGGTATATCCAACAGCCCGCAAGCCAGATATACTAGAAACTTGTGACTCAGCAAGGGTCGAGGCGTCCTAGAATCCAATCCCGTCCAGGGGCGGTAGTCTATCCCAGGGGGCGTCTACCCTTCGAGCCTTATCACAGCGGGCCATGTCTCAGTGGGATTTGATCCTTGGTGGGCTGGGTGAAAACCACCTTCCCCCACCATACGGGATCCCACGTCAAAGGTTTATGGGGTGTTACATCCATTGTGTCATGAGAATCCTCCAAGCGATCTACCATATGACAATCTGAAACATAGGAGGAAGAACAAGTTCTTGCAACCTCTCAAGAAGTTGCTCATTTTGAATTTTGAGCTTATGAATACCCTCATTATTATTCAAGTATGCTTCATGTAACCATTCATTTAGCTCAACCAAATTGTTTCTATCAAAAATCAAAGACATGAAATTACCTTCAATGTTGCAAATTGCTCTTTGAATCTTCTCTGTGTCTTCAAGGAAGAATGCTTCCTCCAATGAAGAAATTTTCCAACAAGAATTTGACACCAATGCTTTAGTGTCATGGATTATTCTAAGGGCCTCATGGATATCCATTTCACTCATCTTAAAATACCCTTGAATGAAGGATGGTTCATGGGAGTGAACCTCCTCTTCTTCTTTCTTCTTGATTTGATCAACTTCTTGAAGCTCAAGTGGTGATGGGGAAGTTGATCTTGGTTCTTCATTATATATCACAAGGTATTGATATTCATGCTTATGAGAACTTTCTATTGCAGAAACATTTCCAAATATGATCTCTATGTCACCAACATAGAGTCATGAGCACCCATCAGTAGGTACTCCTTCATAGTTCAAGGATCCATTAGTAGATTCTCTTTAATTTGCACAACCCCCATCAGCAAGGATTTTGTTCTTGTCTTCACTTTCCTATTTATGTTATTCTTTGCAATCACCTTTAGGTAATCGATGATCCACTTCATGATTCTATGTTTCTTCCTTTAATGGTGTATCTAGGCTCTTTTCACAAGTAGGCTGATTTTTTCTCATTTCATGCTCCTCCAAACTTGTGGATTGTTGATTGTCCCTTAATGAATTCACATTTTCGTTATTGTGCCTATATCCATTCAATAAATAATCAAAGTATTCAAAACTAACGGTATTATGTGTCTCTCCATGATGGAAACTTCTACTACCCCTTGCTTCCAACATACCCCTAAGTTGGCTAGCCATCAATTCGAATACTTGCATAACCTGCTTGGTTGTATCATCACAATATGACTTAATGAGTTTCTTAAGTTCATATCTATCATCCATAACTTCAATAGGCTCCAATTCCATGCTCTGATACGACTGTATTGTCCCTTTTTTGGAATTTTGAAGAAATGCACAAATTGGGCGAAATTCAAGCTTAACTAGTCATGACTCTAGAGGGTTCCAACTTTCACCAAATGGTCCCGAATTTGAAAGGAGATGGTATGGTGAGTATTAAAAAAATCCAAAGGTTTTTTATGTATAATTTGTATCAGACTTTATACCTCTACAAACTTGTTTGGGGATAATGAAAAAAATACCAAAATTGCTAGGAAATTGTGTTCAAATCCCCGCAAGGGTGATGGATAAACTAGCTCTCCAAATCAAGTACGACCCTCCCAAATTTAAGAACAGAGTATGATAATGAGTATAGGAAATAAATAAATTTCCTTAATCATTTTTATTAAATTCTACAAATGGATTATGGTCTGCAACAATTTTAGGGTAACATTCAGTGAAATTGCTTGTGGGGAAATTGCATAACTAGCTCGATTTTGACATATGAAAGGTGGAGTTAAAGGTTCAAATCAGGATTTGGTGTATATGGATCATATACATAATACCAATGGATTCACCAATAGTATTAAACACCATATAAATCCCTTCATACAAGTCTGGTATACAACTCATTCGGTATGGGGGTCAAATACATGAAAATTGGTGAATTAGTAGCATGGAATTGCTAGAGTTTCACATATGGATTTCTTGGATTTTGACCCACAGAGGATAGGGACATGAAATTACAGAGTAACACATCATATATCTCTATCATAAAATCATTAAACTAAAATAAAATCCCTCATACAAATATGATACATGACTCCTTCAATATTGAGGCTAAAGTCATGGAAACTAGTGATTCAATTGCATGGGAATGCAATATTTTCACACGTGAGTTTATTGTATTTTGACCCACAGAGGATATGGACATTAAATTATAGAGTAATACATAATATATTTCTTTCCCAACATCATCCAACTCATATAATATCCCTCATACAAATTTGGTATAAAACTACTTCAATATTGAAGCCAAATCCATGAAAACTAGTTATTCAAGAGCATGGGGAATGCAATCCTTTCATACATGTATTTCTGAGATTTTGACTTACAGAGAATATGGAGATTATATTACAGATACATACAACATAAATCAAATATTTTTCATCAACTATCCTCAGCAAGGCACAAGAATCACTCCAACAAGTGTGTCATCAATTGTGAGTGTGGGGAAATGGAGAAGGAGGAATGAGAGAATGGGGAGATAGATGAGAATTTGACTGTAGGACCTTCAAAATGCAAATAAAAATCCTTCATTAATCTCCCATGATATTTCTGAATGGCTTCTCCATCAACCAACTTGGAAAGGAATCCAACACCCTCGAAATTGGTTCACTAGCAGGGTAAGTGTGCACTCACCGTGCAATGGACAAGCAAAAGCTCTCCAAAATTGCCAAAGGCCAATTAACAAATGATCCAAAGATATTCTCCTTCCTCATGAAATCATTTTATTAACTTCATGAGGCCTAATAAGTTCGAATTTCCCTCCATGAGCTTCCTCCAACTCATCTTAGTGATTTAGTAACTCTCATGACACTTGTCTTCCTCTTCATGCTCCAATTCTTTCCCCAATTCGAATGGCTTCCTATAACTCCCAAATTCTACCTCTTGGTGGATAGTTTTATCCCTGACATGTCATATTTTTCGTATGTCATCAATCAGGGCTGAATGTGTCATACTTGTCATAGAATCTTCCATCATTTGTTGTCATAAAGTGCATAGAATCTCCTTCCAAGTGGCACGCCTTGTCTTTTAGTCTCTTCCTCTTCCATGGGAGTTACCCTCCTTTACCAATTCGACTTATTTGGCTCATTATATGATATTTTACACCACATTTCCATCCAATAATGTTACATTACCCATGTGTTCAAATTTGGATGAATATCATGCCAAGTGTGCGAGGAATCTAATCACCTAAAGGCTTCACAAGCTTCCAAGTGTCTTCATGAATCCATGCCACCTTATTTTCTTATCATTTATCATTTATGTGACCAATTTAAATGTGGATATGTTAAACTAATGTCATGTTGGGTCTCATAGCCCCTTACTGCAAAATTTATGTCTCCATCTCAACCTAGAGAACTAATAGATTGGTGAAACGTTATTTGGAAATAGTCTTATTTGGAAATTATTTAATTGGGAACAAACACCTTGAAAAATATAAAATTACATTAAAAAAATAATAAATATTTTTTAGATGTATTTAATCTTAATAGATTTATTATTCGTGAATTATATATATAATGATTCTTATATACATTGAATTATGAATCAGCTATGAAAATCCTTATCATAATAAGTCATATAAAGTTTCTATCTCTCTAATTATTAATTCCCTTTACCTTTCTCAAACATAATTTTGTAATTAATTAACTATATAATATTAAAATGACTTGATCTTTCACGGAGTATTATTAGATATAAATATATAAATATCAGGATCTCGATGTCCCTTCAAATCAAAAGAATGCATTACTTTTGGATAGGAATTTATGCTTATAAAAATGAAGACAATGAAAATGAAAAAATGTCTAAATCCATCCATCAAGGCATCTCTTAAGAAGAAGAGAAACAAAGCATGAATAGACATGTAAAGCATGTGATACCACTTAGGGAATCTATCCATGAATTAACCCCACTTCCATTGTAAAACCTTTATATCTTAACAAAGACCAAAGATAAAAGTTGGAATCACAAATTTTTTTAAGGTCTTTTAAGTGTTATATTTGAACATTGAATCTTAATTTTTATGTTAATATATTTTATTTTAAAATTTTGTTATATATTAATAATAAAAAAATTATTTAATTAATAAAATTTATATATTTTTTGGTATTTTAATAAATATAATTGTGTTTAATCATAAACTTAAATTTAGATAGTTAAATTAGTCTCGATTAAGATCTGAAATTGTTTTTAATTGGTTACGATCTTGTCTTCTTCAAATATAAGGAAATAAGTTAATGATTCAAGACCTAGTTGTAATGGAAGTCCTCTCCCTTACGATATGTGATTATTTAAGGTTATGATAATTGATTATTTAAGGTTCCGATAATTGATTATTTAAAAGCCACGATGGGTAGCGCACTTAGTTGGATATTTGAGTCCTTGCTTAAACATCCTCCCAAACTTTATTATTGCTACTTGTAGCAAACTGTTGAGAAGAGAGGATGTTGTGCTCTTAAAGTCTCAAGATGAGTTGAATTCCTTGCAAGGAGGCGCGGGTGAGATATAAATGCCTTGCATGTATGAATATGTGATGATGGAATTTAAAGAGATAAGATGGCATCAAACTGATGATATGCATGGAATATGTTATGGCATCATGTACCTAATGTACTTAGCACTCAAACTTCGCTCAAAATCAATATGCCTAGAAAACTTACCATTACACGCGTGAATGACCTAAACCATGCCCATACATTAACCCAGCACTCAAAACTCACAACGTGTTAATTTGCAATATGGGAAAATGACAAAGCACGAATGGGAAACATCAAATGAAAAATGGAAACAAAAACACCAAATGATAGTTTAGTTGTGTCTATACAAAGTTGCCACATCAAAATCAATGAGGGAAAGGGGAAAATAAAGTTTTGGTGATGATATTTGACAATAGAACTTTTATGAAACTATCCAATTGTAAACACACCAGTGTCATCACTAGTCACCTCCTAAGGTACCTTCCACCAACTAGACATGCCTCTTTGCATAACAAATAATCAGAATTTCAAACTGATATTGAGATTGTCTTGCATGCTTCTCTTGTACAACCATTCACAAATTGAAATTCAACATTGGATGTATATTTTTTTGGACACTGAACCAACACCCATGCTCTTTGTCTTTATACCCAACTCTTCCATAAAGGATACAACCTATCATAACCAATTAATGTCAAACAGGGATCATTAGTTTCCTTGCTAGTGTTTGACATATATGCATTATTAGATATATGGGTCACATCATTATTGAAGTAACTAATTTAAAAACATCCTCAAAAAAACATAATGAAAATTCAATTTGAAATTTGCACGTTCCTCAATTTGTTGGATGCATATTCGAATCAACATGAGATTATGTAACATGTCTTGAATTTAGGAAACATATGTGCTGAAACCCTCTAATTCTTCTACCAAAAACATATAGGAAAAACTATTTCAGATGATGTTCATAGGATCCTAATGATGAAATTAAAGACAAAATGTGGTTATCAATTCACTCCATTGAAGGAAACCATTATACTTATGGTTATTGTGCAATTTGTGAGTATATTCCAATTAAAGTTATCAATGTCATGCAAGGTAGGAATTTTGACTAGTTCCTATTGAGGCATCATATCTTCTCTCATTTAGCAGGTACTTCATGCATTGGAACCTATTTAATTTTGAAATTTATTGTCACTGCGTTAGCCATTAATATGCAATGGCTATGCGAGATTTGGTAGGAAGTAGTACTTTTCTCCTAGTGTAATTGACATAATTCAATGCCTAAAGTGATCAACACATGTTTCATTGATGAATACAACATCTAATTTTGTAGATATTTACTAGGCTCAGTTGTATAATTTCCAAATAATTTCCATATTCCACATTTGTAGTACATGATACAAGTTCGCTCGAGCTTAGAAGAAGGTCAAAGTTTTAGAAGTTGAGGAGATTAATTATGTTCCCACTATTTACACAATATGGTATATCAATGATTGACAAGTGGATGGTAAATCATATTATGAACAGGGAATGAAACACAATTAATTATGAAGGATTATGGATCAATTGAACATTGTTTTGGTAGACAATGAATTGTGAAGCATTATGGATCAACTGAACTCTGTTTTGGCACACAATGAATTGGGACGTAATATTTTATCTTCATATAAAATTCAAATTATATTCAAATTGATTTGGAAGGAATACTACATACTGCCAATCATATCAATCTAAACATAATTAAAATGGTGCCCCCGTAGAATAGTTTGTGTGTATTCTCAACCTCGATAAGAAAACTTGGCTGATACCATGTACATATGGATCCTTTCAAATTCAGACAGTCAAAATTCACATTTGCTATAGTAAATTTTACCATATCTTAAAATTAGGAACACATAGGTTAGAAAATAACAAAATAGCAATAACGCCACCTCAAATAAGGACCATGTTGGAGAACAAATATGCTTTTCCATATTTTGAATCTAAGATACCAAGAAATTCTCCAATATTTTAAGCATCGAAGCCATCCTCTATAGAGGTTTCTCAAACTCCCACGCATTTCAAAAATGAGATTGAAAACCCTTCCTATGCTTTAGTAATTGGTTTGCAAAATCTCCTTGGTGTATTCTAGTTTGACATCCCATTTTAGGTTGACATTTGAAGTTTCCTTATCATCCAAATCAATTTTAGCTTCAGTGTCAGTTTATTGCAATGTTAACGAGCTATTAGTTTCATTCACATTTAGAACTAGTTAGAATTATTCATGTTTAGATATTGGTTTAGAACATAAGGAGACATGGATGTGTTAAAGAGAAAAAAAATCACTCATTGGGATGTGATCTAGGGATTGAGATGATGCATTTCCATTCTAATGACAAAAATTTAAACATGGACAAGCCTAATCGGCAATCTGTGTTTTCCAAAACTACCATTGAATGAGGGAATATGCATTGAGGGTAGGTTTAGGCCACTCAATCATATAAGGTAGAATTCCTACAAAGAATAATTCTTACAAGTGAATCCCAATGCATGGGAGTGAATTTATGGTAATGGAGCTATATGTAGAGTTTTAAGAAAATATACCTGTAGGGAGGATTGTAATCTTATATGTCGTTGAGAGGCTATCAAAGTACCAACACATAAAACAAAAAAATCCAAGATTAAAAGGTCATGTGGACATGTAATCAAGCAAATACCAAGTATATTAACCAAAAAATGCTCTATAAAAATCCGACTAATATTTAAGAGTTTCATCTGCAACATTAATTCAGTAAAAAATTAGATATCAAAAGAATAAACATGAAAATGGACATATGAAAACTACAAGGAGGTTTCACTTGTCCAACATCATTAGCATATTTGTAGTAGTAATCTTCCTAACCTCATTGTATATGATACATACATTTAAGCTTGAATATCACAAGGGATAAAGAAATGAACACCAGCTTAAAAATATACTACCAACTAAAAGAATGCCAATGGTTTTCCCTCTCAAAGTATACAAAAAATAATAGTTTTTTATGTTATGGGCTCATAATGTGATGGAACAAGGATGAGTGGTCAAAATACTCCATTTGAATTAAGTTTAAAAATAATGTTGATGTCAATTTCAAATACGTAGAGGCTATATGAATATATTGAATCTTAAAATAGTGTTTCAATGTCAATTTTCAAATAGATAGACTGAATCAAAATAAAATGGATTGAGAAGATAAAATGTGCAAGTTAAATCTCTTTCCATAGTTACTTTGAAGACATGTGTAAGCATCAATAAATGACTTCACAATTGTAAGGGACTATGGAATACATATATTCATGACTCCTCCTTATAAACTAGTAGCATTCAACATTGAATGTAGTTGTAATAACAAAATTTCAAAACCTATCATTCAAGAAGGGACATCCTTATGCAAGGAGGGTTATGCTTACAATGGAGCATCGACCACTATCAATGAAAACTTAGATACATATTGAACATGGAATAGAATATCCCTCCACCAATGGAGACAAATTGAACACGGAATAGAAGATCCATCCATTAATGGAGACAAATTAAACATGGAATAGAAGATCCCTCCACCAAAAATTTGTAGGTTACCTTTCCTACTTCATCCATTTGTTATCCATATTTGCTCCTTTGATTTTGAAGATTTTAATCAATAAAAATTAGTCACAGTTTAAATTTATTCTCATCTTTGAGCTTTTGACTACACAAACATTGTTGTCCTTTTGATGACCTAATGGAATTAGGTAAAATTCCAAAATATAATATACTACCATCCTTGATATTTTTTACCAAGCTTCCTATTATACGGTAAATGATCATCACATGGCCTTATTGAATCTCAATAAATAGGTGACATGTATTGACCAAAGAAGATATCTCATTATATTTGATATACAAATTGATTGTAGAAAAGAGAAGTTTGAATATTTTAATCAGAAATGGCATAACTATAATTAATAAGTCCATGGAGAAGACTATGATGACAACCCTAGAAAAAAAAACAAAGCATGAGATGCATATTCACCCAACATCATCATCAATTATAACAACATTGCCATTAATATAAGTATGAGGGGATTTTTCCTTGAGGATGAGAACAATATTAAATGTAGAGAAACTAATGGACTATATATAAGAGCATATTCACAAAAATGAATGGATGCCTAGTTTGAATAATGTATTAATTTTCACAACTGAATCATGCAAACAACAAAAGGGCCTGATTTTCTTTTTGAATAGAAGTATCCATAAAATCAAAATATTATAATCAACTCCGTTTACTTATATTTCATAGAAAAATTGTCTATGAATTCCATCCCAAGATCTTGCTTCTTATTTTGATTATTTAAAAGTAAGAATATATAAGGGCCCAGTTCCTTTATAGAGTGAACTTTTTGCACCAATGATGCATAGAAGTTTAATGAATTTCACCGTGTTACAATCAATTTGAATTTTAAGTATGAGATCAAGATAGATATCCCAATTAACCTTTATAATTTCATGGTGCAACATTGCTACTAGGGTTCTTTTTCTCTTCTGATGCAATATCTACTTCACTATCTTGGGTTTACCCCTTTAGTTTCACCCCCTTTAATCTTATTGTCTATTTTAACTTCTTTTTTTATTTAACCTAGGTTGTAAACTTATTTGGAGATGCATTAGGTAGTCCTTGTTGTTTCTATCAAACATAACTCTTCCTTGTCCCAATGACCTATTTTGATCAACTATGGGCCTTAATATAATTTCATTTCATTTTTCCAAAACCTTCTTAATGATATTGAGAAATATTTTCTTAAAGGTTATTACATGTGGCAAGGATGTAACGAAAATCCATAGTAGTGCATTGGTTGGAAAAACCCCACATGATACCAGAACCATACTCAAAGCTAAGACTTTTGGAATGTTATGCACAAAGATGGCTATAGTTACCAAAACACCTTGTGATAGTCCTTTTAAGCCAACAAAGGAGACTCCAACACCTGAGCCTTAGCCAAATGAATGAAGAGTCAATATTCCAATCACCAGGACGATCCTTCTGGAATTTTTCCCTTTTATATCTAGCATGCTAACTTCACCCTATTGTTCTGGGAACTACACAGATGGAAGAAAAATATAGGTAAGTATTTTGTTTTTGGTGTTGTTGTTGTTGTCGAGAGAAACATCAAGTCCTGCTCAAACAAAAGAAAAAAATTGCAAATTAGCGCTTATTTGTCTCCTTCTCTAGCCTATATGAGCAATGGTTGATATACTACTCACCAATATGAAAATCAACACAATTTATCAAGTTAAATAATTAAGTAAATTCAAAATAAATATCATACTCACTGTATCTCATAATATATTAGACACAATCCAAGGAAAAAATATTAATAATGAACAAACGATAGCAATACAGAGGGTTTGGGGTCGGAAACAATAAGAGCAAAAGGCATGGATATCCTAGTAAAATTATTAACAATTAGGCATTCTACTACTCAAGCAAATGCATGTTTTCTTCTAGCCAGTATGACGTTAGCGGAATCGTCTATTTTCCCCCATGTTTTGCAAATTAGAGCTACTAAACATTTTCTCAAACTTTTGCAACCTAAAAATGAAGTCTTTGTTCGAGCAAATATTGTCGGTGCTCTCAAATATCTTTCTTCCCATTTGAAGGATGGAATACATGATAGCTAGACACATAATCTCCATGGTATCTACTATACCATAGATAACTGCCCTCAAGAGAAACTAATTGAAATGGTTCATGACAAGTTAGGATAGGCTAGTACCCGATGGCTAGTTTAAGAAAAGAATTAGTGAAGGTTTCCACTCTAATTTATTTTGATGTTGTTGGTAATCTCAAATAATGGTGGGATAGTTTACAATTGAAAGTACAATAGCATGTTCTTTCCTTTATACCGATAGGAGTTTTTATTTCAATAATCTCAGAGTTTCTTGACATATTTAGGAAATAAAAGAGAGAAAAATAATGATTATTTGCAACATGAGTTGTGTGACATCTCTATGCATGAAGATTATTTTCAATACATGCAAACATTTTTGTATTAGAGTGAAGGCAAACATGATGGTGCTATGAATACTTATTTCATTAGTAGTTTTCCTCCCACATTATCTACTTTAGTCTTTGATGAAATATCAAAATATCATGTTTCATTTTTTGAAACAAGCCTTGCAACAATTAAGAAGATTGTTTCAAAAGTGATCTCTGATGCATGTGCTAAAAATGAACTGGACAAAATTGTCAAGAATACTTTTACTACTCCAAAGGTATGTAAGTCCAATCCATATATGAAATCCTTTGAGTGTTCTTTTAATTCAAAAATAAAAAGGGAGAAAAGACCGAATACTAGGTGTGAATGTACCAACAACTCAAAATCCAAGAAGAAATATCCAAGGGTATTTCAAGAAAACAAGATTCCTTAGATATCAACCTGGAAAAGGAAAAAGGGATTCTAAAAGGTTCTAATGTTAGTTTCAAAAAATATGAGCATTATGTTAATGCTTGCCAATAGAAATCTCAATCCAAGTTTAAGGTCAAAGCCTTACTTGATAATACCCACTTTATTGAAGAATATTTTTTTATGATGAAGGTTTTGTCAATCTAACTAATAGTGTCATTGTTCTTAACTGTGACTCTGAGTCCTCCTCCTTTCACATTAGTTGTTCTAATGAAAATTCTAACTCTTTGGTCTTCCCTGTAAATTTTATTTCTTTAGTACCCAAGTCTATTGTTAATCATTATAGATAAATGTGTCATTTGCATAATCTACCAAATCTATTCCTAGAACCCTCAAAGAAGTATTTGTCCCTTTGGAAGACCTAGAGAATATAAGCCACATGATCCTTAAATAATGCTTCATTTCCTTTTAACCACGAGTACCAATTAACAATCAGAGAGAAGTCCCTAAGAACATTAATCGATGGACCCTCCCACCATGATTTAAAAGTTTTAAATAGGGATTGACCACACAAGGGCCAAAACACATATAGTGACCAATCATTTGTTTTTCTATAAACCTTTAAAAATGAAAAGAAACTAGGATATATGTGATAACTTCACCTTCATATCCGCTAAGGAAGTAGGTTCTAACCCCATTCTAGGCTCTCTTTTGGAGTACCTTCCACATTGGGACTTTATTTTCTAGCACCATCCAAATGAATATTTTAATCCTAGAGGAAGCCTTTGTTTTCCATATTCTTTTCCACCACCAAGCTAGATCAAACTACATGCATATCTTGTGCAAATAAAGAAACACATGCAAGTTTAGCAATATAGTTCCATCTATCAGGTTCCTAGACCAAACAGGCTTATCCTAGCCTAACTACAGTTTTGTTCGACTTAGTGTCAATTCATGATTGCATGCCTTCCGTTTGATTGCCAATTCACTTCACATGCCCATTCCTCTATTTGTCCTCTAGTCTTTGCTCCAAAGTGATCTTTATTGCTAATTGGAAGCCTCTCTTATATAGCGCACATTAAGAATGTGAAGGTGGACCTTTAAGTCCTCTCATCAATTATAAGACCCTTTACAACCTAGCCATGGATTGATCCCAATTCTAATTTTGATGACGTTTTATGGATTGATAATATATCCTAATTCTAAAATGTTATGCACAATGATGGCCATAGTTACCAGAACACCTTGTGAGAGTCCTTTCTTTGGAAAATAAGCAATGATGATTTATTTAGAAAATCCTATCCTATCTAGTTGTTTACCCAGTATGACAACAACTTTTCATTTGTATATTATTTTTTAGGTCCAAAAGTTCAAGAACGATGTTGCACATTTCTTCCAATTGTTAGATGTCTGTGGGGATCACCCTACACTATGAGTAGGAACCCTATTACTAATTCCTTTGCACCATCATCCCAATCTTAACAGTCCCAATTCTCTAAAGGAAAACCTTCTCATCATGATAGTCTAGTTTTTTGGACTCTTCTAATTATGAGGTCCATTTGGCATGTTTTAGTGTTTTCAGTGAAAAATGTATTGGATCGACTACTAAGCACATATGGTTTTGTAGCATGAGTTGGGGAAATTTTGATTTATAAACTCTAAGGCACTTCACTTGTGGAGGTTGTCTTAGCATCTATATTTTATGTTTGAAATTCCTTGTATGTATGTATTTTCCGTATTTTAGTAGTTAAAGGAAGCATTCTATTCCAAAAAAGAACAACTTCAACAATAGACACATACTATGTAATTTAACACATAAATATTTACATTAATGTAATCATTAGGGGAATTTTGAGGTCTAAAATGGGCCTCATAAGAGATATAATTAAATAATATGAGTTAGTCATTTTCTGGGGAAGGTTTATCTACAACTCACCTCTTGCACTTCAATTTATGTAACTGTGGTTAAGTTAAATTGAAAAAATGTTTAAAAATAAAATAAGAAAACATATATTTGATATGACTAGAAATATAAGTACTTGAGTACATAGATATGACTAGAAATATAAGTACTTTAGTACATAGATGTACTAAAAGAAAGTAATAATAAATAAAATAAAGTAAAATACTTTAATTATGAATTCTAAATTTAAGTTAAAGTTTATATATATATAAACCCAATTTAACTAACATTTATTAAATAATTTTAAACTTATATTTGTAATTATAAATTAAAATTTTAAAAATAAATATTAAGTACATATAAATATAGTTAATATTATTTAGTTTAATTTAACTAAAAGTTAAATCTACACACATTTAAAATTTAAACTTTAAATTTATATTTACATTTATTTATCATAAATATATAAATTAATAAATTATTTATTTATAACAATATTATATTCTATTCTTTTATAACCTATATATATATTAAAACATGAATAATATTTTATAATTGCCTCATAATTTATTTAATATTTTATATAAATTTACTGCTACCACATATTCATCATACCAAGTACTCACATATAAATGAAAATTTAAATCATGAAATAAAGTTTGAATGAGTGTATTTTTATTTTTATATAATATATTATATAATAATAATATGAAGTACTACATATTTATTATATGAAGTACATAATTACATCTATATTCATTATATGAAGTACGTAAGTTATAGAATTTTGACTTTACGTTTTATTTTTGCTTTTAATAAGAGGTTTTATATTAAAATATTTATTATATACTAAATTATTTTAAAGTATTTTATTTTGTAAGTACTTAAAAGTACTAAGCATATAAATATTATATTCAAAAGTAATATATGGCTATTTTTTCCATTATGAGTATAGTAAACTATGGGTTTACATCCACCATTTAGAAATTCACAATTAAGTACCTTTAACTCAAGCAATGCCACCTCAACTATAATAGATGATGTCATTCTCTGGAATGTGATTGGTTCTCTTAAAGTTGATTTAGATAGTATTTTTATTGTTTTGAGGCTCATTTTAGAACTCAAAATTCCCCTAATGTTTACAGAACAATTGAATGTTAAATTGAATTTTCTTAAGTAATTCAAATAAAATAAATACAACAGACCTATCTCATGATGGCTCGATCATATTAGAGGAAATTTCAACTCAAAATGGGCCTCCTAAAAAAAATTAATAAAATAATATTTATTAATTTTGGAGGAAGAAAATAAAACTACTTTCTTGTTTGTATTTTCGACATATCTTCTCGTGTTTTTACTCAAATTTCGGTCGGGAGAGCTCGTTGGATGCGGAATTTAATTCCGCATCCAACGAATACCCACACGGCATAATTTTGAGTAAAAACACGGGGATATATGTCGAAAATACAAACAAAAAAATAGTTTTTTTTATGATACCTATCCCCAAATTTATATTAAAAAGGTGTTTAAGACCTATACGGTATTTGAAATTTAAAGAAATTTCATTGGCTAAAACATGATGACATGGAATATGAGTTAGAGTTAAAAGGCCCATTTTGAGTTGAAATTTCCTCTAATTGGCATTTGCTCTTGTATTAATGTAGAGAAGTTTGGCATGCCTGACAAGGATGCACTTGAACTCAACTTTGTAGATGAATCTCCAACTCTATTCTAATTTTCTTCAAAACGACCATTATATACTCAAACAGATTGTGAAGAGGGACCCATGGTTGAATTCTCATTTTTCATGTCATCAAATGGAGATGAAGAAGCTTGATCTTGTCTTGTTAGGTTGCTTTAAATTTTAATCATATTCTAGAGATCATTTGGTGACATCCTACCAAACATACCAGATATTATTTTTACCATGTCAAGTGTCAATTTACCTCCAATACAAGAAACCAAGGATTTTGGGTTGGCATTTTCCATCAACTATGCACATTTCTACAAAATCACAAGATGTCAAGCAAATTTTGTATGCTCTAAATGCTTGGAAATGGTATGCCGAATTTATTTTCATAAAAGAACTTGAAGCAAGTGTTTATTCTCTCTCGCTCTCTGATCTTTTGTGGAACAATCCTTCAAGTCTCCTCGTGCAAGTACCAAGCTTTAGGTATAGGCCCCAAAGTGTGGATAAATTAATGAACCTGGCATGACTTTGGGAACCCTCATCTAATCTATTTCTAAACACATCCTTCTACTTGTTCAATGGGGTCATCCACCACTTTTTATAAGACAAGGTGTCGAGTTGCATCTTCAATATAGATAATATGATCCTCGGGTCATGGAGTAAGCCTCTGCAACAACATCAGTTGAATATACTCCCAACTCCCGACCACAAAATCGTGAATATGACTTCAAATAAAGATAGGGGGTTGTTTCTTATTTATTGGAAAAGGGGAATTTTGGTGGGTGGACACCTACATCCATCCATGATCCATATGCATATTTGATACTATAACTAATCAAAATTCAAATAAGGCACTAAGCATGATCCCAAATAAACCAAATCCAACTCAATACGCTGCACCCAAGAAACAATAATACCCATCTCATATCTCAAAAATACAAAATGAGAGATCAACTAAAAGGTATAGGGGAAGGAATACACTCAAAATTTATATCTTCAACAATATCCATCTCGATGGTAGGTCTACTAGAAAATACTCGCAAATGCTAATACCCCAGGATCTACAACCATAGAGGTCAAACTTAGGAGGAATATCAATGTGAAAAACATAGGTGGAATTTGGGAGGAGCAGAATCAACGACACTGTAATTTTAGGATCTATAAACAAGGAGACCAGGATTCTCTTGAAGCCTCATATGAAAGCAAAGAGGAAAAGCTTAAATTTTCAAAGAGCCATTATATAATGTATTAAATTAAGTAAATATGCAAATTTTATTTTTAGTCATTTGTAATTGTGTCACTAACTATTTTAGTTATATTTTTTTATCTAGTGACTAAATTAGTCATTTAATTTAGTCATATGTAGTTGTGTTTCTTCATTTTAGTCACTTTTAGCTTAACAACACTCTCATGACTAATGTTTTTAGTGATGTAGACAGTTATTTACAAAATTCTACTAGTGAATGTTAATGGGGAGATCCATGGTTCACGAAGCTAAATCCCTAAAAGGGGTGTTGCAAGACTTCATGGAAGCTCTAGGTACCTCCATCAATCACAGTAGGTCTCATATGTTCTTCTTTTTAAACTCCAATTGATTCTCAAACTCATATATCTTGAATTTCAATCTTCCAAAGTATCTCCCTTCCATCCACATATCTTGGATCCCCATTAATTGCCAATTCCTCTTGACATCAATCATGTGACACCTTGCTGAAAAAAATGAAAAAAAACTCTCCAATTGGACCTTCAGATCCCTCAAACTTGCATTGAAATTGGTGTTGCATTGCATGCCAACTTATATTTTTTCTTCTCCTAGCAGCACCGAAAAATATCATAAAATCAATCAAGGATCTTCAAAGAGATTTCCTTTGGGGAGGAACTAAAACTTCAAACAAATGAGCCCTAGTAGCTTGGTTGGAAGTCGTAAACCAAAGGATGAAAGGGAGTTAGCCATTAGAGACTTAGAAGTAGAATTTGAAGCTTTAGGTGCAAAAAACTTGGTGGATATGGATCCACAATAGACAAGTAATTTGGAGAAAAGTATGGAGAATAAATTATATTTTGAATGAAGAGGAAAGAAATCTCATTTGATTGGATGGATCCTAACATGATATATCATATGGAAATCATCCTGGTAAGGATAGAGACTCATACAAAATCATAGTTTTTGGGAAATCAATGATGGTCACTCCAAACTTTGCACAAACTTTGTTGGGAATATACATGGCAGCATAGACACAAGGTCAATGAGTATCAAAACAATGAAGATGTTTGATTATGTTTTAAGGAAGCTAACAAATAATATGTCAATATGTATATCACTAATAGAGCGATGGATCTCAAATTGACAACTAGAGGTAATGGGAGGACCCAAAAGAAAATGTATTCCCACCAAAAGGATTCAATTGGGACAAATTTTGGAAAGAGCTTTAGTCCAAGAAGATTCAACCTTACCCGGGTCTTGAAAAATTGCACTGGGGAGATAGGGGAGGAGGAAACTTCTCCTTAAAATAAGCATACATGATCCTCAACAATTCGAATAGCAAAGAGGATATGAACCTTTGGGGGCACATTTGGAATCAAAACCTATGGCCTAAGGTGTCTACTTTTCTATGGTTGTTGGCCTAAGGAAGAGCCCTCACTTGGGATCAACTCTTTAGACATGGTTTCGAAGGTCCTTCGAGATTCCCTCTATGCAATGAGGCCATAGAAAACATGAAACATCTCTTAGACTTATACCCCTTTATAAGCATTCTTTGGCACAAAGGAGCATATATATTCTGCAATAGGATAGGAAATGAGATAGTATCACTGAAACAAGATCCCAATAGAGACAAGTTGCTTTTGCAAAAGTTATCATCAAAAAAACCTGGGAGTTGCTCCTTGGCTTCTTATTATGGGAATCTTGGAAGGAAAGAAATCACAAGGTTTTCAAAGATGAAATTGAAAGCAACAATCAAGTCTGACACAAAATCCAATCAAATATTCATAAAACCATTATTTCCACCCATTGGGAAGAAGAGTCTTGAAAATGTTTGTCATATGAGAAAAATTCAAGCAAGTTGAGTTTTACGTTCATCCCATAAGATCAAATGAAACCTAGCATCCAATTTATGATTTTTTTGTTGAACCTCATCCATTTGCAAAAACACTTATTTCCATTCCTCTTGATTTTCCATAAGGAATTTCCTAGTAGAGTCTTCATTTTCTAGTAGAGAATTATCGTTTTAACATATTTAGTCTCCCTGGTTCTAGAAGTGCCAACGTCAAAGACCAATGCATGATATCTTGTTGTATGTGTTTGGCACTCATGTTTTCCTACTCTCTCTTCACCCAATCCTTTGCATCTTCAATTTCTTATTGGATGCTTAGTGGGTTGTTGCGCTTGATTTAGATCTTCGATTATTTGGCCTCTAACACTTAAGGAATATGGGTTTTGTTTCCTCACCTACCTCCTACATGCCCCTTTCCCCTACTTACCATATATTTTAACACAATCCATGAAACACTACAGCAAAATAGGTCCCTCCTTAGCCAATGTAAGACCAAACCACTATTGCAACTACTTGCAAAAGGGACCTCATAAAGACCAGTGATGTTTGAATTAGCCCAGCTGCTACCTCTCCCTTTTCTCGTAAGGCTAGAGATTATGCTTACATCTTCTATATTCATTAGAGGAAATTTCAACTCAAAATTGGCCTCCTAAGGAAAATTAATAAAATAATAGTTAAAATAACAAAATAATATTTATTAATTTTGGAGGAAGAAAAGAAAAAACTACTTTTTTGTTCGTATATTCGACAATTCTCCATGTGTTTTTACTCAAATTTCGATCGGGAGAGCTCGTTCGATGCAGAATTAAATTCCGCATCCAACGAGTACCCACTCAACATACTTTTGGCAGGCCTCGCTACCCCAAAAACAAGAAATGCTTGAAAAAATGTGATGATGATATCATCGTCACATTTTTTCATGTATTTCTTGTTTTGGGGGCAGTCGGGGGCATCAAAAGTATGCCAAGTGGGTACTCGTTGGATGCAGAATTTAATTCCTCATCCAATGAGCTCTCCTGATCGAAATTTGAGTAAAAACACAAGGATGTATGTCGAAAATACGAACAAAAAAAATAGTTTTTTTTTATGATACCTATCCCCAAATTTATATTAAAAAATTATTTAAGAGGTGCTCCCTTTTTGAATTTTAAAGCATTTTGATTGGCTAATACATGATGACATGAAATTTGTATTATTTTTTGAAGGCCCATTTTAAATTGAAATTTCCTCTAATGAATCATTCTTAGCTAGTCCAGTTGTTTCTACAAAGCTATGGTCAGGATAGAGAAAACATGACTTTCCATGATTTCACCTACCATCCTCTACATTTATGCTCTTTTCCATCCCATTGCCTCTATCCTTTGCTATCATTGGTGAGCGATTAATTGTTGTTCTCATGATTACCAAGATGACCACCATCATTGCAATTTACCTCCATCCTAGAACCCTTGTTTCCTTCCTTTTTAGCATATTGATCGACTAACTTAGATTGGATGTGGTGGGAATACACCAAGTTGTTTCTTCCACTCTATTGCATCAACAACTGTCCTTTTAGGTCAGTGAGGTGTCACCCTCCCATCTACCTCATGTCTGGACCATATCTCATCCATTTGTTCCATCCTTGCCACCCAATATGAGGGATCAATTGATTATATATTAATTATAATAAACCATCATAGATCCATCTTAAACTCGAATCTATCAAGCATTGAGAGGGATCCAATTTCTTCAGGCATAAATTTTTTTCTTAAATTTTGCACATGTCCAAAATAATTTACACATAAAGAAATGCGATCCCTCTTAGTGCTTGATAGTCTAGGTTTAAGATGGATCAACATGGATTTTTTAATTATTTTTTATTTGGTTTTAATTTTTTATTCAAATGAGCCAACATGATTTTTTTAATTACTGCTTATATTTGGTAACATTACATAAGGTTGCATTATGTTATGTGACACATCTCCCACATACTGGGTTGTAGAGCACCTCATTTTTCTCGACACAAAAAAGTAAAAATAATTTAATTTAATTTATATAATTACATAATTTTAAGGAGAAATTGTGGTATGATAAAGAATTAGTGGATAAGTGAAAATTAAGATATTATAAGGAGGTGATAAACCCTAAAATATAAAATCAAAAGTATATTTATGCTTTAACTATCATAAAGAAGAAAATCAACATTGTTAAAATAAAAACAAACTCTCATGAGCTCCATAGTGAAATAGGGCGCTGGAGAATTCCTGAAACATTGTTGGATGAAAGAATTTGATACTATGAGGGTTGAATATGAAAGTCGCTTTCTCATAGAATGTCTTATGTACGCTCACTTTCAAACACAATTTCAAAATATTTTCTACAACATCGATCTTCTTGACCTTGTAACTCATCCTAACTAAACTATGGTGTTCTAGGTTACTTCTCTTAAATCTTTTCGAGCACATAAATAAAATTATAAAGAAAATCAATTCATTCATTATTTTGTCAAATGTATGATATACCAAAGTTGGCCTTAATGGATGTTAATGACCATTATCATCATCATCATCATAATATATATATATATATATATATATATATATATATATTATACTTTATC
>LPNX011094411.1:166195-178032 GCA_001517045.1 Pseudotsuga menziesii
CCTATTCATAATCAATTCCCACTATATAATATAATTACTCTTTATGATATTTGATTTTTGATAAAATGTATATAATTTATTCATAAAATATTGAATTTAGAAGAATTTAAAATTTGCTTTAAATATCTATAAATAAATAAATAAAGAATATCATGATATGTTTAGAATTCGATATATTTAAATAAATAAATAAAATATTGTGATATATTTATAAATTATATATAAAGATTTATGTATGCTTTGTGATATATAATGATTAAAAGTTATTTATAAATTAAAAAATAATAATAAATATTATTGAGATATATTTAGTTTTAACAAATTGATTAAGAGTGAATTACATCGACCAGAAATAGTATGAATCAGCTATGAAAATCCTTATCATAATAAGTCATCTAAACTTTCTATCTCTTTTTTCACGACAATTATTACCTTTCATCTAAACTTTCCATCTCTTTTTCATGACAATTATTAATTCCCTTAACCTCTGTAAAACATTATTTTGTAATTAGTTAATCAATATATATATATTAAAATGACTATCTTTTAAAAAATCTAAATCTAAATCCATCCATCCATTAAAAAATCTAAATCTAATCCATCCATCAAGGGGAACAAAAGCTGAATAGACAATTAAAAAATCTAAATCCATCCATAAAGGGGAACAAAAGCTGAATAGACATGTAAGCATGTGGAATCTATCCATGATTTAAGTCCACTTCCATTATAAAACTTTTATGTCTTAACAAAGACGAAACATAAAAGTTGGAATCACATTTTTTTAAGGTCTTTTTAGGTGTTATATTTGAACATTGAATCTTAATTTTTATATTAATATATTTTATTTTAAAATTTTGTTTCATATTAATAATATTTAATTTAATTTATTTAATATATATATATAATTTTGTCTACTTAAATAATTATTCTTGGATTAAGACTAAAATTTCTTGGATTAAGACTAAAATTGCTTTTAATTAATTAAGATTTTGTCTTCTTCAAACATAAAGAAATGTATTAATGATCGAAGACTTAATTGGAATGGAAGTTTGTTCCCTTATGACATTTGATTATTTAAGGTTACGATAATTGATTATTTAAGGTTATGATAATTGATTATTTAAAATCCCCAAGGGGCAGCTGAGTGAGTTGGAGATTTGAGCCCAAAGACCGTAGATATTTAGGTCGGGGGTTCAATTCTCACGAATTCAATTCTTTGGGACCTTTGGAGTTCGGCTCCCAAAACTGGAGCCAATAGGGCGAGGCCCCTTCGAGTTCCCCCCCTAGAATTATTATTATAGATGTAGTGAGCCCCGACCACAATTGTCATGCCCCCCTATAATTATTATTATAGATGTAGCAAGCCCCGACCACAATTGTCATGGTTGTTAACCACACGAAAAAGGACAATTGATTATTTAAGGTGGCGTGGTTGAATAATTTGATGACGAGTCGTTTACCATTATTTAAGGTTACGATAATTGATTATTTAAGGTTACAACAATTGATTATTTAAGGTGGTGTGGTTGAATAATTTGATAATGATTTATTTAGCATTTAACATTTGATGACGAGTTATTTAGCATAATGAGTCATCTAGTATTTAACACGATTAGTCATTTAACATTTAATATTTTTGAAATATATGTTGTAAATCTTCTTCTTTTTCACACGGAAAAAGACAGTTTTAACTTTTATAAAACTGTGTCATAAAAGCGACACCTTCAGGGTTACATAGGGTCATACAACTGAAAACATAATGTCTATCCAAACAGACATCTAAACAGTTATCATGTCAAAAAATAGTCATATGATGGGCAGTTTCAAAACAATATAGACTGCAGCCAAGAAACAATGACCTTCAGAGCCAAAAACATAAGTAATCCAAACAAAAAAAGTTATAGTCCAAATAAAACTTAGTGAAGCTTTAAACAACCAAAGTCTGTCGGGGAATTTCCAGAGTATTCCTCCCAAAATATCACACCTGTTCCCAAACCAATAGCCCTTTTTGAGAGGCCATCAACCAAAGCATTATATTCCCTGTAAACATACTGACACGATAAAGAACTGAAAAGTTTGAAGACATCTTTGACTCTGCAAAGCCAGTGCTCAAGAAGAACGGAGTGTATGTCATATTTTCCCAAAGCCCAATCAATAATGACTTTTGAATCTCCTCTAACTTGTAAATCACCGAGTTTCTTATGTAAAGCAAAATAAAGAATCCCCCAAAGAGCTAGTTACTCAGATTTGGTATTTGTGCCCGAACCCAAATCCAATCGAAGTCTAAAGGACTGAAGTCTATCCACCATGAGCACCATCCCAGCTCCACATAGCCCTAAGTTAGCTGCTCCATCGAAGTAACCAACATGCCCATCCCCTGGCTCTAGAGGAGGAAAAATATGACAAAAAGTTGTCGTGGGAGAGCAAGTTACTGATAAAGAAGAATAGGTACATACCCTCGATACAATGCCAACCTGAGAGACTGGAATGTTCTGAAAGATGTACGCATTTCGGGCCCTCCAGAGCAGGGATAATTTTAAGGGCGAAATTTAGCCCATGGGTTATTTTTCCATGTTTTTCTCCAAATAAAGATTCGCCATTTTGCATTTTTTGAAGCCTTGTTTCACCCAATTTTGATGGGGTAAAAATTTTTCACCCTAAAAATAGTCAAATTATTATATAACGATATAAAATCCTTGGAAATTAAAATATTTTTTGAAAAATATCGCCAAACATTTTATAGTTGACGTTTTAAGAATTGGTAAGATTCGCCAACATTTTTACACTTTTAATTAAGTATGGTTACTTAAAATCATCCCTGCTCCAAAGTTCACAAAGATACAGACAAAGAATCTCAAAAGGAAGACTTGTTAGCTTCTTCCAGTGTTCAAAATTGTCAACTATGGTTGGAGAGTCTTGGTGCCATGAGCCCCTGAGTGAAAGCAGATGGACCTGTCCTATCTGTCTAAAAAAGGGACAACTCCCAAATATGTGCTCGACCGATTCTGTTTCTATCAAATAGAAAATTAATATAAATGTTATTCAATTTAATTATAAATTTTATAATAGCCCAAAGTGTAAACCAAGTGGCTATAAAGTGTAATCCCAAGGTACTTCTTACAATTGTTCAAACTTTAGCCAAGTAGCGCCCATGCTAGGGTTCTATGGGTTCAAATCTCAACTAACTCATACCCTATACTAGGGTTTTGTGGGTTCACTTAGAGATATATCATTTTTATTTAAAAAATATATAATTTTATAATTAATATTTTTTTATATTAATATTAATATTTTTTTCTTTAAAAAATTTTTTTTTTTTTAAATTATATATTTTTCATTAAAATTTAATTTAAACAAAAAAAATCAATAAAAAAAGAGTAAATATCACGTTAATTAATATAAATTGTAATTTTCAATTACATTTTATAATCAAATTATATGTTGAAATAAATAGAATTCATTTTATTTTATAATTATTTTTAATTTCGTTTTACTTTTAACATTATCATATTAAATATCATTCCTAATTAACTGTAAAATCCAGACACCTCACTTTTCTCCTTTCCATGATAACCACATGGGAATAATGTTAATTACAGGAATCTCAATTGCATTGAAATTCCAATTGAGGAGGAAGAGCCTGGATTCATCGGCCTTTCAAAGAAGCACCGAATCTGGATCATAGGGTTAGTAACCCTACCCGTTCTACCTGCCTTAGTTTCCAACTGCAGCTAGAGTTTGTAAATAAAAAAATGAGTTAGAAGGGAGACTGAGAATATATATATATATATATATATATATATATATATATATATAACGACTTCTGTTGAAGGAGGCAGATACAATTCTCATCACGTTCATCCACTCATGAAAGTGGAGCTGTAATGCTTTGACATTACGTTGCTCAAGCATTTTACCTAACATAGGAGCGATGGGATCACGCGAAGAATTGGCAGATTTTTTCAGCCCGACGAGGTAATTTCTAGTTGTTTCTTCTATCTCTCTTTTGGCTGCTAGGAACAATCATTTTAGTCCCAAATTTGGGGTATTTAAATCTGACATGTTAAATTTGTGGAGTTTGAGAATTTCCCTTGTTCTTTGTGTATTTTTTTTCCCTGAAGAGTTGAAACGGTGAATGCTATTTTTCAATATATTTTTGAGCCCCTATACAAACTAAATGTAGTGCAGATTTGTGTTTCTGATGTCGAAAAAGCCCTTTTAATGGAATTTTATGTATGCAACTTTTGAGAAATTCATGGTGTTAAAGTGTCTAGACTATTTTGAATAATATTTGATATGATATACAAATTCTGTCTCACAGCCTCCTTTGAAGGCTGTGTAAATGAAGCTCTGGGTTATTTTCATTGAATTTCTGATTTTTACTGTGAAATATATTTTAGCCAAAAACACTTGCCTTGTCATCAGGGTTACTGATCCGGTTATATCTTTTGTAGAATTCTGTTGTGTGAATTTCTCAATTTTTTTGTTTGGTTAAATACAATGAATACATGAATATTAAAAAGCCATCATTAGATCTAGCTCTTAATAGCTATGCTGAGCATTGAATAGCTATAGAATCAAGAATCGAAAACATATGGATTTTAGATATTTTTTATTTACTGCAAATCTTGTGCAATCAACAGTATTTGATTTTGTTTAAGGTATTATATAAAGGTTTCATTTTTGCTAGCTGCAGACTGAACCCAACCGACTTCAGGGTTTTTTTAATCAAAATTTCACTATTTTTTAAGTAGACTATTTTTAATCTCTAGGGATGTTGAAATTAACACTCTTGTGTGCACGTTAAGAAGTCTCTTTTTGTGCTTCTGGCCTTTATTTCAAGGTATGTATTATGCAGTAATTGTTGCATTTCTAATATTATGTTTTGACTATAAGTCTGTTATCTGCCCTTGTGAGATCACGATTGCATTTCTCGAAGCGCCTTCATTAGAGGAAATTTGAGGTCTAAAATGGGCCTCCTAAGGAAAATAATAAAATAATATTATTAATTTTGGAGGAAGAATAAAAAAAACTACTTTTTTGGTTCGTATTTTCGACATATCTCGCCGTGTTGTTACTCAAATTCTGAGTGGGAGAGCTTGTCATCATCGCATTTTTTCAGATATTTATTATTTTTGGGGTAGCAAGGTCTGTCAAAAGTATGCAGTGTGGGTACTCGTTGGATGCGGAATTAAATTTTGCATCCAACGAGCTCTCCCGCTCGAAATTTGAGTAAAAACACGGGAGATATGTCGAAAATACGAACAAAAAAGTAGTTTTCTTTTATGACAAATATGTCAATTCAACCATTATGGTTGACTCATTTTATTGAAATTCTATTGGTTCTTGAATTCCAACTCACAAAATTTATTGTTGGCGCGTTTTCTTATAAGGCCCATTTTAGACCCTAAATTTCCTCTAATGTCTGGTACATTGTTTTTGATTAATTAGCAGCGGCACAATTTTAATATCAGACATATTGTAGGTTCTGCTAAGATCTAAAAATTATCCCAACCCTCTGCCAAGGCTTTTGAAATTTTGAGGGTTTGTCAATAATGGGAGGCTGTTCACCTTTCATGATCAAAGCAGATGAAGTTCAGCATTTGTGTAAAGAAGCAGGTCTGTCAGAAATGCAGTATATTGCTACATTGGTAAAGTCTACTCAGACTCTAGCAAGGCCTGCCATCTTCATATTTTATGTTGGAGTTGTCGGCCTTGGGGTGAGTGGACGCATATCCAAGGGAGCAAATTTAGAATTTGAAGGTCTTCCTCTGAATCATTCAATTCATGCCGAGCAGTTTTTGGTAGCCAATGCAGCACAACATGGAGAGCTCCAGCTTACATTCATTGCAGTCTCAGCATCCCCATGTGGGCATTGCAAACAATTTCTACAAGAAGTGTGGATTGTGCCTGAGATTAAAATATTGATAGCTGATGAGCATGTTGAAACCCGGTCTCTATTGTACTTCCTTCCCCACATATTTGGTCCAGATGATTTGGAGGAAAGCACCCCACTGGTTTTTGAACCTCACTTCAATGGGTTGGCTTTGCACTCTATGAATTCTTCTGAATTGAATCCTAAGTTGAACTTGTGTAATGGTAATGGAGATGTAAAGGAAGATGCATTGAAGTTGTGTAATGGGGATGAAGATGCAAAGGAAGATACATTGAACTTGTGTAACAGTGATGGATATGTAAAGGAGGAAAGTATCCACAGCTTTTTGGGCTTTGAATTTTTGTATGAACTCAAGGTAGCAGCTCTTAAAGCTGTAAACTCATCACATGCTCCATATAGTAAGTGTCCTTCTAGAATTGCTTTGATGACTACAAAAGGGAAGATTTATACAAGATTTTATATCGAGTCTATAGCATTCAACCCCAGTCTTTCTCCTTTGCAAGCAGCTATTGTTGCATTTCATTGTCAGAATGGAGAAAACCATGAAGATATTGTTCATGTTGTCCTTGTGGAGAAGGAAGGAGCTGTTGTTCAGCAAAGTGATACCATTAAACTTTCTCTATAGAAAATCTCTCCCAAATGCTCTTTTCATCTGTTCAATTGTTACATAAAATTATCTGATCACTCTTAGTCATTTTCATTTAAGATCAATCAATGATTCAAATATGGTTTTCCATTCCTTGTGTAAGACACCATAAGATTAGGCATGGTAACTCATTTGTATCATTCTATAAATCTTTTGAGACATTTATGTCCTAATATGTAATCAATAGCTAACATTGATATATGCCTTTTGGAAGAGAGTTCTCTAATTTTATATTTTCTCCGTTATATTTAAAACTCTGTCAAAAACAAGTTCAAGCAATAATGGACTCATTCGTCAGACTAGATTAGAAATTGTTAGTTTAATGTTTACACCCGCATTTTAGGAGAACCTATGAGAGCTCAAGAAAGCAATGTCCTTTTTCAAATATCTCCATTAATTAAGAGCAAAATGCACCTTTCAATTATCCATAGTTTCACATCCCAAATAAATTGATTATATATATATATATAGATGGCAATATGCTTCTCAAATTCCCTGTTTGAAGAGCACAAATTGAACTAATGCTTCAAATCATATATTTCTCAGTGTGGTATTATTAATTTATATCATGGACATCTCATATTACATATTATGATACACAGAGATGCATATAAACTATGGAGATCATATTTTCTAATACACAGATGCATATAGACTCAAGAAAAAACTAATTGCAAATATGTTTATGGAAAAGAAAAGATTGGCAAACAAAACACAGTTTGCATTTAGGCCTAAAATATTGATTTGGATAAAATCATAAATCTAGTGTACAAATGGAACCAATCATTTTGAATAAAGATTGATATCTTATAAGGTTCTTGTTACCTGAAAATCTTCACAATGTTTTCAAGAGTTCTGATATGGATTAATATTGGTTCGACATATTTTCTTACATCCTCCTGTTGATAATTATTCCAGGCTGTGATGAGTTTTGATAAATGTTCAAGGCTGATATTACATGGGATTTATACTTACAAATTTGTTTATCCAAAATTCAAACGAGCAATCATTAATAAGGAATTGAGTAATACGATTCTTACTTCCATTAGTGTTTCAAATCTGCCCTTTTTGGCATTTTCTAGGCATAGAATTCAGAGTGTATCCAGTGTATTCAACAAATTATAAAAAAAAAAAAATTTAACAGAAACAGTAAAAGTATATATATTAAAAGGGCTATGCACAACCATTCAGTACATGGCAAGCATAATTCTGAGAAAAAGGAGCTAAAAGAAGAGGTTTACAAAAACTACCAATAGAATGGGCACCCAACTAAAGCCTGCTAAGAAGTTCCTGCTATTAACTGTAACTATGAAGGAGTAAATACGAACAAACTGTTGGTTCATAAATATACAAAAAAACATAGAGAAGACAGTGGGAATTATTCTAGTTTGCCTGGAAACCCCACAGGCTGGGTGACTGAAATATCTTCCATTGGATGAGCTTCTTCACCGGGGGAGCCTTGGCAGTGTCTGCATTAGTTCATCTAGGCAAGCTTCAGCACTTCATCCTTGATGATGTCCACCATGCCCATTAATTCTTTAAGATCTCTGTCATGGTCATCAATGTGAGAGTCGTGGCATCCAATCTGGTTGGACAAACATTTGATGTCAAAGACCAAGAGCTTAACATCAAATGCCATGTTTTTGTTGTATTCAACACCCACTGTCATGAAATCTGAAAGTCTGCGCAAATATTTTTTGAGGTCGTCCTACCCCACCTTGAGAGAAGAATACCCTGGGCCTGCACCTTTGTTTGCCAAGGAAAGAGAACTTATCTTTGTTAAAATCCCTAAGATCGAGTCCTGGAGAGGGATAATTGGCTAACGACGACTTCAAAAGAGACTGGGCATCATCAGCAAACGGGGTGATTGCTTCAACAGAGACAAAGTGTAAATGAGACAGAAGGAGGGAGACGTCCAACTTAGCGCGGTATTCCATGTCGCTTGTGCGGCCTACCAAGGAAATGTTGGATCACACATGAAGGAAGGACTTGGAGTTAAGGTCAGGCAGAGGAGGAGGCCACTTTTCCATGGAAAATCCACTGGGTCAGACGGAGGAGAGTGCACGGGACGAGGTAGATGAGAGGGTGTCTCGACCCTTCGAGAGAGAAAAGGGATAGTTCATGATAGAAGTGGGGGGTTGTTGTAGCTACAATTTTTTCTCCCAAATTTTTTAAATTTTGGGCCCTCCTTTTAATTTTTATCTTGCCTAAAATTGTTTGGATTCATGAACTATGCTTTTGTTTTCCCTCTGCTACGAGTTTGGATTGTTTTGAGGTCAACTATTTTCATGCTTTTCGGAAAATTACTTGTGTTTGCAACTGCTTTGGGTTGTGGAGTTTAAAGTTCGATTTGAAAATGTTGTCCTTTGATTTGAGTGATTTCTTTCATTGATATCAGAAGTCTATTTCTCATTGTCGTCGTTGTTTCGGAGGTGAAACAAACCTTTTCCATCGCTTCCCAGCCTAAAGTATTTTGGAACTTAACATTTCTTTTTAGTTTGGTTGTTCGGAGGTCATTTAAATAGTAAATCGGGGCCGTAGTTCTCTACGCAGCCGCCATTGCGGAGATTAAGCAATGAACGTTTCGATACCTAGTTTTATTTTCATCGATGCACCTTTACCTGTTTTGTTTTCTTCGGACTATCGGCATTTTATCATGGTCAGAGCATCAGCCTTCTATATCGCCGCCATTTCGGAGGACAGATAAAGAATGGGTCGATGGTTAGTTTTTCTTTCATCGATTATGTGACTTTATTGGTTCAAAATTTGCTTGCGATAACATTTTCTTTTCGCCCTCGGAGCGGTTTATGACTTTAATCGAGGTCATAGTTCTTTTGTCTTTCATCGTTGTGACTCCGGAGCGGACTAACCATCCGACATGGTTTGTTCTGATTTTCACCGATGGTTTGATTTTTGCTGTTGTTTTCTATTATTGCGGAACCCTTAGGTTGTATGGCTCATGCCATTGCAGCTGCACAGTACGCTATTTCTCCGACGGTTAGTTGGTCCATGTGCCGACACGATACGGTTTAGTCCTCCGAGCCTCCAATCGTCGATGTTCTCAGGTGGTTGTGGAGCCTTTAGTTTGTTTATCGCCCGCCATTGTGGCTTCTCTTTGAACTGATCATCCGATCCTATTGCTGTTCTGCTCGTCGATGGTTTGTTTTGGTTTTCACCAATATGTTTATTTACCGCGGAAGCCGTAGTTCTTTTGTCTTCCACCGTTGTGGCTCCGGAGTGCACTAACCACCCGACTTATAGAGTTGTCGACCGCCGATGTTTTATGTTGACTACGGAACCCTTAGCCTATGCAGTTTCCTTCATTGCGGAATTTTAGTGAACTAACCACCCGACGTTTATGTCGTTCCATTCGCTAACGAAGATATTTTTCTACCCATTGCTATAGTATTTAGTCTTTCCGACGCCAATAGACTTAGTAGTCTTGCAGAACTCATTGTCTGTCTAAAGCCCACCATTGCGACTGTGAATAAGACTATCCTATCGATGCTTTAATGGTTTTCCCCCCCGGTAAGGGTTTTTCCCACCTGTTCTGTGTGTGTTTTTTACCCTATCTTATGGATGGTGGAGGTTTTAGATTCTTATCATTTTAAGGTTTTCGCGACAAGAGCGCAGTACAGGGCCTCATTTTGATGATCAGTTTTATTGTTAGTATGGTTTACGTTTGTTGAAAAGATGCAGTCCGAATTAATGATGAATTTTTTTTTAACTGCAGATGGACTTAGAAGATTCTTCAAACCTCAGTTTGATGATTACTGCTGCAAAGAAGACATAGCTGAAGGACAAAGCAAAAGGGAGTTAACTGAAGGAAGGAAAAGTAAGAAGCAGAGGTGTTGCTAAAAAAGAAGAGAGTGAATATATGAGAACAGCGGGATTTTAAAAGGACCAATGGATTACTAAGAAGAATTGATAGTAGCAGAGGATCGGGCTTGGAAATGGCTCATCAGTTACCAAGTCGGTCCCTTTTGACAAAGTGCTTGTAAATCTTAATCTAAAATGTAACATATTGTATGAATCATGAGCACTCACAAAGGACAAAATTGTAAGATTAAAAGGTTGGGGGAACCCCAAAGGTCACCTAGGGGGGCAACCCAAAGGTTTTGCTATTTGTATAAATATAGGAGAATTAGAGGGAATAGTGGACTTTTTCCCAGACAAATTTGTGAGAATCTGATGTAAGAAGAACTATTTCCTTTTGCATAATGAAATTGCAAGTTTCATGTTGGAGAAATCTTTGTGGAATGTTTCAAATGTTGTGCCATGGATTTGTTGAATGTGAACTATTTCCTTTTCAGTATTGTGTCCATGAACTGTGAGATCATTATAACTCTTTGAACCTATGTTCTTGTATGAATGCTCTCTAGTTTATTCTATGAATTTTCCACTATGAGTAATGAATGTTGTTCATAAACAATTGGCTATCTGGTTGTTCAAATATCTTTAAATGTTCATGTATTTTGAAAGAAGTATCAGCTATCTGTGATTTTTCTTAATGCATGCGCAAAACACATTACTCATTAATGAATGATAATCTTGCTCCCTAGGGATAGGTTGGATAGTTATTTTTAGTTTTCTTGTTGTGTGTGATTTAGATGCGAGAGAGTTTAAGACGAGAGGTAAGAACCTGCGCATCACATTGTGACCGCTCTTCGTATTCTCTATCAATCTGCATTCTTAGATAGGCACTTGCATCTCATACTTTAATATAAAAACTAAAACATACACTGTGGATCGGGCCGCAACTAGTAAAACCTTTTTATTTTGACTTGACCTATGGTAGCCAGACCGTAAACTGGACGGATTCGGGTGAATCCACGGACCTGGGTAACACTTTTTGGCAAGGGCATTTCGGCAAAAACAAAAAAACGCACCTCGGTCGAGGGATTTTTAAGCCCTCGACCGAGGTCTTAATATCTCGACCGAGGTTTTATTAAGCCCTCGACCGAGGTATTGCGTGCTTTACAAACCCTCGACCGAGGTATTTATATACCTCGGTCGAGGTTCATACCTCGGTCGAGGGCTTAAAAAAACAGACTTAGCCCTCATTCAAACAAATGAAAAATTTCCTGTGCCTTGGAGAGGTGTAAACCCTGCCATTCCTAGCACATAACTAGGCGGAGTTGATACCGATAAATTCACCAACGAATCTTCTATCCATTGATGTATCATACATGCATTTTGTCATTCATATGAAATTTATTTTTTAATTACTTCTAAAACTTATACTTAGAAAACCACACTGCAACTTCGAAGCAGCTCAAAGAAAAATCCGCAGAG
>LPNX011094411.1:178140-200764 GCA_001517045.1 Pseudotsuga menziesii
TTCCCCATACCAAACAGTAACGGGCTAGTTGGGAATGTTTACTGGGAAGAATCCCTTGCTGTTGTTTCCTGCAATTTTCCAGGCATCAACATTTTTGGCGCTAGAAGGAGGACAGCCAGTGCATGGCTGGCCAAGGAAACCCATTTCCTCGAAATTACTCAACCGGTAATAGTTCTGAGAGCAGTTTGTTTCCTAATCCAATTCCTGAAGAGAAGGGTAAAGAGCATTTGTATTCTGTCAATAACGAAGTAGTGAATGATTTGAGAAGACATACTAGGGCATATGTGAAGAAGATTGGAGGATTATCGATTATCCCTGACTTACCCAGAAAAGAATATAAAAAGAAAGACCGCCCTATATTGGAAGACTCAGTGTTGGTTGGAGATTTGGAAGAACTTGTAGAAACAACCTTATAGGAAGGTGTACAGCCTTTGAATCAAGTAGGCCCAGATACACCTTACGGTTCACCTATTAATACTCATGTTCATTCACCACCTCACTCTCCACCCAGACTCATGGCAGGCGTAAATGAAAACCAGCCACCCAACCCACCAAATCCACCACCTGCTTGGAAGGCTAGGTCATCTCTAAACCTGGCACCTCCTTTGCATGACTTACCTCAGGCTTTTGAGAAAATGCTACCTAAGTTTGATCCCAGTGAAAAGATTTTAGTAGATAATAATTTGCAAAGCTTCTACTTGGATATAGAAAGGCTAAGGGTTGGAGAACATGAAGATGTAGTTTACATATTGTTTCCACATACCTTGAAAGGAGCGGCAGCTTCATGGTATTTTGCTCTGCCTGCAAACTCAATCACAGACTGGGATACTTTTGAAAGAATATTCAAAAATAAATATACCACCCAGAAAACTCATGCAGCTCTAATGAAAGGACTGTGTGATTTAAAGAAAGAAAGAAAAGAAAAAGTGCATAGTTTTACCCAAAGGTTTGCTGCTTATCTTAAGAATTTTTCTGCAGCTGATAAGCCCTCTGATAAAGTTCTAATTGAGTATTATACTTCAGCTCTAGGGCCTGATTTGGCCATGTTTGCCAAGATGTTAGTCAAACCTACTTTATCAAAGACTTATGAAGAAGCTAAGAGAGTCGAAGCTGAAAAGGAAAGCATAGAAGATTATCCTGAGCCTAAGGAGGAGCAGTCACGTGACCTTGAAGGAATGTTGAGAATGATGCAGAAACTATCTAACAGGGTGATAGATTTGGAAAAAGAGGAGGCTCAAAAAGCATATAAGCCTTACTACAAAACGAGAGAGGATAACAATTAGTCTAAACCTCCTCCGCACAGTCCTGCATCAATGAACTTAATGGAGGTAGGTATGGATAACTTTTGCACCTTTCATTAGCAGCCCCATTCTGAAAAAAATTGTCCTCAATGGATAAATTCAATGACATTAGTAATGAATCAGCTGTTGGAATCTAAACTAACAGAGGCTAATGATGAGGAATAAAAGGGTAACAAATCGACAAAAAAACAAGAGGATGATGCCATGGTTTTATGGGACTGTGTATCGATGTTTGATACCGAAGAGGAAAGTGATCTGAAACATGAGGATATATCAAAAACAAATGTGACAACTAGAAGTCAAGGTTTGATTAAAGAATACAGGTCAGTACTCCCTAAAATTAAGAGACTTCAGGAGAATGTAAAGAAATTTCAGAAAAGCACCAAAGCTAATAAAATACCTGAATTCACCATCACGAGTCAAAATTCAAAGCAAATCAACATGCCTGTTAAGCCTGCTGAAGAGAATATTGATAATGCAAAAACGGATCTCAAAGAACATAAGATGGAGTATAATATTGTGGAAGATATTAAAAGGGCTAATGCAAATATCTCGATGTTTGAAATGTGTAATGTGCCTCAGCAAAAAGAAAAATTATTAAAAGCTCTTGAAATATTAGAGCAAAAGCTTCCCACCGACAACCAACCGGAAGAAGAAGAAATTGGTGAAGCAAGTGTGGGAGGTAAGTCTAAATACAAAACCCCACCATTTCTATTAACCTTTGAAATTTTCAACCATAATGTGCACAATTTTTTAGTAGACTCAGGGGCATCAGTCAATGTTATGCCTCCTTCAGTTTGCAAAAAGATAAATGGACAGCCTAAACCATCTACCTAGCAAGTTATTCAATTAGACAGAACAAATGTGAAGGTAATTGGGGAAATGGAGGATGTTCTAATTCAATTATATTCAAATGAAAAGGTATATTAGTTCATCGATATTGTAGTAGCAGACAAACCTGAGGCTTATGGACTTGTTTTGAGTCCGGAGTCAGGATTGGTCAGCAAAGTTAAATGGATATTTTGCATCAGATTGGTTGCATCTTTGGTTGCCTTATAAAGGAAGTCCCAATCAAATTAAAGTATTAAGAGAGCCCCACATGAAGCACAATGTTACTCAATTGGAGGGTAAGAATGAACCAGTGAATTCTGTATTGGGGAATTACTTCGTTGAACTAGAACCGGGAAACTACCCAGCGAAATAAGCTAGCAATACATCAGACACCCAGCCCGATCTCCTTCGGTTTTCACGGGCTGATGAGATTGATTGTAAAATAGTAGTTTCATTTTCAAATATACTTTTTTCAAGACCAGTAAATGTAGTTTTTGATAATGGTTAGGTCTTTTTCATTTTGTAGTCAAGCCTAGCCCCTTAACTTACAGATTGCCAGATTTATAGGGGTGGGCAGAGGACTGACCAATTAGTGGTTTAGTTCTCAAACTTAATTTTTCTTGATTTTTATTTCTTGATTGTCTTGTACATAAATAAATTGTTTTGGTTGTTTATGTTTGATTTATTTTATTTTGGTTTTTTTTTAGTTTAGATTTTGATTGATTTCAATAAAAAGAGGAAAACTTTTGGTTGCATGGAGAGCATCTAAATTCTGGATTAACTAAAATCCTTGATTATAAGACTGTGTACTATTGTTTTATCTGAAAGAATTTCTTCTAGTTTAACAGTTTTCCTGCATGGCTATGAACACATTGAAGTCCTGCTTAATCCTTGTAAATAACTTAGGATCAAAAAGTCTGGAATACTATTTCGAGGCTCCATCCATCTCACATTTAAAAATGTCTTAGGGGGTGACAGCAAAAGACCCATGGAAAGGAAGCAAGGTAAACAGTATATTATAGATAAATGATCCCATGCCAAGAATTGAAAGCCAAATAAGAGTAAAAAAACTCCTAAGAAAGCAATAGGTACCAAAACAAAGTACTGAATCATATAAGTACAAAATTGCCAAAGTTCTTCTCCATCCGTGAGCTGAAAATCAAATGCATCTCTCACACAAAAGGACACTATGGATAGAGGAACCTAAATCAAAAAAAATCAAAAAGAAAGGCATGCAGGAGGACTCAAATGAAAGGACAAAAAAGTCCAAAAGCACAAAAGTGCAAAATGGCATGGGAATGAGGAACAAATGAATATTTCTGTTTACCATATGTTACAATCCTGTGGGTTCCAAGCTGGAAGCTACACGAAGACAGAGGTAATAACGAAACTCATATTCCGGCCTCAAAAGAGTTATCTTGACTTTGAAGTCTTGGTTTCCATTTTCCTAAATTGGACTATCATCAATGATTAAAATTACATATATTTACCATTTGGGAAATCCAGACATCTAGAAGAATTCAAAATGTTGGTTTTATTGTAAAAGAGTCTGTTACTTAAGGAATAAATTGTCCAGAGATCTAGGTTTACCAGCTAGTCGCCAATTGTTGCAGCTGTAACTTTTTCTCCCAATTTTTTTAAATTTTGGGCCCTCCTTTTAATTTTTATCTTTCCTAAAATTGTTTGGATTCATGAACTCTGCTTTTGTTTTCCCTCTACTACAAGTTTAGATTGTTTTGAGGTCAACTGTTTTCATGCTTTCCAAAAAATTGCTTGTGTCTGCAACTGCTTTGGGTTGTGGAGTTTAAAGTTCGATTTGAGAATGTTGTGCTTTGATTTGAATGATTTATTTCATTGTTATCAGAAGTCTATTTCTCATTGCCGCCACTGTTTTGAAGGTGAAACAAACCTTTTTCATCATTTCCCAGCCTAAAGTCTTTTGGAACTTAACATTTTTTTTTAGTTTGGTTGTTCAGAGGTCATTTAAATAGTAAATCAGCGCCGTAGTTCTCTATGCCGCCGTTGCAGAGATTAAGCAATGAACGTTCTGATACCTAGTTTTATTTTCGTCGATGCACCTTCACCTGTTTTGTTTTCTTCGGACTATCGACATTTTATCATGGTCGGAGCATCAGCCTTCTATATCGCCGTCGTTTCAGAGGACAGATAAAGAATGGGCTGATGGTTAGTTTTTCTTTCGTCGATTACATGACTTTATTGGTTCAAAATTTGCTTGCGATAACCTTTTCTTTTCACCCTCGGAGCGATTTATGGCTTTAATCGGGGTCGTAGTTCTTTTGTCTTCCGCCGTTGTGGCTCCGGAGCGGAATAACCATCCAACATGGTTTGTTCTGATTTTCACCGATGGTTTGATTTAATCGTCGTTTTCTATTATTGCGGAACCCTTAGGTTGTATGGCTCACACCGTTGCGGTTGCGCGGTACGCTACCTCTCCGATGGTTAGTTGGTCCATGTGCCAACGTGATATGGTTTAGTCCTCCAAGCCTCCAATCGTCGATGTTCTCGGGTGGTCACGGAGCCTTTAGTTTGTTCATCACCCACCATTGCGGCTTCTCTTTGAACTAATCATCCAATCCTATAGCAGTTCCACTCGACGATGGTTTGTTTTGGTTTTCGCCGATATGTTTATTTACCACAGAAGTCGTAGTTCTTTTGTCTTCTGTCGTTGCAGCTCCGGAGTGCACTAACCATCCGACTTATAGAGTTGTCGACCGCTAATGTTTTATGTTGACTATGGAACCCTTAGCCTATGCGGTTTTCGTCGTTGCGGCGTTTTAGTGAACTAACCACCCGATGTTTATGTCGTTCCGTTCGCTGACGAGGATATTTTTACGCCTATTGCTATAGTATTTAGTCTTTCTGACGTCGATAGACTTAGTAGTCTCGTGAAACTCGTTGTCTATCTGAAGCCCGTCGTTGCAGCTGTGAATAAGACTATCCTACCGATGCTTTAGCGGTTTTCCCCGCCGGTAAGGGTTTTTCCCACCTGTTTTGTGTGTGTGTTTTACCCTATCTTATGGGCGGCGGAGGTTTCAGATTCTTATCATTTTAAGGTTTTTGCGACGAGAGCGCAGTACAGGGCCTCATTTTGATGATCATTTTATTGTTAGTATGGTTTACATTTGTTGAAAAGATGCAGTCCAAATTAATAATGAATTGTTGTTTTAACTGCAGACGGACTTAGAAAATTCTTCAGACCTCAATTTGATGATTACTGCTGCAAAGAAGACATAGCTGAAGGACAAAGCAGAAGGGAGTTGACTAAAGAAAGGAAAAGTAAGAAGCAGAGGTGTTGCTAAAAAAGAAGAGAGTGAAGATCTGAGAACAACGGGATTTTAAAAGGACCAATGGATTACTAAGCAGAATTGATAGCAGCAGAGGACCGGGCTTGGAAATGGCTCATAAGTTACCAAGCCGGTCCCTTTTTACAAAGTGCTTGTAAATCTTAATCTAAAATGTAACGTATTGTACGAATCATGAGCACTCACAAAGGACAAAATTGTAAGATTAAACGGTTGGGGGAACCCCAAAGGTCACCCGGGGGGACAACCCAAAGGTTTTGTTGTTTGTATAAATATAGGAGAATTAGAGGGAATAGTGGACTTTTTCCCAAATGGATTTGTGAGAATCTGATGTAAGAAGAACTATTTCCTTTTGCATAAAGAAATTACAAGTTTCTTGTTGGAGAAATCTTTGTGGAATTTTTCAAATGTTGTGCCATTGATTTGCTGAATGTGAACTATTTCGTTTTCAGTATTGTGTCCATGAACTGTGAGATCGTTCTAACTCTTTGAACCTATGTTCTTGTATGAATGCTCTCTAGTTTATTCTATGAATTTTCCACTATGAGTAATGAATGTTTTTCATAAACAATTGGCTATCTGGTTGTTCAAATATCTTTAAATGTTCATGTGTTTTGAAAGAAGTATCAGCTATCTGTGATTTTTCTTAATGCATGCCCAAAACACATTACTCATTAATGAATGATAATCTTTCTCCCTAGGGATAGGTTAGATAGTTAGTTTTAGTTTTCTTGTTGTGTGTGATTTAGATGCGAGAGAGTTTAAGACAAGAGGTAAGAACCTGCGCATCACATTGTGACTGTTCCTCGTATTCTCTATCAATCTGCATTCTTAGATAGGCACATGCATCTCATACTTTAATATAAAAACTAAAACATACACGGTGGACCAGGCCACAACCGGTAAAACATTTTTATTTTGTTACTTGACCTACGATAGCCGGACCGTAAACCGGACAGATCCTCCATACCAAACAGTAACAGGCTAGTTGGGAACGTTTACTGGGGAGAATCCCTTGTTGTTGTTGCCTACGATTTTCCAGGCCTCAACAGGGGTTTAGGTTAGGGAATGAACTTGAGCCCATCTCCATGGTCGTTGTAAGTCATGGAGCCTAGAGGCAAGGAGGCACCAATGTTGGACAAGTGGTCAACTAGAACATTGTTTCCTCTGAGTATGTGATAAAACGAAGTGTGAGGGGAAAGGTTTAAGAGGGAGATCTGATCATACAAATTTTAAAAAAAATTGTAGTTGATAGATCCTATGGAGTAGCCTGAGTGCATCTTTAGTATAAGTTGACGAAAATTTCCAAAGACAAGAAGCTTAGAAGAGATCCCTAGTCTATCATTTCTAGGGCATGAAGGAGCGCCAACCATTCTGGTTCATTGTTTGTCTTGGTTCCAAGTCCCCAAGCAAAGGACTTCATGATTTTTCAACCAGGGTCGAAAATGACCCCTCCCGCACCTGCCTCCCCATCAAATTATAAAATTTATTACTTGAAACGTCTATGGATAGAATTAATTTTAAAGAATCCATCCAATACACCATAGAATTATTTCTTGTCTTTTTAACTGTTGAAACCTTGCAGCTACACCATTTTTTTCTTGAAAATCATTTTAGTTAAAACTTTAATAACGTGTACATTTTAAGCGGAAATTATTATCTTTCGTTATCTTAACAATGCATCAAACAATACTTGTTTTGCGAAATATCAATTCCTCGCAAAATCTCCATTTGCTTCTCACAATTGAATTTTGTATCAATTTTGTTTTTATGGTTTGTGCAATTTAAGGTTACATTATGTTTTTTTTATTACCTTAGGGATTGGAGATAAGTGACATGTATTTATAAAGATTAAAGCTACTCTTTCATAGATATATGTTTATGTTGTTTTCATAGTAGATCTATATTTATGTTGTTTTCAATATCACCTTTGTTATTAGTGACGACGAAATATGGTATTTTTGTGTTATTTTACTTAACTACTTTAAGCTCTAATGGTATGGTTTGAGATGATATGTACAAGTTGTATATTGACACCTTATTTGTTGGAGTGCCCCCACCTTTTGAGTATCAAAGAATATGATTCAATTCCTTCTTTATTAGGATCTATTTTAGAAAAACATTCAATACGACGTCCATAAGTAATCTTTGGAATAAATTTGAAGAGTTAAAGTTTCTTTCGAGTTGAAAGTTGTTGCGAGAAGGTTATATGAGAGGGTTATTGTCAAGTTTAGGAACTTCAAGGGATGGCCAGAAGAAATTAATTGTAATACAGGAGTCAAGCAAGGTTGTCCTTATCCCCTACCCCTTTTAGTATTTACATTGACAAGCTAGAGGGTTTTTTGGAAGAGGCAGGTTGTGCTAGCATGACTTTGGATGGTATAGTCATCATCCTTCTTCTTTAAACTGGTGATATTGTTCTTATGGTGAGGAGCCCCTATGATCTTGATAAACAACTAAAACTTCTCAAGGATTTTTTCTCTAGTATGGGTATGACTATTAACATTGACAAAATAAAGTTATGATAATCAAATATCGAAAGATGACTTATGATATTTTCATGTATGACAACAACAACTTGGAGGAAGTGACTCAATATAATTATCCCAAAATCGATCTTCATCATAAGCTTAACTGGAACTATAACATTGAGAAAAGAATTAATGGAGGATGGAAAGGTTATTATGGGCTTGAAAATACTTGTAAATCTGTAGGCCTTTGGCTTTGGGATAGGAAGCAATTCCTCTTTGAGACTCTCGTCACTCATGTTATCTTATATTGTTGTGAAGTTTGGGGTTCCAGCTTCTTTAGAGAATCTTGGAGAACAATAGAGAAAATCCAAAAGCGCTTTATGACACACAATCTCAAAATTTGAAAAGCAATACACCCTATCATATCCTCCTCATATAAGCGAGTTTCTCCTCAATTGAGAGCATGGCTATGACTAGGTATATGACTAGGTATCTGGTATACAAAAGCAAGATAAATGGCATGGGAGACAAGAGGCTTTTTAAGATTGCCTCATACTCTAGTCAAAACCACCTACGAGTTAAGCGTAGTTGGTATAAAGATGCCAAGTCTTGGCTAAACCATCGGAGAGTCGAGGAAGAGGTAACTCTGTAGAATAATGATAATATTAAAAGTATTAATACATCCAAATTTAAGGAGAAGTTGTGGCGCAATTAAGAGTTAGAGGCTAAGAGAAAATTAAGATATTATAAGGAGGTGATCTACCTTAATCTAGAAGATCAAATGTATCTCTCTATTTTACTAGCGTAAAAAAGAAAATCAACATTGCTAAAATAAGAACAAACTCTCATGAGCTCCATAGTGAAACAAGGTGTTGGACAATTCCTAAAACGTTGTGGGATAAAAGAATCTGTCATCTTTGCGACACAAAGAGGGTTGAAGACGAAAATCACTTTCTCATAGAATGTCCTCTATTCACCCATATTAGAGCGCAATTTCAAAATATCAGTTACAATATTGACATTTCTAACATTTTAACTCAGCATAACGATGATGATTTAGGAATACTTCTCTTAAAGCTCTTTGAGCATAAAAATAAAATTCTAAAAAAAACAAGTGACTCTTGTCCTTTTTGAAGTTTAATAGACCAAAGTTGGTTTCAATAGATGTTTATAACTATCATCATTTTTGTCATCATTAATTTTAGATTCCTAAAACAAATCGATAATTTAAATTATGTTGTTGATAGATTAGCATTTATGATTTAATTGTATGAACTTAAGAATAAGATGATATTCTCATCTTTGCCCAAGGACATTAATGTGTTTTGGTTAGGAAAGTCGGGTCTTTATTGTATTGTGGTGTTTAAGAGTCTTGTGGCGTTTAATAAATAGCTATGTAGAGTGATAAAATCACACTTTCAAGCCACCTAAATAATATAACTAATAACTTCATCTAATTTAATTGGAGTAAATACATTTTAATTAAACCATGCAATAATGATTTCTTCTATGATGTTAGTAAATTGTTGCATAGAATAAGTACAGGGTTGTTTCAAACCAAATCGCTCGCATCAATGACCGAGTGGTGAGAACTTTCTAAGAAATAGCGTAGCTTATTTCGTTAAGTTAACGAGGGGGGGAATATTTTTACTGTTCCATTAAAATATATATCATAGGAATTTATACTTATAAAAATAAAAATGAAAACAATGACAAAGAAAAAATGTCTAAATCAATCCATCAAGGCATCTCTTAAGAATAAGAGAAACAAAGCATGAATAGACATGTAAAGCATGTGATGCCAATTATGGAATCTATCCATGATTTAACTCCACTTCCATTGTAAAACCTTTATATCTTAACAAAGACCAAACATAAAAGTTGGAATCACAATTTTTTTTGAAGGTCTTTTAGGTGTTATATTTGAACATTGAATCTTAAATTTTATGTTAATATATTTTATTTTAGAATTTGGTTACATATTAATAATATTTATTTATTAATTTTTATGTTAATATATTTTATTTTAAAATTTTGTTACATATTAATAATATTTATTTATTTTATTTATTTTATTTAATTGTTAAAATATATATATTTTTTTTTTTATTTTAATAAATATATTTTTGTTTAATCATAAACTTAAATTTAGATAGTTAAATTAGTCTTGATTAAGATCTAAAATTGTTTTTAATTGGTTACGATCTTGTCTTCTTCAAATATAAGGAAATAAGTTAATGATTTAAGAACTAGTTGTAATGGAAGTCCACTCTCTTAAGACATCTAATTATTTAAGGTTATGATAATTCATTATTTAAGGTTACGACAATTGATTATTTAAAAGCCATGAGGTAGCTCACTTAGTTGGAGATTTGAGTCCAAAGACCATAGATATTTAGGTTGAAGGTTCAATTCTCACTCATTTAATTCTCTGGGTCCTTTGGGGTTAGGCTCCAAAAGTTGTAGTCGATAAGGTGAGGCCCCTTCAACTGCCCCCCCCCCCTAGAATTATTATTGTAGATGTAGCGATCCCCGTTGTGAACCACACGAAAAAAAATACAATTGATTATTTAAGGTGGCGTGGTTGAATAATTTCATGATGAGTCATTTATCATTAATCAAGGTTACGATAATGGATTTTTTAAGGTTACAACAATTGGTTATTTAAGGTGGCATGGTTGAATAATTTGATGATGAGTCATTTAGCATTTAGTGATGAGTTATTTAGCATGATGACTCATTTAGCATTTGGCATTTGGTGATGAGTTATTTAGAACGATCAGTCATTTAGCATTTGATGATGAGTTATTTAGCACAATGAGTCATTTAGCATTTAATAGCACGATGAGTCATTTAACATTTAATAATTTTGAAATATATGTTGTAAATATTTTTATCATGTAAATGTTATTCATATTAATTATAAATTTTGCAATAGCCTAGGGGTGTAAACCAAGTGCCTATAAAGTGTAATTTTAAGGTACTTCTTGGGATTTCACGTCTTCGAACTTTAGCCAATTGGTACCCATGCTAAGGTTTCGTGGGTTCAAATATCAACTAGCCCATGCCCCATGCTAGCATTTTGTGGGTTCACCTAGAGCATCAACCCACAAAAAATGAATAAGTTAATTTATATAAATTTAACAAGTTAATTTCCTTATATAAGATAAGGGAGAGCATCTAACACAGAGCATATGGAAATACAAACATGACTCCTTGAGTTTCAGTACATATATACATTTGGTTACAATTAATAACTAGACTAGCCATTACATACATACATATTATAACTTATATATGCAAATAGAGAGAACTAGAGTATAAATATAATAGACTGAAAAAAACTACGAGCATACATAACAAAAGAATAAAGCCTCAAAGCATGATAGTGTGTTTTTGGGATCAAGGCAGGTTGTGCTTCCTCCTCCACAACTATAGGTCATTGGGATTTTCCTACACACATGATATTCAATATGCTGAGCACTTTGTCTTTGAATTCCATCCAAATATGCTTAGACCATTCCTCTTGATTCTTCCACTGTTCACAAAAAACCACATAGCCTAGTAAATTGTTCATTGGTAACCTTACTGCTCATATGTTTTTAATTATCCGTAATTTATGAACTCACTTCCTCAAATGGTGATGGAATCCCCTATTGGACCAAGAAATTTGCAAACCAATCTTTGCTATCAAAATAACCAAGTGTAAGGAAGGTTTTCCCCTCAGCCTCTTTCCTTCCTTAAACATCCTCCCAAACTTAATTGTTGCTACTTGTAGCAAACTGTTGTGAAGAGAGGATGTTGTGCTCTTAAAGTCTCAAGATGAGTTGAATGCCTTGCAAGGAGGGACAAGTGAGATATAAATGTCTTGCATGCATGAATATGTGATGATGGAATTTAAAGAGATAAGATGGCATCGAACTAATGATATGCATGGAATATGTTATGGCATCATGTACCTAATGCACTTAGTGCTCAAACTTTGCTCAAAATCAATATGCCTAGACAACATACCATTACACACATGAATGACCTAAACCATGCCCATACATTAACCCGTCACTCAAAACTCACAACATGTTAATTTGCAGTATGACAAAATGACAAAGCACGAATGCGAAACATCAAATGAAAAATGGAAAAAAAAGCACCAAATGATAGTTTAGTTGTGTCCATACAAAGTTGCCACATCAAAATCAATGAGGGAAAGGGGAAAATAAAGTTTTGGTGATGATATTTGACAACAGAACTTTCATGAAACCATCAAACTGTCAACACAGCAATGTCATCACTAGTCACCTCCTAAGGCACCTTCCACCAACTAGACATGCCTCTTTGCATAACGAATAATCAGAATTTCAAGCTGCCATTGAGATTGTCCTGCATGTTTCCTTTGCACAACCATTCACAAATTGAAATTAAACATTGGTTGCATATTTTTTTGGACATTGAACCAATACCCATGCTCTTTGTCTTTATACCCAACTCTTCCATGAAGGATACAACCTATCATAACCAATTAATATCAAACAAGGATCATTAATTTCCTTGCTAGTGTTTGACATATATGCATTATTAGATATATGGATCACATCATTAATGAATAAACGAATTTAAAAACATCCTCAAAAAACATAATGAAAAGTCAATTTGAAATTTGCACTTTCCTCAATTCATTGGATGCATATTAGAATCGACATGAGATTATGTAACTTGTCTTGAATTCAGGAAACATATGTGCCAAAACCCTATGATTCTTCTACCAAAAACATATAGGAAAAACTATTTCAAATGATGTTGAGAGGAGTGTAATCGTAAAATTAAAGACAAAATGTGGTTATCCGTCCACTCCATTGAAGGAAACCATTATAAGTATGGTTATTGTGCAATTTGTAAGTATATTCCAATTAAAGTTATCAGTGTCATCCAAAGTAGGAATTTTGACTAGTTCCTATTGAGGCATCATATCTTCTCTCATCTAGCAGGTCCTTCATGTATTGGAATCTATTGAATTTTGAAATTTATTGTCACTACATTAGCCATTAATATGCAATGGCTGTGCGAGATTTGGTAGGAAGTAGTACTTTTCTCCTAGTGTGATTGACATAATTCAATGCCTAAAGTGATCAACACATGTTTCATTGATGAATACAACATCTAATTTTGTAGAGATTTACTAGACCTAGTTGTATAATTTCCAAGTAATTTCCATATTCCACATTTGTAGTGCATGATACAAGCTCGCTCAAGCTTAGAAGAAGGTCAAAGTTTTACAAGTTGATGGGAATAATTATGTTCCCACTATTTACACAATATGATATATCAATGATTGACAAGTGGATGGTAAATCTTATTATCAACAGGGAATGGAACACAATTAATTATCAAGGATCATGGATCAATTGAACTCCGTTTTGGCACACAATGAATTGTGAAGGATTATGGATCAGTTGAAATTTGTTTTGGCACACAATGAATTGGGATGTAATATTTTATCTTCATATAAAACTCAAATCCTATTCAAATTGATTTGGAGGGAATACTACATACTGCTCATCATATCAATCTAAACATAATTAAAATGGTGCCCCCGTAGAATAGTTTGTGCATCTTCTCACCCTTAATAAGAAAACTTGGGTGATACCATGTCCATATGGATCATTCCAAATTCATACAATCAAAATTCACATTTTCTAGCATGAATTTTACCATATCTTAAAATTAGGAACACATAGGTTAGAAAATAACAAAATAGCAATAACCCCACCTCAAATAAGAACCATGTTGGAGAACAAATATGATTTCCATATTTTGAATCTAAGATACCAAGAAATTCTCCAATATTTGAAGCATTGAAGCCATCCTCTATAGAGTTTGCTCAACCTCCCACGAATTTCAAAAATGAGAATGAAAACCCTTCCTATTCTTTAGTAATTGGTTTGCAAAATCTCCTTGGTGTATTTTATTTTGACATCCCATTTTAAGTTGACATTTGAAGTTTCCTTATCATCCAAATCAAGTTTAGCTTCAGTATCAGTTTATTGCAATGTTAACGAGCTATTAGTTTCATTCACATTTAGAACTAGTTAGAATTATTCATGTTTAGATATTGGTTTAGAATATAAGGAGACATGGATGTGTTAAAGAGAAAAAAATCACTCATTGGGCTCTGATCTAGGGATTGAGATGATGCATTTCCATTCTAATGACACAAGTTTAAACATGGAAAATCCTGATCACCAATTTGTGTTTTCCACAACTACCGTTGAATGAGGGAATATGCATTGAGGGTAGGTTTGGGCCACTCAATCAAATAGGGAAGAAATCCTACAAAGCATAATTCTTACAAGTGAAGTCCAATGCATGGGAGTGAATTTATGGTAATGGAGCTATATGTAGAGGTTTTAAAAAATATACATGTAGGGAGGATCATAATATTATGTGTTTGAGAGGCTATCAAAGTACCAACACATAAAACAAAAAAATCCAAGAGACAAAGTTCATGTGGACATGGAATCAAGAAAAGACCAAGTATATTAACCAAAAAATGCTCTATAAAAAGCCGACCAATATTTAGGAGTTTAATCTGCAACATTAATTCAGTAAAAAAATAGATATCAAAAGAATAAACATGAAAATGGACATATGAAAACTACAAGGAGGTTTCACTTGTCTAGCATCATTAGCATATTTATAGCAGTAATCTTCCTAACCTCATTGTATATGATACATACATTTAAGTTTGAATATCACAAGGGATAAAGAAATGAACACCAACTTGAAAATATATTACCAACTAAAAGAATGCCAATGGTTTTCCCTCTCAAAGTATACAAAAATAATAGCTTTTATGTTATGGGATCATAATGTGATGGAACAAGGACGAGTGGTCAAAATACTCCATTTGAATTACGTTTAAAAATAATGTTGATGTCAATTTCAAATACGTAGAGGCTATATGAATATATTGAATCTTAAAATAGTGTTTCAATGTCAATTTTCAGATAGATAGACTGAATCAAAATCAAATGGGTTGAGAAGAAAAAATGTGCAAGTTAAATCTCTTTCCATAGTTACTTCAAAGACATGTGTAAGCATCAATAAATGACTTCACAATCGTAAGGGACTATGGAATACATATATTCATGATTCCTCCTTATAAATTGGTAACATTCAACATTGAATGGAGTTATAATAGCAAACTTTCAAAACCTATCATTCAAGAAGGGATATCCTTATGCAAGGAGGGTTATGCTTGCAATGGAGCATTGACCACCATCCATGAAAACTTAGATACATATTGAACTAGGAATAGAACATCCCTCCACCAATGGAGACAAATTGAACACAGAATAGAAGATCCATCCATTATTGGAAACAAATTAAACATGGAATACAAGACCCCTCCACCAAAAATTTGTAGGTTACATTTCCTACTTCATCCATTCGTTATCCATATTTTCTCCTTTAATTTTGAATATTTTAATCAATAAAAATTAGTCACAGTTTAGTAACAATCATCTAATTCCATGCAAGTTTTTCACGTTGCTCTGATCTCGACGTTTGATCATGGCTAGAATTCTAAACTTGTCAGTGGTTGATCCGCGGGTTGGGTCGTCGTCGTCATGAGTGCGGCTGCTATAGGCATCAGGATGACGCCTCCTGAATGTGAAGATGCAGAAGCTTTCCCCAGGCTAATCACGGGCCAATCCTTTAAACCTTGTTCGGCCCCTATTCTGAAATTTGTTAAAAAGCTCGATGAAATTCCAACCATAGATCTTTCATCACATCATCCCATGCACATTAAGGTTTCTCTGGAATATCGGGCTCTGGTGGGTCAATTCATAGGGCTCTTAGCCCTCTCTCAAGTCCACAGATAAGTGGATCCAGAAAAACTGGCGGCCCTTGATCGCTAACAGTGTCACCTGCTACGCGGTGGGGTGAGGGTTTTTTTTGTTTAAGTTCATCTCCAAGGATGACCGAGATCTAATTTTTTGTAATGGGCCTTATTTCATGGGCCCTCAAGGGCTCTATCTAAATAGATGGACTCCTGATTTTGACCCGACTGTTGATGTTCCTAAAGTTTTGCCGGTCTGGGTTCATCTCCCAAACGTTCGATCCATTGTTGGACCCCCTCCTCCCTGCAAACCATTGGGTATAAGTTAGGAAGATACATCGACAAAGAAAACCCTAAATAAAACTACTCCTGTGCCATAATATGTGTGGAAGTCGATTTTGAAGCTGGTCTTCCTAAGGCCATCAAGTTAACAATTGGAGACTAGAACCATGTTAGATTTTTAACATTAAGCTAGCATTATATTAGGATCTTTAACTGAGAGAATAACAAGCATATCAATCAAACACAAGAGACAATGAACATAGTGTTTTTTCTTGGGGAAACCATAAATGGAGAAAACCCTACAACTTCCTCAGAGATAGAATCAGCACCAAAATAAAAACCCCAAAACAGTAAGATGATCTCCCGACAATAGTAACCTCTTTCTTCCTAGACCCAGTGTCTTCTTCTTACTCAACTATGCGCTACAACTGAGTGTGAGTGAGTATGTGATAAATAGAGAGGCTAGCTCTCTATTTATACCAATTCCCAACTTGACAAAACCCTAATAGGGCCGACTTCACTAAGTGAATCTAACAACCCTAGTGCCCCAGAACTACAGGGACTTTAACCCTTAACCAATATGAGGGTTACCCGCAATGACTTGACATGACTTGTTTACATTATAGAAACTCCTGATCGAAACATCGGGGCATGACATGACTCAATTACATTACAGACACATCTCGGAATAAACATTGGGTTACAATACATAAGATACATAAGTGAATACCTTTCAAAGTTACAATTACATCAACGCTCCCTCTTAACTCGGAAGGTATTCTCTCGACACAATTTATCAGCACAAGTCTTCTTCTCTATATCATCTAGATCATCCTCGACTTCTTGTCATCTTCATCTGGATCTGGATCATCACTTGTTCTGGATCATCACTTGATCTGGATCATCACGGGATTTGGATCATCACTCAATCTGGATCATCACTACTGGATCATCATCATTGAAATCATCACGGGTGGTATCTCATGATTCTTCTCGTCACAGGAAGTTCTACAGAGCCAACCCTTTTTCATGTTGGGTGTAGGCCTAGCCTCCATGTAGGTCTTCTTCAGCACTTATATCTAACCCTAAGTCAGAATGGCCCATCCAGCAGTTACATCTGACCTTGACTCATCAGAAAGGCATTCCCAGCACTCACATCTGACCATGAGAGGAACTTAATCCCCTCACCATGTCAGGATGGCCCAGCCCTTACATCTGACCATGGAAGGAACCTCATCCTCTCCCATGTCAAAATTGCCTAGCCCTTACATCTTACCTACTCGTCAGAATGGCCCAGCCATTACATCTTACCTACTCATCAGAATGGCCCAGCCCTTACATATGATCTACTCGTTAGAATGGCCCTGCCCTTACATCTAACCTACTCGTTAGAATGGCCCTACACTCACATTTGATTATGTGAGAACACATCCCACAGTCATATCAGAATGGCCCCTAGTCCCAGACTAAGCTTTCCTAGTAACTAACCAGGTGCCTCCATTCTCCCAGAGAATGGCTTCAGCCCTTATATCTAATCAAGTGGGAACCAATCCCTCAATCACATTAGAATGGCCATGTGCTCACATCTGATCATGTAAAGACTACATCTTACAGTTGTATCAGAAAGGCCCTCAGTCCCAGACCAAGTATTCCTGGTAACTGACCAAGCACCTCCATTCCAAGAATGGCAACAACCCTTATATCTGATCATGTAGGAACCAATCCTATAGTCATATCAGAATGGCTCAGCACTCAGATATGAAATGGAAGGAACCAATCCTTTCAAACTTCACTTTGGCTAATGGCTTTGTCAACACATTAGCTATCTGTTCATCCGTCGCAACATACTAGAGCTTCACTACTCCCCTCTGCACCATATCCCTAATATAGTGATACTTGATCTTGATCTGCTTTGACTTTTCATGGAACACAGGGTTCTCCAACAACTTCACACAACTCTAGTTGTCGCAATATATACAAGTAGCATCCAACTGGAGATCAAATAAATCAGACAGTAGCTTCCTGAGCCATACTTCCTCACAATTAGCTGAACAAGCTATGACATACTCTGCTTCAGCTATAATCAGTGCCACACAGGATTGCTTCCTACTAAACCAAGAGATCACACCTGATCCCATACTGAAGAACCACCCTAAAGTGCTCTTCCTATCGATGGCACTGCCTACCCAATCTGAATCAACATAACCCTCCAGGTTAATCTTATGACTCGCCTCATACTTGAGCCCATAATTAAATGTACCCCTCAGGTACCTCAGAATATGCTTTGTAGCAATCAAGTGAACATGTCTCGGATCTATCAGGAACTAGCTCAAGGTGTTCACAGCAAAGCAAATATCTGGTCTCGTGTTCATCAAGTACATCAAGGACCCAATCATCTGACGATACATCGTAGCATCAACCGCTTCTGATGAAGCATCACTCAATAGCTTCAGGTTCGATGCCATAAGTGTGGTCATGGCCTTACAGTCCATCATCCCAAACCTCTTCAGGATCTCTACTACATACTTCTCTTGTCCGAGGGAGATTCCATCGGCATTCTGCCACACCTCCATGCCTAGAAAATAATGCATCATACCCAAGTCCTTCATTTCGAACTCAATAGCAAGATTTCTCTTCATATCAATAATCAACCCATCCATACCTGTTACAAACAGATCATCTACATACAGTAGGAGCATCACTGGCTTGCCACCTTCAACCTTGTAGTAAAGGTTGGAATCTGCTTTACTCTTGGTAAAGCCCAAACTGGATAGAAAGCTGTCAATTTTTCCCTACCATGTCATGGATTCCTGTTTCAAACCGTACAGGGCTTTCTTCAATCTACATACATGAGACTCCCTGTCATGTGTCTCAAAACCGAGTGGCTGCTCCACATACACTTCCTCTTCTACTACACCATTCAAGAAATTAGTCTTGACATCCATCTGGTGTATCTTCCATTTCATCACTGCAGCCAAAGAAGGTACTGATCTGATGGAAGTGTATCTAGCTACAGGTGCAAAAGTTTCTTCATAATCTATTCCTTCTTTCTGGGAGAAACCACGAGCAACAAATCTTGCTTTATATTTTTCTATGCTACCGTCTACAGCATGCTTGATCTTGTAGATCCATTTGGAAGTTACAATAGACTTCCTTTCTGGTCTTGGGACAACATCCCAAACATCATTCTTCATGATCAATTGATACTCTTCGATCATAGCATCCTTCCATTCTTTCCTTTCTGTCGCTTCTTCATAGTTGGAAGGTTCTTTATCAATGAAATCACATAATAATGCTACATATCCGGAGCAGGACCTTGTCCTCTTTCTTTCTCTGTGATTCTCTCCTGGAGCCCCATATCTTTCCGCACCTTGGATCACTTCTCATACCCAAACAGGTTTCCTCTTATGAGGATTCTTCTCCTGAGGCGAATCTACAGGTTCTTGAGGTTCTTCAAATTCTTGATCTTCTTCTTGAGTTTCTTTGTTCATGGTTGTATCATGAATTTCGGATGCTTCTGCTTCTTCAGGTTCTTCAGCAGGTCTCTTTCTAGATTTGTTGTAAGCTGAGTCTTCATAAAATGTCACATCCCTGCTGATGTCGATCTTCTTTAATCCTGGGAAGTATATTCTGTAAGCCTTCGAGCTTTCAAAGTATCCCACAAATATACCCTTCTTTCCTGAAGGATCTAATTTTGTCCTCTTCTCTTTTGGAATGTGTATGTACACTAGACAACCGAATATTTTGAGATGGCTAACTTCTAGTTTCTTACCGGAAAAGACTTATTCAGGTGTCTTATTCTTGAGTACTCTATGTGGAGTATGGTTTTGTACATACACCACTGTTCTAGCAGCCTCTTCCCATAAATGAATAGGAAGATCTTGATCATGAAGCATAGGTCTTGATATTCTTTTTTGCGTGGTTCTTGATCAAGGCTTTGAATTCCTTGAATTTGCTGAAAACTTCATCTTTGTTCTTCATGAAGTAAATCCATGTCTTCCTAGAAAATTCATCAATGAAAGAAACATAGTATACATACCCACTTAGTGAACTTGATGACATTGGTCCACATACATCGGAGTGGATGATTTCCAAGATTCCTTTTGCTTTGCTCTTGCTACTTGGAAATGTCTTCTTTGTATTCTTTCCTTTTGCACATCCTTTGCAGACTCCATCATGTTTTGCTTGAATTTATGGAAGACCTTCAACAACTTTGCTTGCAAGTGGTAGTGCTCTGTAGTGTACATGTGCAAGCCTTCTATGCCAAAGTTCATTTGGCTCTACTGTGTCATGGATCAAGGCTTGTTCTAGATGGCCCTTCAATTTGTACAGACCTCCCTCTTGTTCCCCAATTACTACTGCATCATCGAAGGTCTTTCCTTTTGGCCACATGAGAACTTGGCCATCTACAAATGCAACCCTCATGCCTTTTGCATCTAATGCATATATGGAGAGGAGGTTCTTCTTGAGTCCTAGTACAAACAATGCATCCTTCATCTTCATGGAATTCCAGAGTCTAGCTTATAGGAGGATTCCCCACTACTTTTTATTGGATACTGGTAGTCATCTTCGAGCTTCACCTTGTGAGGTGATTCATGTTTTGATAGTCTCACAAAATACTCTTTGAATCCCGTCATATGTTTGGAAGCCCCACTGTCTATAAGCCAAGCATTGCTTCCATGTGTGAAGTTTCCCATGAGAGCGAAAATCAAAACATATTATTCATCACTTGAAGAATCATCACTTTCTTGCTTGTTTCTCTTCGAGGAAGGTTCATCATCTTCTGCAGCATGAGCATGATGTCTTCTCTTGTTGTTTTTCTTCTTGTGAGGGTTTCTTTTGCTTTTAGGACAATCTCTGGCAAAGTGCCATATTTCATCACAAGTATAACATCTGAGTTGAGATTTCTTGTAGGAAGAGTGCTTACCTTTAGAATGATGATGATGATGGTCCCTTCTAGGTTTCTTGGATTGAACTGTGAGAGCTTGATATTCACTTCCCATTTTTTCTTCTCGAGCTACTATCTGAGCTTCTTCTTGTGATCATTCTTTCCAAAGTCTGCTAAACTGGACTAACTTCTTTCTGACACAAATCCCTTGAATGAAAGAGTCCCATGTCCTAGGGAGACCATTCAAGGTGGTCATTACAATCTCTGCATTTTCCACTTCTTCATCTACTACTTCTAGTTGTTCCTTGATCTTAGAGACTCTTTTGAAGTAAGACTGGATGGTCTCTGCATTCTAAATCTTCACATTCTTCAACTGGTTCCTCAAAGTCATTTTCATGTTTATGTTCTTTCCTTCAAACAATCTGGTTAGGGCATCAAACATAGCTTTAGGTGTTTTTAGGGAGGACACTTGTGGTATGAGGTGATCCTTGATTGAATCAGCAATAATCCTCTTTTCCATAACGAACTTCTTCTTGTGTAAGGCCTTAGCCTCATCTCCCTCTAGAACTGGAACCTCCTCACTGATATAGGAGTCCAACTCATTTTCTTCCAGGACCAGGGAGATCCTATACTTCTAGGCTCGGAAGTTATCATCTCCCTCAATCTTTTCATCAAGCTTGGTATGATGAGACATATTAACTAAGAACCTCAAATGGAAATACAAAAGATTTAGATCTTACCAGGTCAAGATGTCAGATCTAGATTTGGAGCTGAAATTCTGCAGTGCTGGTTCAGGAGAATATTAGGGTTTTTCTTTTCTGGAGTTCTGTCCAACCAAATGCTTTGATCTTGATCTCTAACTTTGATTTTGAGGAGGATATCAATCCAGGCCTGGGCTCACTGAAAAATTCCACTTCTGTGGAAAGCCCTAATTTTTGGTAGCAGTGTCAGGTCCAAAACTGAAAAACCTCAGAATTGGATTCTGTTTCGACGGAAAGATGCGCCCTAGGGAGGAGAGTTATTCCAACCTTGTTTTTCTGAAAATATGTAGAGAGAGATCCACAAAGTAGGAACCCTAGTTCCCGCAGTTGCATAGTGTCTTCTTCTCAGGTTAGCTCTGATACCATGTTAGATTTTTAACATTAAGCTAGCATTATATTAAGATATTTAATTGAGAGAATAAAAAGCACAACAATCAAACACAAGAGACAATGAACACAGTGTTTTTCCTCGGGGAAACCATAAATGGAGAAAACCCCGCAACTTCCTCAAAGATAGAATTAGCACCAAAAGTAAAACCGCAAAACAGTAAGATGATCTCCCAACAGCAGTAACCTCTTTCTTCCTAGCCCCGGTGTCTTCTTCTTCCTCATCTATGCACTACAACTAAGTTTGAGTGAGTGTGTGATAAATAGAGAGGCTAGCTCTGTATTTATTCTAATTCCCGACTTGACAAAACTCTACTAGGGATGAATTCACTAGGTGAGTCTAACAACCCTAGTGCCCTAGAACTGCGGGGACTTTACATTAGAGAGAATTTGAGGTCAAAAATGGGCCTCAAAATGACCAAAATGTACTATAAAAACCAACCAATTACATTCTAGTAGATGACATCATCCCCCATGGTTGAGGTGGCATTGTATGAGTTAAGAATGCTTATTTGTCACATTTTCTATGGTGGATGAAAATCC
>LPNX011094411.1:201155-228102 GCA_001517045.1 Pseudotsuga menziesii
ACTTGACCAATAGGAGGGTTACCCACAATGACTTTTTTACATTATAGAAACTCCCGATCGAAACATTAGGGCATGACATCACTCAATTACAGTACAGACACATCCCGGAATAAACATCGGGGTACAATACATAAGATACATAAGTAAATACATTCCAAAGTTACAATTACATCAACCAACCATTTCCAAAATCTTGACTATGAGCAACTGCCATTCAAATGCCAACACTGCCATGACTATGGGAATTTCCAGAAGAACTTCTCAAAGCTCCCTTCAGAACAAACAGAGCCTGAAGCAGAGGAAGGTTGGACCCGAGCTAAGAGAACCAAATCGAAACCCAGGAAAGCTAACAGAAGAGAAATGAAGAATGCGGGACTGAGCCAAATAATTATTCATTCACACAATGAATTCACCAAAATACTTAGTAAATCAGATAAGCCATAAGGCAAGTATATATTAATGATAAGATAAGAGATGATATGTTACAAATGGTGGCCCTGCCTTAAATATGGCTTGGGCATTTAATGTTGAGGAGACGCCTCATTTCATAACCTAACTTAGTTAACCTAATTATTGATTATTTAATTATTATCTTATTTTATGTTCGTTACATTGCCACTCTCTTAGAAAGTCTTTGTCCTCAAAGCCTTATAATGTTGTCGCGTCGTTCTTTGTGATGCCGTGGATGATGAAACATGTCGATACAAACTGCTAAGTATAAGGCATAACTTTCGATATGTGGATGGATCAATCCATCCTAAATTGATTTGTTGTTGATTGTTGGGATTCCCTATCGATCTGTCGTCAGGATCTTTGATCATATTAGTATCATTATCTTTCGACATTTCCCACTTTTTAGAATTTCGGTTTTTATGGTTGGGGTGTCGATAGGGAATTTTCACAATGTCATTTTCTTTTACGAGTGTCATCTTTTGAGCATTGATGTGATTTGGAAGTTGTATTTTCGTTCCTTGAGGTTTTAAGGTTTCATTCTATATCTTTTCCAACTTGTTTTCCAACTGCACGCAGTCATTTTGAAACTTCTTAATCACTTATACTTGTGCTTTTCTGTCATCTTCAGACTTCTTAAGTTGTTCCTTAAGATATTTGTTATGACTTCTGATGCAACTATTTTCTTGTTGCTTGTCTAGAAGTTTCCCCTCAATGTCTTTTGTAGATTGTTCTGTCTTCTGACTATTTTTCAACTTCATAATTTTCATGACTAGTGTTTTGTTATGATTCCTTAATCTAAAAATTTCTTCGGAATTGTTGGATAGTGTTTTATTACTTTTTGCGATCTCTGAATTATGAGTCTTTTTTGAGTTGTCATTTTGTTGTTGAAGAACTTTTATCTGTTGTTAATACTGGTCGATCACTGATTCTTGATTTTCTAATTTATGTCGTATCTGCGTTAGTTCTTCATCCCTGTCGCTAACGATTTTGTTCAACCGTTTTATTTCCGCTTTGTAATCGTTTATTTCTTTCTTTATGTCTTGATTTTTCAATCTCTCATTAAAATCGTTTTCGTCTTTTAATTTCTCAATTTGGGCAGACAATTTTTCTATATGTTTTTTCTGGTCAGAAATTTTTTGTTCCTTGAGCTCTTTTGCATCTCATGTATTTTAATTATTACTTCCGAGTTCATATTTTTGTCTCGTAATTCTTCATTGTTTCTTCGATAATGCTTTAACCTGGCTTCTAATTTCTCTATTTGTAGTCGCAAACCAGATTCCATGATCTCTGACTTTTTTAATGATAGATGGCTATCGATTTCTTGATGAGTCTTCCTTGGATTTTGTTTCTTTGACGATATATATTCTTGACTTCTTGTCTTGTTTTCTTTTGCGTCTTCAATGATAGAAGATCTTCCTTTTCTTTTTTTGATACTATCTTTTTTTTTAATAATAAATATTAATTATTTAATTAATATTATTATTGTTTTTTTATATAAACTATATAATATTTGCATATAGTTTTTTTAATGTTTTAAAAACAAATATTATAATATAATAATAATATTTTATTATTATATATAATATTTGACTTTTATTAAAAATTGTTTTTTGCTTTGTTTTTCTTTGCTATTGTAATTTAATAATTGGACTTAATACAATTATTAAGTAGTAGTAATAATAATAATAATAATAATAATAATTTCTTTTTCTTTTTTTGAAGGTTGATAAATACTTCTTGTAGTTTGGGTGGTTGGGAGGAATGATTGTTACCTTCCCCACCTAAGTTCAAATCTTACTTGCTTCATAGTAGCAATTATTATGTACTTTTAGATTTGTTTTCCCTTAAGTTTTGTAAAATTCTAGTAGATTGGGTGGTTGGAAGGAATGAGTGTTACCTTCTCCACCTAAGTTCAAATCTCACTTGGTTCTTAGTAGTATTTATTATACACTTTTATATTCAAACCCAAACCCACTTTAAGAAACCAGGTGTGGTTTCACTTTTACCCTCTCTTTTTTTTTCCTTTTACTTTTATCTATTCTTTTTTAACCTTTTTTTTTTGTTTTTTCTCATTCTTTTAGTTTTTTTTGTTTTTACTTTTTTTTGACTTTTTTTTTATGTTTTTCCTCTTCTTTTGGACAATGTCCAATATTTTAGGGAAACCCTAAAATAAGGCTACAAGCCAAAAATCAGACAAGGTCTGAGAATTAAGGCTAAAGACCCAAATCAGCCAAACGAGGCTCTGATACCAAATGAGCCGAATAATTATTCTCTCACACAATGAATTCACGAAAAGACTTGGTAAATCAGATAAGCCATAAGGCAAGTATATATTAATGGTAAGATAAGAGATGGTATGTTACAAATGGTGGCCCTGCCTTAAATATGGCTTGGGCATTGAATGTTGAGGAGACACCTCATTTCATAACCTAACTTAGTTAACCTAATTATTAATTATTTAATTATTATCTTATTTTATGTTCGTTACAAGGACTGAATATGCCCAGGAAGGAAAACCCACAAAAATCCCCTCCTGAGGTAGGAAATCGGTCCGAAGAGTTTCAGAATAACACGGAAGAAACCTGAACTGACTCCAAAGTAGTCCATGTGGAAGAATATCTTGGCAAAAACCATGTGGTATCTATCCCTAGATCTTATGGGGGAGACTCCACAGACTCCCAACTCCCCTAGTCATTCTATTCCAAAAAATCCCGAGTCAAACAGTGAGGAATCAGAAGAGGAAGAAGGAGAAATCCACCTTGACCAACTCACACAATCAAAATCTAAAAGAGGACATAAATAAAAAAAGGAGCGGCATGAATAAGCCACGTACATAGACAAGCTTCTTGGATCTCAAGCTACTCTCAAGGCCATGATGAACCCTAGAATAACTAGACAGAAAGGACATGCCTCTAAAGGAGCCTCCCACCCCTCTAAAGCTAAATAATGAAGCTAGTCTCCTGGAACTGCAAGGGGTTAGGTAGTAACAAAAAGATTGATGCAATGAAAGAACTCATGTGGATCTCCAATCCCGATGTCCTACTGGTCCAGGAGACGAAATTGGAGGATGTGGATTTCCTCCAAGCTTCCCATTTTTTCTGGAGAAATAACGAAGGATTAGCGGTAAGTTCCAGGGGGCTTATGGAGGTGTGGGCACGCTCTGGAAAACTTCCACCTTTGATCTTGTTCACTCTCAAGTTAGTTTACACTAGATCTTTTCAAGTCTTTAGCATAAGAACTCTGGTCACCTGGTAAGTATCCTTAACATCTATATTCCTGCCTTATACTCAGAAAATAAAGTTTGCTGGCAAAGAATTTAGGATTTACTATCCTCCCTCCATCCTGAAAATATCATTTTGGTTGGCGATCTCAACATCACTCTCTCTGTTAAAGAGAAAAAAGGGGGTTCTATTGTGAGAGATCCCCTGCGTGAAATGGTGGAAGACCTAATGAGCAGGTAGGATATGGAATGCATCAAGCCAGCTAGGGGGATCTACACCTAGTCCAATCGAAGGATGGGACCAAGTAATATTGCAGCTCGACTTGACAGGTTCCTCGTCCAGAACTCTCTGCTCCTACTTGGCTTCAAGTCTAACTCATCCATATTTCCTTTTAGTATGTCAGACCACAAACCCATCCAACTAGAACTTTTGGAGGAGAAAAATTTGGGCCCCATTCCCTTCTACTTTAACCCTCTTTGGATCAAGGAAGAAGGGTTTCTTGATCTTGTTCAATCAACCTAGGAGAGACCAGTCTCGGGGTCCCCCTTATTTGTTTGGGAAGAAATTTTAAGGAGGTTAAAGTTGGCTCTTAAAACCTGGGAAAAAAATATGAAGCCCAGGAGAATCTTGATCAACATCAGAGATGGTGGAAGAATAGCCTATGGATGGGGATAGTCTAGAAAAGTAAGCTGCTCTCCATCGCGCCCTCCACGCTTCCTGTAGAGCTGAAGAGGAATACTGGAGGCAAAAAGCAAGAACTCTTTGGCTCTTGGAAGGTGACAAGAACACCAGTTTCTTTCACGAGCAAGCTAAGGGACGCAATCGATTCACGGTGATAAAAGAGATCCAGTTTCATGGTCAGACGGTCCAAGACTTTGAAGAAATTAAGAAAATTTCTCATGACAATTTTAAAAACATTTATACTGAAAATAGCCCTCTCGGTCTGCTTCCTCCATCCCCTATTCTTAACCTGATCCCCCCTCCGATTAGTTTGACCTCTAATGAGTCCCTGATTAGCCCAGTCTCCAAAAAATAAATTAAAAAGGCTCTCTCCAGTATGCACCCTGACAAATCCCTCGGGCCAGATGGGTTCACAGCCAAGTTCATTAAATGTTGTTGGAAGATCGTTAACAATGACCTCCATAAACTTGTTCTAAAATATGAGGCTTGCAACAAAATTGGGGGAAGCACCAACTCCACCTTCCTTGCCCTTATTCCTAAAGAGAAAGGGGCTATCTCGATTGAGAGGTTCAGGCCCATCTCCCTCTGCAACATCGAATATAAAATCATAACTAAAATCATACCCAACAGTATCAAAAGCTTGCTCCCCTCCATCATCCCTGAGAACCAGGGATGCTTCATCAAAGGTAGACACATAGAAGACAACATCATCCTTGTTTAAGAAGCCATTCTTTCCAGTGTTCAGCACAAATAAAAAGGGATGATTGTCAAATTGGATCTTGTCAGTGCCTTTGATAGAGTTCGTCATGAGTTTTTGTTTTAGGTTCTCCGTAGATTTGGATTTGATCCTCATTTTATTTATTGGGTCTGATCCTGCATTAGTAATCCCCGGATCGCTCCCTTGTTCAATGGTCGTGTGGCTAGGTTTTTTCAAGCCACCAGGGGTCTTCGTCAAGGGTGCCCTCTCTCTCCTTTGCTTTATGCCATCCAAGCCTCTGTGCTAAGCTTTCAGTTATCTCAAAGCCAAAGTAATAATAGTCTTATTGGGCTTCGCATAGTGCGTGGAGTCAGGGATATAAACCATGTCCAGTTCACCGACGACACAATTCTCCTTGGTGGAGCAAGCATCCAATCACCTAGAAGTTTCAAATATGAACTTGATCTTTACCAAGAAGCCTCAGGAATCAGGATCAACTATGCGAAGAGTCAGATGTTCGGGTGGAATTGCAACCCCAGAGAGATGTTGGAAATAACTAGACTCCTTGGCATTAAAGGGAAGACTCAGTGGCCTTCAAATACTTAGGCATGCCCATCTTCAAAGCTTCTCCAAAGTCGACAAATTGGCTCCCTATTGTTGACAAAATCAAGGCTAGAGTTAACATGTGGGGCTCTTCCTAGTTCAACCCGGTGGGGAATGTGGTACTCGTCAAAGTTGTTCTCTCCAACATTCCCATTTATCAATGCTCCATTCTTCCGGCCCCTAAAGGAATTATTGCTTTTATTGAAAAAATTCTTAAAAGCTTCCTCTGGAATGGAGGGAAACAGTCTGGGAAAAATCTACCCCTTGTAAGCTGGGGGAAAATCTCCAAACCTCTGCTTGAAGGAGGCCTCTAATTAAGAGACCTAAGAAGCCAAAACCTAACTCTTGGAGAAAAAATCCTCTGGGAAAGCCTCCTGGTCTAAAAGATCTCTTTGGAAAAAATATTTTACTAGGACACGGTTGAGGTGCCTCGATAATCCACCGGTGGTAAGGAAAGGCTCTCCCATCTTCACTATCTGCCTCAAATATTTGAGTGTCCTTTCAACAAGGCTGCACTGGATCCCTGGGAATGGGAAACATGTCAATATATGAGAGGAATCCATTATGGGGATGTTGTCACTTGGCCAGATCCCTGGCATGGCTCAACTGAAATATTATCTCTATAGTCAGAATATCACCACCCTTTGGAATATCTCTGTTTGGGACACCAACAACAATAGTTCTTGGAAAGGATGGAATATCTCCTATGCTCCTCATCTCGAGGGTGAAAAAAATGTCCTGATCTCTCAGCTTCAATGGAAGTCCCCGGTTTCCAAGAGATCCAAGGATTATAGAGGCTAGGGGGGTAAATCCGGGACTTATTCCACCGTCGTTGGTTATAGCATGCTCGTTAATCATCCTGTCCCGATCAACCCTCCTATCTGGAAAAGCGTATGGAATATGAAAACTCTCCCCAAGGTGGATTTCTTTATCTGGACACTAGCCCATAATAGACTCCTGACTGGCGATAATGTGAAGAGGAGAGGCTAGGAAGGCCCAATCAAGTGCCCGCTCTACTCTAACTTTGAAGAAACTGTTGAACACGTACTGATCTCATGTTATTTTGCAAAAGAAGTCTAGAGTCTCTCTTTACTTGAGAATAATGGCCCAATATCTCTTCCCCACAATATTCATTCTCTTATAATTGATTGGCCCAAGCTTTCCCCGTTTTCCAGCTTAAAAAATGGAATTCTTAAAGCTTGTTGAATGGCACTACCAAAGTTTTTATTTTGGAAGCTCTGGCGGGAGAGGAACTCTCGAAAATTTAGGGATAAAACTAATCAAGCTAAACAGGTGGCTTCCAAGGTGTCTGGCCTACTGGGGGATTTCCTTAGCTCCATATGATGTGACTCCTCTGGATTTCCCCTCTCCCCCTCTGAGGAAGCTTGGCTTCACAGCCTCACTCTTGATTTACTGATTCGATCTCCACCGAACCGTAAGAATGTAAATTCTTGGGAGATTAGGCTTGAGGACGCCGATTTCAATACTTGGATTAAAAATCTTCACAAAATCATTCTCTTCTTTGATGGGTCCTCTAAAGGGAATCCTAGGGAGGCAGGGGGGTAGGGTTCTTTTTGCCTCGGATGGAAAACAGGAATTGTCCTATTCGTGGGGCCTCAGAATTGAATAAAAAAATATGGTTGAGGCTCTTGCTCTCTGGCAAGGTCTCCATCTTGCCAAAGCTCAAGGAATCTGCGACATTGTGGTGATTGGTGACTGTAGACTTGTTATTCAAGCACTCAACACTAGTATCCCTCCTGAGGATTTGAAGATTCGATAGCTAATTAAAAAGATCCAAAGCTTTTTCTCCTCCTTTCAAAAAATCAAAGCTTTTCATGTTCTCAGGAAAAACAACAAGTCGGATGACTTAGTAGCAAACCAAGCTTCATCACTGGACAAAGGTGTTCTTGAGCTAAATGATCATAGGACTAGTTGCCTTATCCCCTAACTCTTTATTCCTGGCGGCCTACATGACCATGAGCTTAATCTTGCTAGGACCTACCACGTGGCCTCCTCATCTCTTTATGGCATGTCCCATCCTCGCTCGTGGCACGAGCTGGCTCTCCAGGTTAGCACGTGGGTGCTTACATTGAAAGCAGGCTGGTTTAAATGAATACTAGAGGTTGTATGTATGGCCCTGCTTCTCATCCACTCCTTCCTACATCACTTCGATCTTGTATGCCCTCAGTCCTGTCCTTCCGAAGATCTCTTATACTCCTATATCATCTGGAATGATGACACGTGATAATCCTGATACTATACAAGGTGGCGGATGGTTACCTCTCCATCATCGTTGGTTTATTTGCAGGGTTACTAAATTTGCAAACACGGTCAGTTCTCTGTTTCTCTGTGTAATCATGCACTTGTCCTCTGAATCCATAGCTTCTTCCCTGCTTGCACTACACGTTGAAGACGATATCCGAGATCTTAGGAAGAAATTGAAAAGGATGAATCGCCTCCTGCATAGAATTGACACGGAGGGTAGACGTCGTTTGGAGAATGTTGATCAAGACATGATTTAGTTAAGGAATGAGTTTGAACTTGGTATCAAGAAAACATATCAGGTGTTTATCAGGTTTCTTGCCAAATTGGAAATTAAGGTTTAAAAACTGGAACTGAAGGTGATTAAGCAGGAAATGGTGGCTCGTCCCGGCTCCTCCTCGCGTCGTGGCGGAACTGATCGTTAAACCATGTATTCTCTGCTCTTGGAACTGTTTTGCTTGCTATAGTAGTTTTGTATATTCTCTTTTGTGTAAAACTCTCTAGTTTCCTTTTGGAAAACTCGATTAATATGGGGTATTTTTGAGTTTTGTTTGACACTACCACAAGGGCACCTGAATTTTCCGCTTCCATAAGGGAATTTGGAATTGCCGCTGCCTCAAGGGCATCTGAAATTTGTGGTTTTTTCACAATGGTTATACCACTGCCTCTTAATATAATCGTTTCTATTTCAAAAAAAAAATAGTCACAGTTTAAATGTATTCTCATCTTTGAGCTTTTGACTACACAAACATTGTTGTCCTTTTGATGACCTAATGGAATTAGGTAAAATTCCAAAATATACTATACTACCATCCTTGATATTTTTTACTAAGCTTCCTATTATATGGTAAATGATTATCACGTGGCCTTATTGAATCTCAATAAACAGGTGACATGTATTGACCAAAGAAGTTATCTTGTTATATTTGATATACAAATTGATTGTAGAAAAGAGAAGTTTGAATATTTTAATCAGAAATGGCACAACTATAATTAATAAGTCCAAGGAGAAGACTATGATGACAATCCTAGAAAAAAAAACAAAGCATGACTGGCATATTCACCCAACATCATCATCAATTATAACAACATAGCCATTAATCTAAGTATGAGGGGATTTTTCCTTAAGGAGGAGAACAAGATTAAATGTAGAGAAACAAATGGACTGTATATAAGAGCATATTCACAAAAATGAATGGATTCCTAGTTTGAATAATGTATTAATTTTCACAACTGAATCATGCAAACAACAAAACACTTGATTTTCTTTGCGAATAGAAGTATCCATAAAATCAAAATATTGAAATCAACCGTGTTTACTTATATTTCATAGAAACATTGTCATCGAATTCCATCCCAATATCTTGCTTCTTATTTTGATTATTTAAATGTAATAAGATATAAGGTCCCAATTCTTTTATAGAGTGGATGTTTTGCACCAATGATGCGTAGAAGTTTAACGAATTTCACCATGTTACAATCAATTTGAATTTTAAGTATGAGATCAAGATAAATATCCCAATTAACCTTTATGATTTTATGGTGCAATATTTCTACTAGGGTTATTTTTCTCTTCTCATGCACTATCTACTTCACTATCTGGGGTTTACCCTTTTAGTTTAACCTCCTTTAATCTTACTGTCTACTTTATCTTCTTTGTTTATTTAAACTAGGTTTTAAACTGCTTTGGAGATGCTTTAGGAAGTCCTTGTTGTTGCTATCAAACATCACTCTTCCTTGTCCCAATGACCTATTTTGATCAATTATGGGCCTTAACATAATTTCATTTCATTTTTCCAAAACCTTCTTAATTTTTATTGAGAAATGTTTTTTTAAAGGTTATTACATGTGGCAAGGATGTAATGAAAATCCATAGTAGTGCATTGGTTGGAAAAACCCCACATGATACCAGAGCCATGCTCAAAGATAATACTTTTGGAATGTTATGCAAAAAGATGGCTATAGTTACCAAAACACCTTGTGATAGTCATTTTAAGCCAACAAAGGAGACCCCAACGCCCAAGCCTTAGCTAAATGAATGAAGAGATAATATTCCAATCATCAGGACCATCCTTCTAGAATTTTCCCCTTTTATATCTAGCATGCTAAATTCACCATATTGTTCTGGGAACTACACAAACGGAAGAAAAATATAGGTAAGTCTTTTGTTTTTGTTGTTGTTGTTGTCAAGAGAAACATCATGTCTTGCTCAAACAAAAGGAAAAAATTGCAAATTAGCGCTTATTTGTCTCCTTCTCTGGCCCATATGAGCAATGGTTGATATACTGCCCACCAATATGAAAATCAACATAATTTACCAAGTTAAATAATTAAGTAAATTCAAAAAAATATGATACTCATTGTATCTATAATATATTAGACACAATCCAAGGAAAAAATATTAATAATGAACAAACGGTAGCAGTACAGAAGGTTTGGGGTCGGAAACAATAAGAGCAAGAGGCATGGATATCCTAGTAAAATTATTAACAAATAGGCATTATACTACTCAAGCAAATGCATGTTTTCTTCTAGCCAATATGTCGTTAGCAGAATCGTCTATTTTCCCCCATGTTTTGCAAGCTGGAGCTACTAATCATTTTCTCAAACTTTTGCAACCTAAAAATGAAGTCTCCGTTCGAGCAGAGATTGTCGGTGCTCTCAAATATCTTTCTTCCCAGTTGAAGGATGAAAGACATGACAGCTAGACACATAATCTCCATAGTATCTACTATACCATAGATAACTTCTCTCAAGAGAAAATAATTGAAATGGTTCATGGCAAGTTAGGATAGTCTAGTACTCGATGGCTAGTTTAAGAAAAGAATTAGCGAAGGTTTCCACTCTAATTTATTTTGATGTTGTTGGTAATCTCAAATAATTGTGGGATGGTTTACAATTCAAAGTACAGTAGCATGTTCTTTCATTTAGACCCATAGGAGTTGTTATTTCAATAATATGAGAGTTTCTTGACATATTCAGGAAAATAAAAGAGAGAAAAATAATGATTATTTGCAACATAAGTTGTGTGACATCTCTCTGCATGAAGATTATTTTCAACACATGCAAACATTGTTGTATTAGAGTGCAGGCCAACATGATGGTACTGTGAATACTTATTTCATTAGTAGTTATCCTCCTACATTATCTACTTTAGTCTTTGATGAAATATCAAAATATCATGTTTCACTCTTTGAAACAAGTCCTACAACAATTAAGAAGATTGTTTCAAAAGTGATCATTGATGCATGTGCTCAAAACGTATTGGCCAAAATTGTCAAGAATACTTTTACTACTCCAAAGGTATGTAAGTCCAATCTATATATGAAATACTTTGGGTGTTCTTTTAAATCAAAAATAAGAAAAGGGAGAAATGACCTAATACTAGGTGCGAATGTACCAACAACTCAAAATCCAAGAAGAAATCTCGAAGGGTATTTCAAGAAAACAAGATTTCTTAGATATCAACCTGGAAAAGGAAAAAGGGAATCTAAAAATTTCTAATCTCAATTGCAAAGATTATGAGCATTATGCTAATGCTTGCCAATAGAAATCTCAATCCAAGTTTAAGTTCAAAGCCTTCTTGATGATACCCACTTTATTGAAGAATATTTTTTTATGATGAAGGTTTTGCCGATATAACTAATAGTGTCATTCTTCTTGACCGTGACTCCAAGTCCTCCTCCTTTCACATTAGTTGTTCTAATGAAAATTCTGACTCTTTGGTCTTCCCTGTAAATTTGATTTCTTTACTACCCAAGTCTATTGTTAATATTTATAGAAAATGTGACAATTACATAATCTACCAAATATAATCCTATAACCCTCAAAGAAGTATTTGTCACTTTGGAAGATCTAGAGAATATAAGGCACTTGATCCTTAAATAATGCTTCATTTCCTTTTAACCACGAGTACCAATTAACAATCAGAGAGAAGTCCCTAAGAACCTTGACCTATGGACCCTCCCACCATGATAAGTTTTAAATAGGGCTTGTTCATGCAAGGGCCAAAACACCTATACTACCAATCAATTTTTTTGCTACAAACCTTTAAAAATAACAAGAAACTAGGAGATGCGTGATAACTTCACCTTGATATTTGCTAAGGAAGTAGGTTCTAACCCCATTCTAGGCTCTCTTTTGGAGTTCCTTCCATGTTGGGACTTTATTTTCTAGCACCATCCAAATGAATATTTTTATCCTAGAGGAAGCCTTTAATTTCCATATTCTTTTCCACCACCAAGCTAGATCAAACTACATGCATATATTGTGCAAATAAAGAAACACATCCAAGTTTAAAAATATAATTCCATCTATCAGGTTCCTAGACCAAACAGGCTTATCCTAGCCTAACTGCAATTTTATTCTACTTAATGCCAATTCATGAGTGCGTGCCTTCCATTTGATTTCCAATTCACTTCACATGCCCATTTCTCTAGTTGTCCTCTAGTCTTCTCTCCAAAGTGATCTTTATTGCTAATTGGAAGCCTCTCTTATATAGCACACATTGAGAATGTGAAGGTGGGCCTTTAAGTCCTCTCATCAATTATAAGACCCTTTACAACCTAGCCATGGATTGATCCCAATTCTAATTTTGATGGTGTTTTATGGATTGATCCTACTTCTAAAATGTTATGCACAATGATGGCTATAGTAACCAAAACACCTTGTGAGAGTCATTTCTTTGGAAAAGAAGCACTGATGATTTATTTAGAAAATCTTGTCCTAGCTAGTTGTTTACCCTGTATGACAACAACCCTTCATTTGTATATTATTTTTTAGGTCCAAAAGTTCAAGAATGACATTGCACATTTCTTCAAATTGTTGGATATCTATGGGGAGCTCCCTACACTATGAGTAGGAACCCTCTTAATAATTCCTTTGGACCCTCATCCCAATCTTAACAATCCCAATGCTTTGAAGGAAAACCTTCTCATCATGATAGTCTAGTTTTTTGGACTCTTCTAATTGTGAGGTGCATTTGGCATGTTTTAGTGTTTTCAGTGAAAAGTGTATTGGATCGACTACTAAGTACGTCTGCTTTTGTAGAATGAGTTGGGGAAATTTTGATTTATAAACTCTAAGGCACTTCACTTGTGGAGGTTGTCTTTGCATCCGTATTTTTTGTTTGAAATTCCTTGTATGTATGTATTTTCGGTATCTTAGTTGTTAAAGGAAGCATTCTATTCCAAAAAAGAACAACTTCAACAATAGACGCGTACTATGTAATTTAACACATAAATATTTACATTAATGTAATTTTACAAAACTATTAAATGCTAAATTGTATTTTCTGAAGTAATTCAAATAAAATAAATCCAACATACCTATCTCATGATGGCTCGATCATTCATTTGATTCCCATTTGCTCTTGTATTAATGTAGAGAATTTTGGCATATCCAATAAGGATGCACTTGAAATCAACTTCTTAGATGAATCTCCAACTCTGTTCTAATTTTCTTCAAAACGACCATTATCTACTAAAATAGATTGTGAAGAGAGAGCCATGGTTGAATTCTCATTTTTCATGTCATCAAATGGAGATGAAGAAGCTTAATCTTGTCTTGTTAGGTTGCTTTAAATTTTAATCATATTCTAGATATCATTTGGGGACATCTTACCAAACATACCAGATATTGTTTTTACCATGTTAGGTGTCAATTTGCCTCCAATACAAGAATCTAAGGATTCTGGGTCGGCATTTTCCATCAACTATGCACATTTCTACAAAATCACTAGATGTTAAGCAAATCATCTCAAAGTATATTTCCATGTTTGGATAGAAAACACTGAAACATTTATAAGTTCAATTATCAAGATAATTATCCCTTTCCTTCTCCTAACCAATCTTAGCACAACATTTGAGGGATCGATGTTCCTTGTCCTCGGAACAATACTTACCCCATAGTTGTTTTTGGTTTGCAATGCTCCTTACATACATACATTTTGAAGTCTTATCTGGTTGTGGGTTAAATTAAAAAAAAACACTTAATAGACCATAGAGCCAAAGTCACAGCAAGAGTCTTAAATGGCCACAAATGATTGAAAATGGCCGCAAATGATCAAGATCATCATCCCTTTATTTCTCCTAACCAATCTTAGCACATCATTTGAGGGACCATTGTTCCATATGCTCGACACAATCAAAACCCCACACTAGATGTCAGTTCTAATTATCCTTGCATATATAGTTTGAAGTCTTATCTTGTTGTGGGTTAAATAGAAAAAACACTTAATAGACCGTAGAGCCAAAGTCATGCCGAGAGTCTTAAGTACACAGGAGAATGTTGTAAAAAACATTTCCAAAGAGCATCCCACCTACATGATTGACGATAAGTCATCGATAAGTCTCCTCATGCAAGTACGAAGCTTTCGGTATAGGCCCCAAAGTGTGGATAAATTAATGAACCTAGCATGACTTTGGGAACCCTCATATGATCTATTTCTTAACACATCCTTCTACTTGTTCAATGGGGTCATCCACTACTTTTTATAAGACAAGGTCCCGAGTTGCATCTTCAATATAGATAATATTATGCTCGGTCATGGATTAATCCTCTGCAACAACATTAGTTGAATATACTCCCAACTCTCGACCACAAAATCGTGAATACGACTTCAAATAAAGATAGGAGGGTAGCTTCTTATTTATTGGAAAAAAATAATTTTGGTGGGTGTCCACGTGCATCCATCCATGATCAATATGCATATTTGATAATATAACTAATCATAGGCCAAATAAGGCATGAAGAATGATCCCAAAGAAACCAAATCCAACTCAATATCCTGCACCCAAGAAAAAATAATACCCATATCATATCTCAAAGATACAAAATGAGAGATCTACAATATCCATTTCGATGGTAGGTATACTAGAAAATACTCGCCAATGCTAAGACCCAAGGATATACAACCATAGAGGTCAAACTTATGAGGAATATCAATGTGAAAATCATAGGTGGAATTTGGGAGGAGCATATTCAACAACACTATAATTTTAGGATCTATGAACAAGGAGACCAAGATTCTCCTGATGCCTCGTACGAAAGCAAAGAGGAAAAGTTTAAATTTTTAAAGAGGAATTATATAATGTATTAAATTAATTAAATTTGTAAATGTGCTTTTTAGTCATTTGTAATTGTGTGACTAACTATTTTAGTTATATTTTTTATCTAGTGACTAAATTAGTCATTTAATTTAGTCATATGTAGATGTATTTCATTATTTTAGTCACTTTTAGCTTAACAACACTCTCGTGACTAATTTTTTTAGTCATGTAGTCAGTTATTTACATAATTCTACTAGTGAATGCTAATGGGGAGATCCATTGTTCACAAAGATAAAGCCCTAAAAGGGGTGTTGCAAGCCTTCATGGAAGCTCTAGGTACCTCCATCAATCACAGTATGTATCATATGTTATTTTTTGTATGCTCCAATAGATTCTCAAACTCATATATCTTGAATTTTAATCTTCCAAAGTATCTCCCTTCCATCCACATATATTGGAGCCCCACTAATTGCCAATTCCTCTCGACATCAATCTTGGGAGACCTTGCTAAAAAATGAAAAAAAACTCTTCAATTGGACCTTCATATCCCTCAAACTTGCATTGAAATCAGTGTTGCATAGCATGCCAACTTATCTTTTTCTTCTCCTAGCAGCACTGAAAAATATCATCGAAGCAATCAAGAATCTTCAAATAGATCTCCTTTAGGGAGGAACTAAAACTTCAAACAAATGAGCCCTAGTTGCTTGGTTGGAAGTCGTAAACCAAAGGGTGAAAGGGGGTTAGCCATTAGAGAATTCAAAGTATAATCTTAAGCTTTAGGTGCAAAAAATTGATGGATATGGATCCACAATAGACAAGTAATTTGGAGTAAAGTATGGAGAATAAATTATATGTTGAATGAAGAGGAAATAAATCTCATCTGATTGGTTGGATCCAACATGACATATCATATGGAACTCGTCCTGGTAAGGCTAGAAACTCATACAAAATCATAGTTTTGGGGAAATAAGTGATGGTCACTCCAAACTTTGTTGTGAATATACATGGCAACATAAACACAAGGTCAACGAGTATCAAAACAATGAAGAGGTTTGATTATGTTTGAAGGAAGCTAACAAATAATATGTCAATATGTCTATCAATACTAGAGCAATGGAGCTCAAATTGACAACTAGACGTAATGGGAGGACCCAAAAAAAGATCCATTCCCACCAAAAGGATTCAATTGGGACAAATTTTGGCAAGAGATTTAGTCCAAGAAGATTCAACCTTACCCGGATCTTGACAAATTGCATTGGGGAGATAGGGGAGGAGGAAACTTATCCTTAAAAGAAGCATACATGATCCTCAACAATTCGAATATCAAAGAGGATATGAACCTTTGGGGGCACATTTGGAATCAAAACCTAAGGCCTAAGGTGTCTAATTTTCTGTGGTTGTTGTCCTAAGGAAGAGCCCTCACCTGGGATCAACTCTTCAGACAGGGTTTTGAAGGTCCTGAGATTCCCTCTATGTAATGAGGCCATAGAAAACATGGAACATCTCTTCAAGTGATACCCCTTTATAAGCATTCTTTTGGAAAAAGGAGCATATATATTCTGGTAATAGGATAGGAAATGAGATAGTATCACTGAAACAAGATCCCAATGGAGACAAGTTGCTTTTGCAAAGGTTATCATAAAAAAAAAAAAACTGGAATTTGTTCATTGGCTTCTTATTATGGGAATCTTGGAAGGAAATAAATCACAAGGTTTTTAAAGATGAAATTGAAAGCAACAATTAGGTCTGGCACAAAATCCAATCAAATATTCATAAAACCATTATTTCCACCCATTGGGAAGAAGAGGCTTGAAAATGTTTGGCATATGAGAAAAATTCAAGCAAGTTGAGTTTTACATTCATCCCATAAGATCAAATGAAACCTAGCATCCGGTTTATGAGTTTGTTGATAAACCTCATCCATTTGCAGCAACACTTCTTTCCATTCCTCTTGATTTTCCATAAGGATTTTCCTAGTAGAGTCTTCATTTTCTAATAGAGAATTATCGTTTTAACATATTTAGTCTCCATGTTTCTAGAAGTGCCAATGCCAAAGACCCAATGCATGATATCTTGGTGTATGTGTTCGGCACTCATATTTTCCTAGTCTCTCTTCACCCAATCCTTTGCATCTTCAATTTCTTATCGAATGCTTAGTGGGTTGTTGCGCTTGAACTAGATGTTCGATTTTTTGGCCTCTAACACTTAAGGAAAATGGGTTTTGTTTCCTCACCTACCTCCTACATGCCCCTTTCCCCTAATTACCATTTATTTTGACACAATCCATGAAACATTGCCGCAAAAGAGGTACCTCCTTGGCCAATGTAGGACCAAACCACTATTACAACTACTTGCAAGAGGGACCTCACAAAGATTGGTGGTGTTTGAATTAGCTGAGTTGCTACCTCTCCCTTTCCTCGTAAGGTTGGAAATTATGCTTACATCTTCTATATTAAGCATTCTTAACTAGTCGAGTTGTTTCTACAAAGCTATGGTCAGGATAGAGAAAAAATGACTTTCCATGATTTCCCCTACCATCCTCCACATTTATGTTCTTGTCCATCCCATTGCCTCTATCCTTTGCTATCATTGATGAGGGATTAATCGTTGTTCTCAAGATTACCAAGATGACCACCATCAGTGCAATTCACCTCCATCCTAGAACCCTCGTTGCCTTCCTTTTTAGCAGATTGATCGACAGCCTTAGATTGGATGTGGTGGGAATACACCAAGTTGTTTCTTCCACTCTATTGCATCAACAACTGCCCTTTTAGGTCAGTGAGGTGTCACCCTCGCATATACCTCATGTCTAGACCATATCTCAGCCACTTGTTCCATCCTTGCTACCCAATATGAGGAATGAATTAATTATACATTAATTATAATAAACCGTCATAGATCCATCTTAAACCCGGATCTATCAAGCATCGAGAGGGATCCAATTTCTTGAGGCATGATTTTTTTTTCTTAAATTTTGCACATGTCCAAAAAAAATTACACATAAAGAAATATGATCCCTCTTAGTGCTCGATAGTCTAGATTTAAGATAGATCAACATGGATTTTTAATTATTTTTTATTTGGTTTTAATTTTTTATTTTATGAGCCAGCATGATTTTTTTTAATTACTGCTAATATTTGGTAACATTACATAAGGTTACATTATGTTATGTGACATATCTCCCCCATACTGGGTTGTAGAGCACCTCACTATTCTCGACACAAAAAATAAAAATAATTTAATTTAATTTATATAATTACATAATTTTAAGGAGAAGTTGTGGTACAATAAAGAATTAGTGGATAAGTGAAAATTAAGATATTATAAGGAGGTGATAAACCCTAATATCTAAGATCAAAAGTATATTTATGCTTTAACTAGCATAAAAAAGAAAATCAACATTATTAAAATAAAAACAAACTCTCACGAGCTCCATAGTGAAATAGGGAGCTCGACAATTCCTAAAACATTGTGGGATGAAAGAATTTGATACTATGAGGGTTGAATATGAAAGTCGCTTTCTCATAGAGTGCCTTATGTACGTTCACTTTCAAACACAATTTCAAAATATTTTCTACAACATCGATCTTCCTAACCTTGTAACTCATCCTAACTAAACTATGGTGTTCTATGTTACTTCTCTTAAATCTTTTCGAGCACATAAATAAAATTATAAAGAAAATAAATTCATTCATTATTTTGTCAAATGTCTGATATACCAAAGTTGGCCTTAGTAGACGTTAATAACCATTATCATCATCATCATATATATTATACTTCATCAATTGATAGCAACTTGAATGGTTGTGAGAAAAAGATGAGAAAAAGGTATTACCTTACCTATTCATAATCAATTCCCACTATATAATATAATTACTCTTTATGATATTTGTTTTTTGATTAAATATATATAATTTATTCATAAAATATTGAACTTGAAGAATCTAGAATTTGCTTTAAATATCTATAAATAAATAATATTGTGATATGTTTAGAATTCGAGATATTTAAAAAAACAATATTGTGATAAGTTTATAAATTATATATAAGGATTCTTATATGCTTTGTGATATATATTAATATATAATAATTTATAAGTTATATATAATTTATTAATTAGATGTTAACCTTGAAAAAATTAAAATTTGCATTAATGACAGTATACTACTAATATGCATGGATGTTTGCATTAATGACAGTATACTACTAATATGCATGTGATGGGAAAGATCGCATACATAATCGCCTACAAGCAAGAAGGATGAGACTTGTTTTGAAGAACAAGTGACGACAGTTCAAGATAAAGAATAATATGAGGAATGTAGCGACATCATTGATACAGAACTATCCAGCTATGAAGAAGTTCAAGAAGAATGATGTCTAGGATGCAGTATCGATACGTGAAGGGAAGTTCGTAGTTCCATCATGCAGTAGATGGAAACATTGTGGGATACAAGGCATAGACTACGAAGAGACATTTGTAGCCACTAGAAGTGAAGTCACATGACATGCATAATCATGTGTGCAAATGAAAGAAGGCCTTGTATGAGTTCAGAAGAAACCCATGGGATAACACATACATGATGAGCTTGATGAATATCTTAACCTTTGCTACAAGGTTGATAAAGGTTGACAAGCTCACAGATGGATGTGAGAAGAACTTTTGAAAAAATTCAAAATAGAGGATCTTAGTATCCAATGATCCTAGATGGATACTACTTGTCACTCCAATACAGAATGTTTCAGTGCATAGACTACGGAAGACAGAGGGAGTATGATGCTCCACTTCATAGGGAGTGATTGCAGAAGATCCTGAGATTCGACATGGTATGACAGGATGTATAGATTACTGATGACTCTAGGCTTTACTGAGAATAAAGTGGATTCCAACCTTTGCTTCAAGGTTGGAGACGGAAGACCAGTGATGCTCCTGTTATGTGTCGATGCACTATGTTTCTAGGTATGGAGGTCTGGCAGAGTGCGGATGGAATCTTCCTTGGACAAGGGAAGTATGCAGTAGAGATCCTGACGCGGTTTGGGATGATGGACTACAATACTATGGCCACACCTATGGCATCGAACCTAAATCTATTGAGTGATGCTTCTTTAGAGTCGGTTGATGCTACGATGTATCGTCAGATGATTGGGTCATTGATGTACCTGACGAACACGAGACCAGACATTTGCTTTGCTGTGAACACCTTGAGCCAGTTATTGACAAATCCGAGAAATGTTCACTTGATTGCTGCAAAGCATATTCTGAGGTACCTGAGGGGTACAATTGATTATGGGCTCAAGTACGATGCAAATCAAAGGATTAACTTGGAGGGTTATGTTGATTCAGATTGGGCAGGCAGTGCCATCGATAGGAAGAGCACTTCAGGGTGCTGCTTCAGTATGGGATCAGGTGTGATCTCTTAGTTTAGCGAGAAGCAATCCTGTGTGGCACTGAGTATAGCTGAAGCAGAGTATGTCATAGCTTGTTCAGCTAGTTGTGAGGCAATATGGCTGCGGAAGCTAATGTCTGATTTATTTGATCTCCAGATGGATGCTACTTGTATACATTGTGACAACCAGAGTTGCGTGAAGTTGTCAGAGAATCCAGTGTTCCATGCCAAGTTGAAGCATGTCGAGATCAAGTATCACTATATCAGGGATATGGTGCAAAGGGGAGCAGTGAAGCTCCAGTATGTTGCGACGGAGGAACAGATAGCTGATGTGTTGATGAAGCCATTGGCCAGAGTGAAGTTCGAGTACTTCAGGCAGAAGCTTGGTGTTCTCCAGATCGAGGTTTCCTCCAAGGGAAAGTGATAAGTCCCAAAGCCATTCTAATGAGCAGGTCAGATGTAAGGGCCGAGCCATTCTGTCATGGTGAGAGGATTCAGTTCCTTCCATGTCAGATATGAGTGCTAAGATCCAAAGCCATTCTGATGAGCAGGTCAGATGTAAGGGCTGAGCCATTCTGTCATGGTGAGAGGATTCAATTCCTTCCATGTCAGATATGAGTGCTGGCCATTCTGTCAAGTAGGACAGATGTAAGGGCAACTGCTACTCTCTGGGAGAGTGGAGGCACCTGGTCCGTTACCAGGTAGCTCAGTCTGGGACTGGGGGCAATTCTGTCATGGTGAGAGGATTCAGTTCCTTCCATGTCAGATGTGAGTGCGGGCCATTCTATCATGGTGAAAGGATTCAGTTCCTTCCATCTCAGATGTGAGTGCAGGCCATTCTATCATGGTGAGAGGATTCAGTTCCTTCCATGTCAGATGTGAGTGCAGGCCATTCTGTCTTAGTGAGAGGATTCAGTTCCTTCCAGGTCAGATGTGAGTGCAAGCCTTTCTGTCTTTGTGAGAGGATTCAGTTCCTTCCAGGTCAGATATAAGTGTTGAAGCCTTTTCACAAATGTTAGTGATGTGATGTCCTATCATGCTGGTGAATGTGAGTGTTGGGCCTTTCTGATGTGATTATAGTTTACGACATGATCAGATGTGAGTGCTGGGTTTGCCTTTCTGATGAGTAGGTCAGATGTAAGTGCTGGGTGAAGACCTACCTGATGGCTAGGCCTACAACCAGCATGAAAGAAGGCTGGCTCTGTAGAACTTCCTATGATGAGATAGCACACATGATGATGACCAAGATGAGATCCAGATCGAGCTATGATTCAGATCCAGTTATGATGACTCCGAGAGATCCAGATCGAGTAATGATCTAGATTAGGCAGTGATGATCCAGATCAAGTGATGATCCAGATCTAGTCCAGTGATGATGATCTAGATCGAGTGATGATACAGATCCAGATGAAGATGAATATGACGAGAACTCAATAATGATCTAGATGATACAGAGAAGAAGAGTTGTGCTAATAAATTGTGTTGAGAGAATGCCTTCCTAGTTAAGAGGGAGTGTTGATGTAATTGTAACTTCGGAATGTATTCATCCGTATTTCTTATGTATTGTAACCCGATGTTTACTCCGGGATTTATTGTAATGTATTTGAGTCATGTCATACCCCGATGTTTCTTCCGGGAAGTTTCTATAATGAGAAAGTCTTGTCAAGTCATTGTGAGTAACCCTCCTATTGGTCAAGGGTTAAAGTCCCCACAGTTGTGGGGCCCTTGGGTTATTAGACTATCCTAGTGAAGTTGACCCTAAGTGATTCATTGTAAGTCGGGGCAATAGTCCCCACAATTGTGTTACCCTCCTATTGGTCGGAGGAGGGAAAGTCCCCACAAGTGGTGGGGCACTAGGGTTATTAGACACTCTTAGAGATTTCGGCTCTAGTAAGTAATTGTTAAGTGAGGCCGACATGTTGGAGTGGGTTCCAAGTGAACGGAAGAATATAAATAGAGAGTGAGAGCCTCTCTATTTATCATACTCATACACACACTCACTCATTGGGGCACATGAGTGAGAGAGGAGAAGCTCTCTCAGTGTGAGAGAGAGAGACTGCTGCTGTCGAGAGATCATCTTACTGTTTTGTGGTTTTACATCTTGTGCCGATACTATCTCTAGGGAAGTTGCGGGGTTTTCTCCATTTATGGTTTCCCCGATGAAAAACACTGTGTTCATTGTCTCTTGTGTTTGATTGTTGTACTTGTTGTTCTCTCAGTAAAGATCCTAACATAATGCTAGCTTGAATGTTGAAAAACTAACATTAAGTAGAATTGATAGCAGCAGAGGACCGGGCTTGGAAATGGCTCATCAGTTACCAAGCCGATCCCTTTTTACAAAGTGCTTGTAAATCTTAATCTAAAATGTAACGTATTGTACGAATCATGAGCACTCACAAAGGACAAAATTGTAAGAATAAACGGTTGGGGGAACTCCAAAGGTCACCCGGGGGGTCAACCCAAAGGTTTTGCTGTTTGTATAAATATAGGAAAATTAGAGGGAATAGTGGAATTTTTCCCAGACAAATTTGTGAGAATCTGATGTAAGAAGAACTATTTCCTTTTCCATAAAGAAATTACAATTTTCCTGTTGGAGAAAGCTTTGTGGAATTTTTCAAATGCTGTGCCATGGATTTGCTAAATGTGAACTATTTCGTTTTCAGTCTTCTGTCCATGAACTGTGAGATCATTCTAACTCTTTGAACATATGTTCCTGTATGAATTCTCTCTAGTTTATTCTATGAATTTTCCACTATGAGTAATGAATGTTGTTCATAAACAATTGGCTATCTGGTTGTTCAAATATCTTTAAATGTTCATGTGTTTTGAAAGAAGTATCAGCTATCTGTGATTTTTCTTAATGCATGCGCAAAACACATTACTCATTAATGAATGATAATCTTTCTCCCTAGGGATAGGTTAGATAGTTAGTTTTAGTTTTCTTGCGGTGTGTGATTTAGATGCGAGAGAGTTTAAGACGAGAGGTAAGAACCTGTGCATCACATTGTGACCGCTCCTTGTATTCTCTATCAATCTGCTTTCTTAGATAGGCACTTGCATCTCATACTTTAAGATAAAAACTAAAACATACACAGTGGACCAGGCCACAACCGGTAAAACCTTTTTATTTTGTTACTTGACCTACGGTATCCAAACTGTAAACCGGACGGATTCCCCATACCAAACAGTAATGGCCTAGTTGGGAACGTTTCCTGGGGAGAATCCCTTGTTGTTGTTGCCTGCGATTTTCCAGGCCTCAACAGGGGTTTAGGTTAGGGAATGAACTTGAGCCCATATCCATGGTCGTTGTAAGTCATGGAGCCTAGAGGCAAGGAGGCACCAATGTTGGACAAGTGGTTAGCTAGAACATTGTTTCCTCTAAGTATGTGATAAAATGAAGTGTGAGGGGAAAGGTTTAAGAGGGAGATTTGATCATACAAATTTTAAAAAAAATTGCAGTTGATAGATCCTGTGGAGTAGCCCGAGTGTATCTTTAGTATAACTTGACGAAAATTGCCAAAGACAAGAAGGCTTAGAATAGATCCCTAGTCTATCATTTCTAGGCCATGAAGGAGTGCCAACCATTATGGTTCATTGTTTGTCTTGGTTCCAAGTCACCAAGCAAAGGACTTCATGATTTTTCAACCAAGGTCGAAAATGACCCCTCCCGCACCTGCCTCCCCATCGAATTATAAAAGTTATTACTTGAAACGTCTATGGATAGAATTAATTTTAAAGAATCCATCCAATACACCATAGAATTATTTCTTGTCTTTTTTACTGTTGAAACCTTGCAGCTACACCATTTTTTTCTTGAAAATCATTTTAGTTAAAACTTTAATAACGTGTACATTTTAAGCGGAAATTATTATCTTTCGTTATCTTAACAATGCATCAAACAATACTTGTTTTGCTAAATATCAATTCCTTGCAAAATATCCATTTGGTTCTCACAATTGAATTTTGTATCAATTTTTTTTATGGTTTGTGCAATTTAAGGTTACATTGTGTTTTTTTTATTACCTTAGGGAGGCATTGGAGATAAGTGACATGTATTTATAAAGATTAAAGCTACGCTTTCATAGATATATGTTTATGTTGTTTTCATAGTAGATCTATGTTTATGTTGTTTTCAATATCACCTTTGTTATTGGTGACGGCGAAATATGGTATTTTTGTGTTATTTTACTTAACTACTTTAAGTTCTAATGGTATGGTTTGAGATGATATGTACAAGTTGCATATTGACACCTTATTTGTAGGAGTGCCCCCACCTTTTGAGTATCAAAGAATATGATTCAATTCCTTCTTTATTAGGATCTATTTTAGAAAAACATTCAATACGACTTCCATAAGTAATCTTTGGAATAAATTTGAAGAGTTAAAAGTTTCTTTCGCGTTGAAAGTTGTTGCGAGAAGGTTATATGAGAGGGTTATTGTCAAGTTTAGGAACTTCAAGGGATGGCCAAAAGAAATTAATTGTAATATAGGAGTCAAGCAAGGTTGTCCTTATCCCCTACCCTTTTTAGTATTTACATTGACAAGCTAGAGGGTTTTTTGGAAGAGGCAGGTTGTGCTAGCATGACTTTGGATGGTATAGTCATCATCTTTCTTCTTTAAACTGGTGATATTGTTCTTATGGTGAGGAGCCCCTATGATCTTGATAAATAACTAAAACTTCTCAAGGATTTTTTCTCTAGTATGGGTATGACTATTAACATTGACAAAACAAAGTTATGATAGTCAAATCTCGAAAGATGACTTATGATATTTTCATGTATGACAACAACAACTTGGAGGAAGTGACTCAATTATAATTATCCCGGAATCGATCTTCATCATGAGCTTAACTGGAACTATAACATTGATAAAAAAAAATTAATGGAGGATGGAAAGGTTATTATGGGCTTGAAAATACTTGTAAATCTGTAGACCTTTGGCTTTGGGATAGGAAGCAATTCTTCTTTGAGACTCTAGATATTGGACCATTAATAGCCTCTTACATGGCCTCTTATTCAGCCGGATCCCTCTTTGGATGCCATGAATGATCTCTCCTGCAGACTACGGATTCTTAAAGATAAGGTAAAATCTTGGACTAAATCTGCAGCACTATAAATGAAAGATAAATCAGCTGCTTTGGAAAAGGAAATTAGCTCTCTTCTCCAATCCTCTCAGTCAGCTATATTAAATCAAGAACAGCATCTTCAGCTGTGCTCTCTCAAAGCAGCTCTTAAAAAGTTGACTGATCATGAAATATCTTCTGCTAGACTTCAAAGCAGAATTACTTGGGCGCTTAAAGGAGATGCTAATACCAAGTATTTTCATGCGGTGGCTTCAGCTCGCAAAAATCATAATGCTATTTGGAGTCTAAAAGATGAGTTTGGCACCTGGGTCTCTGAGGATCAAAATCTAAAAGCCCTTGGTATTCATCATTTCAAGACTGTTTAAAGATGATAAGATGTCAAATCTAGAATCTCAATTGAAGGTTATACGTCTCTTTCCTGCTTTTATCAGCTTGGAAGATAAAGATTCCTTTACTAACCCTGTTACTATTATGGAAGTGGAAAAGGCTCTTAAACTCTTTAAAAAAGATAAGGCTCCTGGACCGAATGGTTCGCCAGTTGAGTTCTACTTGTTCTTTTTTGATCTATTGGGTCCTCTCCTTGTTAAAGTGGTGGAAACAGCTAGAACCTCGGGCAGAGTGGCTCCTGCTCTCAATTCTACTTTTCTAGCTCTTATCCCTAAGACAGATCTGTCTGTTTCTTTTGCTGACTATCGTCCAATCTCCCTATGTAATCTCTGCTATAAGCTCATTTCCAAAATTGCAGCTATGAGGCTTAAACCCTTTCTGGATGCTTCCATCTCTCCCCAACAATTTGGCTTTCTAAAGAATTGGCTTATCCAGGAACCCATTGCTATTACTCAGGAAGTTATGCACTCTGTCAACTCCAAAAATAAATGTGCCCTCATCCTCAAATTGGACTTATCTAAAGCCTTTGACAGAGTTAATTGGACATTCATTCGACTTCTCCTTATTCAAATAGGTGTTCCCCTTATTGGAGTTAATTGGATCCTGGGCTGCATTTCCTCAGTTAATTTTGTTGTTCTTATAAATGGATCTTCTTCCTCTTTCTTTCCTGCCTCGAGGGGTTTAAGATAGGGATTTCCTCTATCCCCCTTACTGTTCATTCTGGTTATAGAAGGGCTCAGTCTCTTGATTGAGGAGGCAAAACGAAGTGGGAAAGTTAAAGGAATAAAAGTCTCTTCTAAGCTATCTCTCACTCATCTACTATTTGTAGATGATGTGATTTTATTTGGTCTGGGTTCCTATGAAGAATGGCTGGCTTTCAAAGGCATACTGGATATCTTCTGTGAGGCCTCAGGTATGTCTATTAACGGGAATAAATCTTGTTTTTTGCAAAAAGGTGTGGATGAGGCAATTCTTCAAAGAATCTCTGGTATCCTCCCTTACAGGTCTGATGATTTTCAGAAAGGTTTTAAGTACTTGGGATATTTCTTGAAACCAAGTGGTTACTTGGTAAAAGATTGGCTTTGGATGGTTTCGAAATTTGAAAAGAAAATTTCCCACTGGAC
>LPNX011094411.1:229957-244933 GCA_001517045.1 Pseudotsuga menziesii
TATGTTTCAGCGTGGTTATAGCTATGATTTGATTATCTCTTTCTGTTCTATGATTGAGTCCTTCTTGTCAGCATGTACTGCTCTGATATGTTTATGTTTGAAGTTCATCTTCGAATTCTCAGTACTATCTGACCTGTTTTAACAGGGATGATGAGAAAACTCTGCTACGATCAGACTTTATCTTTTGTTTCTGCTGCTATGTATGTCATTTATAGCTGTTGATGGAGGCTCTGAGATCGGACAGTCCTCATGCAGATTTGTTCTGATATATCTGCTGTTATGTTTTGTCAAGATGTTGGCAATGGAATCTGGCAGTAACATGCTGATATTGTAAAAGATGTCTTTTGATTCATATGAATAACAAAGACTGGTATTTTTTCCTCTGAAAAAAAAAACTAATAACTTCATCTAATTTAATTGGAGTAAATACATTTTAATTAAACCATTCAATAATGATTTCTTCTATTATGTTAGTAAATTGCTGCATAGAATAAGTACAGGGTTGTTTCAAACCAAATCGCTCGCATCAATGACCAAGTGGTGAGAACTTTCTAAGAACTAGCGTAGCTTATTTCGTTAAGTTAACGAGGGGGGGAAATATTTTTACTGTTCCATTAAAATATATATCACGGAAAAAGTATTAAATAGATAAAATTTTGAAATGATATTTTATAGAGTTTAAGCAAAAATGATACTTGGCATTCAACTTTGAAAAAGAAACTAATATATTCAGGGAAAATATCTTCGAAGAGGTGGGTTTGGATGGATAAAAGTTGAGTATTGTTTCTCTTTGGATGGATAAAAGTTAGTATTGTTTTTTTTTAATGTTGTCATTATTTTTTGTATAGTTGTTTAATGGAATATATGAATTGTGTGTCTAAAAAATGATATTAAAAATATACAATAATAGAAGTATACATTAAATAGAAGTAGAAAGTTAGGTGGGTTTGGAAGGATAAAAGTTGAGTATTGTTTCTTTAATGTTGTCATTATTTTTTATATACTGGTTTAATGGAATATATGAATTGTGTGTTTAAAAAACTATATTAAAAATATGCAACAATAAAAGTATGCATTAAATAGAAGTAGAGTTTTTTTAATGTTTTTTTTTCATATGGAAAAAGATAGCTTTATATTTATAAAACTATGTCATAAAATCGACACTGCAAATATACATAGGCAAGAAGTCATAATGGCTTAGTAACAGACTTACACAGAATCTTCCTCACACATAACTTTCTCATATGGAAAAGAAAACATCAACCAATCATCCCAAAGAAACCCATTACAGGGCAACCAATACAAAGCATGCTAAAAGCATTCTTACAAAAATAAATGCTTGAAGAGAGCAAAGAAGCATAATAGGCAATGCAATAAGCAAGTTGCCAAATGCGAAACCAAAGATGATAGAGTACCCTCTGTCTAGGAAACCACAAGCACCAACGGTCTTAAAAACAAAATGGAAGTACAGAATGGACCTGCGAAGTATCATCACAAAACATAGCAGAAAGAAACCCTAAATAGGTCGCTCGTTGTATTCATAAATAAATATATAAAAAAAACAAAACTGAAAACTGCCCAAGACAAGCATATCCAAAATATTGAACTTGAAGAATTTAGAATTTACTTTAAATACCAATAAATAAAATTATTGTGATATGTTTAGAATTTGATTGTTTATAAATTATATATAACGATTCTTATATGCTTTGTCATATATAATGAATTAATAAGTTATATATCATTCATTAATAAAATGTTAACCTTGAAAAATCTAAAAATGCATTTAAAAAAAAATTATTATGAAATATATTTAGTCTTAATTGAATTATATATATAATGATTCTTATGTATATAACCATAAATATTATGAATCAACGATGAAAATCCTTATCATAATTAGTCATATAAACTTTCTATCTCTCTTTTTCGTGATAATTATTAATTCCCTTTACCTTTCTAAAACATAAATTTGTAATTAATTAATCTATATAATATTAAAATGACTAGATCTTTCACGGAGTATTGTTAGATATAAATATCAGGATCTCTATGTCCCTTCAAATCAAAACAATGCATTACTTTTGGATGGGAATTTATACTTATAAAAATAAAAATGAAAACAATGACAAAGGAAAAATGTCTAAATCCATCCATCAAGGCATCTCTTAAGAATAAGAGAAACAAAGCATGAATAGACATGTAAAGCATGTGATGCCACTTATGGAATCTATCCATGATTTAACTCCACTTCCATTGTAAAACCTTTATATCTTAACAAAGACCAACCATAAAAGTTGGAATCACAATTTTTTTAAGGTCTTTTAGGTGTTATATTTGAACATTGAATCTTAAATTTTATGTTAATATATTTTATTTTAGAATTTGGTTATACATATTAATAATATTTATTTATTAATTTTTATGTTAATATATTTTATTTTAAAATTTTGTTACATATTAATAATGTTTATTTATTTTATTTAATTGATAAAATTTATATTTTTTTGTATTTTAATAAATATATTTTTGTTTAATCATAAACTTAAAGTTAGATAGTTAAATTAGTCTTGATTAAGATCTAAAATTGTTTTTAATTGGTTACGATCTTGTCTTTTTCAAATATAAGGAAATAAGTTAATGGTTTAAGAACTAGTTGTAATGGAAGCCCACTCCCTTAAGACATCTAATTATTTAAGGTTATGATAATTGATTATTTAAGGTTACGACAATTGATTATTTAAAAGCCACGGGGGTAGCTCACTTAGTTGGAGATCTGAGTCCAAAGACCATAGATATTTAGGTTGATGGTTCAATTCTCACTCATTTAATTCTCTGGGTCCTTTGGGGTTAGGCTCCAAAAGCTGGAGTCGATAAGGTGAGGCCCCTTCAAGTGCCCCCCCCTAGAATTATTACTGTAGATGTAGCGATCCCGGTTGTGAACCACGCGAAAAAAAATACAATTGATTATTTAAGGTGGCGTGGTTGGATAATTTCATGATGAGTCATTTATCATTAATCAAGGTTACGATAATGGATTCTTTAAGGTTACAACAATTGGTTATTTAAGGTGGCATGGTTGAATAATTTGATGATGAGTCATTTAGCATTTAGTGATGGGTTATTTCGCATGATGACTCATTTAGCATTTGGCATTTGGTGATGAGTTATTTAGAACGATCAATCATTTAGCATTTGATGATGAGTTATTTAGCACAATGAGTCATTTAGCATTTAATAACACGACGAGTCATTTAACATTTAATAATTTTGAAATATATGATGTAAATATTTATCATGTAAATGTTATTCATGTTAATTATAAATTTTACAATAGCCTAGGGGTGTAAACCAAGTGCCTATAAAGTGTAATTTTAAGGTACTTCTTGGGATTTCACATGTTCGAACTTTAGCCAGTTGGTACCCATGCTAAGGTTACGTGGGTTCAAATATCAACTAGCTCATGCCCCATGCTAGCGTTTTGTGGGTTCACCTAGAGCATCAACCCACAAAAAATGAATAAGTTAATTTATATAAATTTAACAAGTTAATTTCCTTATATAAGATAAGGGAGAGCATCTAACACAAAGCATATGGAAATACAAACATGACTCCTTGAGTTTCAGTACATATATACATTTGGTTACAATTAATAACTGGACTAGCCATTACATACATATATATTATAACTTATATATGCAAACAGAGAGAACTAGAGTATAAATATAATAGACTGAAAAAAACTACGAGCATACATAACAAAAGAATAAAGCCTCAAAGCATGATAGTGTGTTTTTGGGATCAAGGCAGGTTGTGCTTCCTCCTCCACAACTATAGGTCATTGGGATTTTCCTACACACATGATATTCAACATGCTGAGCACTTTGTCTTTGAATTCCATCCAAATATGCTTAGACCATTCCTCTTGATTCTTCCACTGTTCACAAAAAACCACATAGCCTAGTAAATTCTTCATTGGTAACCTTGCTGCTCATATGTTTTTAATTATCTGTAATTTATGAACTCACTTCCTGAAATGGTGATGGAATCCCCTATTGGACCAAGAAATTTGCAAACCAATCTTTGCTATCAAAATATCCAAGTGTAAGGAAGGTTTTCCCCTCAGCCTCTTTCCTTCCTTAAACATCCTCCCAAACTTAATTGTTGCTACTTGTAGCAAACTGTTGTGAAGAGAGGGTGTTGTGCTCTTAAAGTCTCAAGATAAGTTGAATGCCTTGCAAGGAGGGACAAGTGAGCTATAAATGCCTTGCATGCATGAATATGTGATGATGGAATTTAAAGAGATAAGATGGCATCAAACTAATGATATGCATGGAATATGTTATGGCATCATGTACCTAATGCACTTAGTGCTCAAACTTCGCTCAAAATCAATATGCCTAGACAACATACCATTACACACATGAATGACCTAAACCATGCCCATACATTAACCCGTCACTCAAAACTCACAACATGTTAATTTGCAGTATGACAAAATGACAAAGCACGAATGCGAAACATCAAATGAAAAATGGAAACAAAAGCACCAAATGATAGTTTAGTTGTGTCCATACAAAGTTGCCACATCAAAATCAATGAGGGAAAGGGGAAAATAAAGTTTTGGTGATGATATTTGACAACAGAACTTTCATGAAACTATCAAACTGTCAACACACCAATGTCATCACTAGTCACCTCCTAAGGCACCTTCCACCAACTAGACATGCCTCTTTGCATAACGAATAATCAGAATTTCAAGCTGCCATTGAGATTGTACTGCGTGTTTCCTTTGCACAACCATTCACAAATTGAAATTAAACATTGGATGCATATTTTTTTGGACATTGAACCAATACCCATGCTCTTTTCCTTTATACCCAACTCTTCCATGAAGGATACAACCTATCATAACCAATTAATATCGAAGAAGGATCATTAATTTCCTTGCTAGTGTTTGACATATATGCATTATTAGATATATGGATCACATCATTAATGAATAAATGAATTTAAAAACATCCTCAAAAAACATAATGAAAAGTCAATTTGAAATTTGCACTTTCCTCAATTCATTGGATGCATATTAGAATCGACATGAGATTATGTAACTTGTCTTGAATTCAGGAAACATATGTGCCAAAACCCTCTGATTCTTCTATCAAAAACATATAAGAAAAACTATTTCAAATGATGTTGAGAAGAGTCTAATCGTAAAATTAAAGACAAAATGTGGTTATCCGTTCACTTCATTGAAGAAAACCATTATAAGTATGGTTATTGTGCAATTTGTAAGTATATTCCAATTAAAGTTATCAGTGTCATCCAAAGTAGGAATTTTGACTAGTTCCTATTAAGGCATCATATCTTCTCTCATCTAGCAGGTCCTTCATGTATTGGAATCTATTGAATTTTGAAATTTATTGTCACTGCATTAGCCATTAATATGCAATGGTTGTGCGAGATTTGGTAGGAAGTAGTACTTTTCTCCTAGTGTGATTGACATAATTCAATGAGTAAAGTGATCAACACATGTTTCATTGATGAATACAACATCTAATTTTGTAGAGATTTACTAGACCTAGTTGTATAATTTCCAAGTAATTTCCATATTCCACATTTGTAGTGCATGATACAAGCTCGCTCGAGCTTAGAAGAAGGTCAAAGTTTTACAAGTTGATGGGACTAATTATGTTCCCACTATTTACACAATATGATATATCAATGATTGACAAGTGGATGGTAAATCTAATTATCAACAGGGAATGCAACACAATTAATTATCAAGGATCATGGATCAATTGAACTATGTTTTGGCACACAATGAATTGTGAAGGATTATGGATTAGTTGAAATTTGTTTTGGTACACAATGAATTGGGATGTAATATTTTATCTTCATATAAAACTCAAATCCTATTCAAATTGATTTGGAGGGAATACTACATACTGCTAATCATATCAATCTAAACATAATTAAAATGGTGCCCCTGTAGAATAGTTTGTGCATCTTCTCACCCTTAATAAGAAAACTTGGGTGATACCATGTCCAGATGGATCATTCCAAATTCATACAATCAAAATTCACATTTTCTAGCGTGAATTTTACCATATCTTAAAATTAGGAACACATAGGTTAGAAAATAACAAAATAGCAATAACCCCACCTCAAATAAGAACCATGTTGGAGAACAAATATGCTTTCCATATTTTGAATCTAAGATACCAAGAAATTCTCTAATATTTGAAGCATCGAAGCCATCCTCTACAGAGTTTGCTCAACCTCCCACGAATTTCAAAAATGAGAATGAAAACCCTTCCTATTCTTTAGTAATTGGTTTGCAAAATCTCCTTGGTGTATTTTATTTTGACATCCCATTTTAAGTTGACATTTGAAGTTTCCTTATCATCCAAATCAAGTTTAGCTTCAGTATCAGTTTATTGCAATGTTAACGAGCTATTAGTTTCATTCACATTTAGAACTAGTTAGAATTATTCATGTTTAGATATTGGTTTAGAATATAAGGAGACATGGATGTGTTAAAGAGAAAAAAATAACTCATTGGGCTCTGATCTAGGGATTGAGATGATGCATTTCCATTCTAATGACACAAATTTAAACATGGAAAAGCCTGATCAGCAATTTGTGTTTTCCACAACTACCGTTGAATGAGGGAATATGCATTGAGGGTAGGTTTGGGCCACTCAATCAAATAGGGAAGAAATCCTACAAAGCATAATTCTTACAAGTGAAGGCCAATGCATGGGAGTGAATTTATGGTAATGGAGCTATATGTAGAGGTTTAAAAAAATATACATGTAGGGAGGATCGTAATATTATATGTGTTTGAGAGGCTATCAAAGTACCAACACATAAAACAAAAAAATCCAAGAGAAAAAGTTCATGTGGACATGGAATCAAGAAAAGACCAAGTATATTAACCAAAAAATGCTCTGTAAAAAGCCGACCAATATTTAGGAGTTTAATCTACAACATTAATTCAGTTAAAAAATAGATATCAAAAGAATAAACATGAAAATGGACATATGAAAACTACAAGGAGGCTTCACTTGTCTAGCATCATTAGCATATTTATAGTAGTAATCTTCCTAACCTCATTGTATATGATACATATATTTAAGTTTGAATATCTCAAGGGATAAAGAAATGAACACCAACTTGAAAATATACAACCAACTAAAAGAATGCCAATGGTTTTCCCTCTCAAAGTATACAAAAATAATAGCTTTTATGTTATGGGATCATAATGTGATGGAACAAGGACGAGTGGTGAAAATACTCCATTTGAATTGCGTTTAAAAATAATGTTGATGTCAATTTCAAATACGTAGAGGTTATATGAATATATTGAATCTTAAAATAGTGTTTCAATGTCAATTTTCAGATAGATAGACTGAATCAAAATCAAATGGGTTGAGAAGAAAAAATGTGCAAGTTAAATCTCTTTCCATAGTTACTTCAAAGACATGTGTAAGCATCAATAAATGACTTCACAATCGTAAGGAACTATGGAATACATATATTCATGATTCCTCCTTATAAATTGGTAACATTCAACATTGAATGGAGTTATAATAACAAACTTTCAAAACCTATCATTCAAGAAGGGATATCCTTATGCGAGGAGGGTTATGATTGCAATGGAGCATTGACCACCATCCATGAAAACTTAGATACATATTGAACTAGGAATAGAACATCCCTCCACCAATGGAGACAAATTGAACACAGAATAGAAGATCCATCCATTAATGGAAACAAATTGAACATGGAATACAAGACCCCTCCACCAAAAATTTGTAGGTTACATTTCCTACTTCATCCATTCGTTATCCATATTTGCTCCTTTAATTTTGAATATTTTAATCAATAAAAATTAGTCACAATTTAGTAACAATCATCTAATTCCATGCAATTTTTTCGCGTTGCTCTGATCTCGACGGCTGATCGTGGCTAGTGTTCTAAACCTGTCAGTGGTTGATCTGCGGGTTGGGTCGTCGCCGTCATGAGTGCGGCTTCTATAGGCGTCAGGATGATGCCTCCTGAATATGAAGATGCAGAAGCTTTCCCCAGGCTAATCACGGGCTAATCCTTTAAACCTTGTTCGGCCCCTATTCTGAAATTTATTAAAAAGCTCGATGAAATTCCAACCATAGATCTGTCATCACAGCATCCCATGCACATTAAGGTTTCTTTGGCAGATCAGGCTCTGGTGGGTCAATTCACAGGGCTCTAGCCCTCTCCCAAGTCCACAGATAAGTGGATCCAGAAAAACTGGCAGCCCTTGATTGCTAGCAGTGTCACCTGCTACACGATGGGGTGATGGTTTTTTTTGTTTAAGTTCATCTCCAAGGATGACCGAGATATAATTTTTTGTAATGGGCCTTATTTCATGGGCCTTCAAGGGCTCTATCTAAATAGATGGACTCCTGATTTTCACCCGGCTGTTGATGTTCCTAAAGTTGTGTTGGTCTGGGTTCGTCTCCCAAACTTTCGATCCATTGTTGGACCCCCTCCTCCCTGCAAACCATTGGGTATAAGTTAGGAAGATACATCGACAAAGAAAACCCTAAATAAAACTACTCCTGTGCCATAATATGTGTGGAAGTCGATTTTGAAGCTAGTCTTCCTAAGGCCATCAAGTTAACGGTTGGAGACTAGAACCATGTTATATTTTTAACATTAAGCTAGCATTATATTAGGATCTTTAACTAAGAGAATAACAAGCATATCAATCAAACACAAGAGACAATGAACATAGTTTTTTTTCTTGGGGAAACCATAAATGGAGAAAACCCTGCAACTTCCTCAGAGAAAGAATCAGCACTAAAAGAAAAACCCCAAAATAGTAAGATGATCTACCGACAACAGTAACCTCTTTCTTCCTAGACCCAGTGTCTTCTTCTTACTCAACTATGCGCTACAACTGAGTGTGAATGAGTGTGTGATAAATAGAGAGGTTAGCTCTCTATTTATACCAATTCTCGACTTGAAAAAACCCTACTAGGGCCGACTTCACTAAGTGAATCTAACAACCCTAGTGCCCCAGAACTACGGGGACTTTAACCCTTGACCAATAGGAGGGTTACCCACAATGACTTTACATGACTTGTTTACATTATAGAAACTCTTGATCGAAACATCGGGGCATGACATGACTCAATTACATTACAGAAACATCCTGGAATAAACATCGGGGTACAATACATAACATACATAAGTGAATACATTTCAAAGTTACAATTACATCAACGCTCCCTCTTAACTAGGAAGGTATTCTCTCGACACAATTTATCAGCACAAGTCTTCTTCTCTATATCATCTAGATCATCCTCAAGTTCTCGTCATCTTCATCTTCAAGTCATCTTCATCTGGATCTGGATCATCACTTGATCTAGATCATCATTGGATCTAGATCATCACTCGATCTGGATCATCACTGGAGCATCATCACTGGAGCATCATCACTGGATCTGGATCATCACTCGATATGGATCATCACTACTGGATAATCATCACTGAAATCATCATGGGTGGTATCTCATGATTCTTCTCGTCACAAGAAGTTCTACAAATCCAACCCTTTTTCATGTTGGGTGTAGGCCTAGCCTCCATGTAGGTCTTCTTCAGCGCTTATATCTAAACCTAAGTCAGAATGGCCCATCCAACAGTTACATCTAACCTTGACTCGTCAGAAAGGCATTCCCAGCACTCAGATCTGACCATGAGAGGAACTTAATCCCCTCGCCATGTCAGAATGGCCCATCCCTTACATCTGACCATGGAAGGAACCTCATCCTCTCCCATGTCAAAATCGCCTAGCCCTTACATCCTACCTACTCGTCAGAATGGCCCAACCCTTATATCTGACCTACTCATCAGAATGGCCCAACCCTTACATCTGACCTACTCATCAGAATGGCCCTTCCCTTACATCTAACCTACTCGTTAGAATGGCCCTGCACTCACATCTGATTATGTCAGAACACATCCCACAGTCATATCAGAATGGCCCCTAGTCCCAGACTGAGCTTTCCTAGTAACTGACCAGGTGCCTCTATTCTCCCAGAGAATGGCATCAGCTCTTATATCTAATCAAGTGGGAACCAATCCCTCAATCACATTAGAATGGCCATGTGCTCACATCTGATCATGTAAGACTACATCTTACAGTTGTATCAGAAAGGCCCTCAGTCCCAGACCAAGTATTCCTGGTAACTGACCAGGCACTTCCATTCCAAGAATGGTAACAGCCCTTATATCTGATCATGTAGGAACCAATCCTACAGTCATATCAGAATGGCTCAGCACTCAGTATGACATGGAAGGAACCAATCCTTTCACCATGACATAATGGCTCATGGACTCATCACTTCCCCTTGGAAGGAACCTCGATCTGGAGAACACCAAGCTTCTCCCTGAAGTACTCAAACTTCACTTTGGCTAATGGCTTTGTTAACAAATTAGCTATATGTTCATCTGTCGCAACATACTGGAGCTTCACTACTCCCCTCTGCACCATATCCCTAATATAGTGATACTTGATATTGATCTGCTTCGACTTTTCATGGAACACAGGGTTCTCCAACAACTTCACACAACTTTGGTTGTCGCAATATATACAAGTAGCATCCAACTGGAGATCAAATAAATCAGACAGTAGCTTCCTGAGCCATACTTCCTCACAACTAGCTGAACAAGCTATGACATACTCTGCTTCAGCTATACTCAGTGCCACACAGGATTGATTCCTGCTAAACCAAGAGATCACACCTGATCCCATACTGAAGAACCACCCTAAAGTGCTCTTCCTATCGATGGCACTGCCTGCCCAATCTGAATCAACATAACCCTCCAGGTTAATCTTATGACTCGCCTCATACTAGGTCCCATAATTAAATGTAACCCTCAGGTACCTCAGAATATTCTTTGTAGCAATCAAGTGAACATGTCTCGGATCTATCAGGAACTAGCTCAAGGTGTTCACAGCAAAGCAAATATCTGGTCTTGTGTTCGTCAGGTACATCAAGGACCTAATCATCTGACGATACATCGTAGCATCAACCACTTCTGATGAAGCATCACTCAATAGCTTCAGGTTTGATGCCATAGGTGTGGTCATGGCCTTGCAATCCATCATCCCAAACCTCTTCAGGATCTCTATTACATACTTCTCTTGTCCGAGGGAGATTCCATCGGCATTCTGCCACACCTCCATGCCTAGAAAATAATGCATCATACCCAAGTCCTTCATTTCGAACTCGGCAGCAAGCTTTCTCTTCATATCAACAATCAACCCATCCATACCTATTACAAACAAATCATCTACATATAGTAGGAGCATCACTAGCTTGCCACCTTCAACCTTGTAGTAAAGGTTGGAATCTGCTTTACTCTTGGTAAAGCCCAAACTAGATAGAAAGCTGTCAATTTTTCCCTACCATGTCATGGGTTCATGTTTCAAACCGTATAGGGATTTCTTCAATCTACATACATGAGACTCCCTATCATGTGTCTCAAAACCGAGTGGCTGCTCCACATACACTTCCTCTTCTACTACACCATTCAAGAAAGCAGTCTTGACATCCATCTGGTGTATCTTCCATTTCATCACTGCAGCCAAAGAAAGTACCAATCTGATGGAAGTGTATCTAGCTACAGGTGCAAAAGTTTCTTCATAATCTATTCCTTCTTTCTGGAAGAAACCACGAGCAACAAATCTTGCTTTATATTTTTCTATGCTACCGTCTACAGCATGCTTGATCTTGTAGATCCATTTGGAAGTTACAATAGACTTCCTTTCTGGTCTTGGGACAACATCCCAAACATCATTCTTCATGATCAATTGATACTCTTCGAACATAGCATCCTTCCATTCTTTTCGTTCTGTCGCTTCTTCATAGTTGGAAGGTTCTTTATCGATGAAATCACATAATAATGCTACATATCCGGAGTAGGACCTTGTCCTCTTTCTTTCTCTGTGATTCTCTTCTGGAGCCCCATATCTTTCCGCACCTTGGATAACTTCTCATACCCAAACAGGTTTCCTCTTATGAGGATTCTTCTCCTGAGGTGGATCTACAAGGTCTTGAGGTTCTTCAAATTCTTGATCTTCTTCTTGAGTTTCTTCGTTCATGGTTGTATCATGAATTTCGGGTGCTTCTGCTTCTTTAGGTTCTTCAGCAGGTCTCTTTCTAGATTTGTTGTAAGCTGAGTCTTCATAAAATGTCACATCCCTGTTGATGTCAATCTTCTTTAATCCTGGGAAGTATATTCTATAAGCCTTCGAGCTTTCAAAGTATCCCACAAATATACCCTTCTTTCCTGAAGGATCTAATTTTGTCCTCTTCTCTTTTGGAATGTGTATGTACACTGGACAACTGAATATTTTGAGATGGCTGAATTCTAGTTTCTTGCCGAAAAATACTTATTCAGGTGTCTTATTCTTAAGTACTCTGTGTGGAGTATGGTTCTGTACATACACCACTGTTCTAGTAGCCTCTTCCCATAAATGCATAGGAAGATCTTGATCATGAGGCATAGCTCTTGCAGCTTCCATGATAGTTTTGTTCTTCCTTTCTGCAATCCCATTTTGTTGTGGATTATATGGAGTGGACAACTCCCTCTTAATCCTTGAGTCTTTGCATAACTCTTTGAATTCATTTGATGTGAATTCTCTACCATTATTTGATCGAAAGGTCTTGATCTTGTTTTCTGTGTGGTTCTTGATCAAGGCTTTGAATTCCTTGAATTTGCTGAAAAATTCATCTTTGTTCTTCATGAAGTAAATCCATGTCTTCCTAGAAAATTCATCAATGAAAGAAACATAGTATACATACCCACTTAGTGAACTTGATGACATTGGTCCACATACATCGGAGTGGATGATTTCCAAGATTCCTTTTGCTTTGCTCTTGCTACTTGGAAATGTCTTCTTTGTATTCTTTCCTTTCGCACATCCTTTGTAGACTCCATCATGTTTTGCTTGAATTTATGGAAGACCTTCAACAACTTTTCTTGCAAGTGGTAGTGCTCTGTAGTGTACATGTGCAAGCCTTCTATGCCAAAGTTCATTTGGCTCTACTGTGTTATGGATCAAGGCTTGTTCTGGATGACCCTTCAATTTGTACAGACCTCCCTCTTTTTCCCCAATTACTACTGCATCATCGAAGGTCTTTCCTTTGGCCACATGAGAACTTGGCCATCTACAAATGCAACCCTCATGCCTTTTGCATCTAATGCATATATGGAGAGGAGGTTCTTCTTGAGTCCTGGTACAAACAATGCATCCTTCATCTTCATGGACTTTCCAGAGTCTAGCTTATAGGAGGATTCCCCACTACCTTTTATTGGATACTGGTAGTCATCTCCGAGCTTCACCTTGTGAGGTGATTCATGTTCTCATATTCTCACAAAATAATCTTTGAATCCCGTCATATGTTTGGAATCCCCACTATCTATAAGCCAATCATTGCTTCCATGTGTGAAGTTTCCCATGAGAGTGGAAATCAAAACATATTATTCATCACTTGAAGAATCATCACTTTCTTGCTTGTTTCTCTTCGAGGAAGGTTCATCATCTTCTGCAGCATGAGCATGATGTCTTCTCTTGTTGTTTTTCTTCTTGTGAGGGTTTCTTTTGCTTTTAGGACAATCTCTGGCAAAGTGCCATATTTCATCACAAGTATAACATCTGAGTTGAGATTTATTGTAGGAAGAGTGCTTACCTTTAGAATGATGATGATGATGGTCCCTTCTGGGTTTCTTGGATTGAACTATGAGAGCTTGATATTCATTTCCCATTTTTTCTTCTCGAGCTGCTATCCAAGCTTCTTCTTGTGATCATTCTTCCCAAAGTCTGCTGAACTGGACTAACTTCTTTCTGGCACAGATCCCTTGAATGAAAGAGTCCCATGTCCTAGGGAGACCATTCAAGGTGGTCATTACAATATCTACATTTTCCACTTCTTCATCTACTGCTTCTAGTTGTTCCTTGATTTGAGAGACTCTTGTGAAGTAAGACTGGATGGTCTCTGCATTCTGAATCTTCACATTCTTCAACTGGTTCCTCAAAGTCATATTCATGTTTATGTTCTTTCCTTCAAACAATCTGGTTAGGGCATCAAACATAGCTCTAGGTGTCTTTAGGGAGGACACTTGTGGTATAAGGTGATCCTTAATTGAATCAACAATAATCCTCTTTGCCATAACCAACTTCTTCTTGTGTAAGGCCTTAGCCTCATCTCCCTCTAGAACTGGAACCTCCTCACTGATATAGGAGTCCAACTCATTTTCTTCCAGGACCAGGGAGATCCTATACTTCTAGGCTCGGAAGTTATCATCTCCCTCAAGCTTTTAATCAAGCTTGGTATGATGAGACATATTAACTAAGAACCTCAAATGGAAATACAAAAGATTTAGATCTTACCTGGTCAAGATGTCGGATCTGGATTTGGAGCTGAAATTCTGCATTGCTGGTTCAGGAGCATATTAGGGTTTTTCTTTTCCGTAGTTCTGTCCAACCAAATGCTTTGATATTGATCTCTAACTTCATTTTTGAGGAGGAGATCAATCCAAGCCTGGGCTCACTGAAAAATTCCACTTCTGTGGAAAGCCCTAATTTTTAGCAACGGTATTGGGTCCAAAACTGAAAAACCTCAGAATTGGATTCTGTTTCGACAAAAAGATGCGCCCTAGGGAGGAGAGTTATTCCAACCTTGTTTTTCTAAAAATATGTGGAGAGAGATCCACAAAGTAGGAAGCCCTAGTTCCTGCAGCTGCATAGTGTCTTCTTCTTAGGTTAGCTCTGATACCATGTTAGATTTTTAACATTAAGCTAGCATTATATTAAGATCTTTAACTGAGAGAATAACAAGCACAACAATCAAACACAAGAGACAATGAACACAGTGTTTTTCCTCAGGGAAACCATAAATGGAGAAAACCCCGCAACTT
>LPNX011094411.1:244969-285218 GCA_001517045.1 Pseudotsuga menziesii
CGCAAAACAGTAAGATGATCTCCCGACAGCAGTAACCTCTTTCTTCCTAGCCCCAGTGTCTTCTTCTTCCTCAGCTATGCGCTACAACTGAGTGTGAGTGAGTGTGTGATAAATAGAGAGGCTAGCTCTCTATTTATTCTAATTCCTGACTTGACAAAACTATACTAGGGATGAATTCACTAGGTGAGTCTAACAACCCTAGTGCCCTAAAACTGCGGGGACTTTAACCCTTGACCAATAGGAGGGTTACCCACAATGACTTTTTTACATTATAGAAACTCCCGATCGGAACATTAGGGCATGACATGACTCAATTACATTACATACACATCCCGGAATAAACATCGGGGTACAATACATAATATACATAAGTGAATACATTCCGGAGTTACAATTACATCAACCAACCATTTCCAAAATCTTGACTACGAGCAACTACCATTCAAATTCCACCACTGCCATGACTATGGGAATTTCCAGAAGAACTTCCCGAAGCTCCCTTCAGAACAAACAGAACCTGAAGCAGAGGAAGGTTGGACCTGAGCTAAGAGAACCAAATCGAAACCCAGGCAAGCTAACAGAAGAGAAATGAAGAATGCGGGACTGAGCCAATTAATTATTCGTTCACACAATGAATTCACCAAAAGACTTAGTAAATCAGATACGCCATAAGGCAAGTATATATTAATGATAATATAAGAGATGATATGTTACAAATGGTGGCCCTGCCTTAAATATGGCTTGGGCATTTAATGTTGAGGAGACGCCTCATTTCATAACCTAACTTAGTTAACCTAATTATTGATTATTTAATTATTATCTTATTTTATGTTCGTTACATTGCCACTCTCTTAGAAAGGCTTTGTCCTCAAAGCCTTATAATGTTGTCGCGTCGTTCTTTGTGATGTCGTGGATGATGAAACATGTCGATACAAACTGCTAAGTATAAGGCATAACTTTCGATATGTGGATGGATCAATCCATCCTAAATTGATTTGTTGTTGATTGTTGGGATTCCCTACCGATCTGTCGTCAAGAGCTTTGATCATATTAGTATCATTATCTTTCGACATTTCCCACTTTTTAGAATTTCGGTTTTTATGGTTGGGGTGTCGATAGGGAAATTTCACAATGTCATTTTCTTTTACGAGTGTCGTCTATTGAGCATTTATGTGAGTTGGAAGTTGTATTTTCGTTCCTTGAGGTTTTAAGGTTTCATTCTATATCTTTTCCAACTTGTTTTCCAACTGCACACAGTCATTTTGAAACTTCTTAATCACTTATACTTGTGCTTTTCTGTCATCTTCAGACTTCTTAAGTTGTTCCTTAAGATCTTTGTTATGACTTCTGATGCAACTATTTTCTTCCTACTTGTCTAGAAGTTTCCCCTCAATGTCTTTCGTAGATTGTTCTGTCATCTGACTATTTTTCAACTTCATAATTTTCATGACTAGTGTTTTGTTATGATACCTTAATCTGAAAATTTCTTCAAAATTGTTGGATAGTGTTTTATTACTTTTTGCGATCTCTGAATTATGAGTCTTTTTTGAGTTGTCATTTTGTTGTTGAAGAACTTTTATCTGTTGTTAATACTGGTCGATCACTGATTCTTGATTTTCTAATTTATGTCGTATCTGCGTTAGTTATTCATCCTTGTCGCTAACGATTTTGTTCAACCATTTTATTTCCGCTTCGTAATCGTTTATTTCTTTCTTTATGTCTTGATTTTTCAATCTCTGATTAAAATCGTTTTCGTCTTTTAATTTCTCAATTTGGGCAGACAATTTTTCTATATGTTTTTTCTGGTCAGAAATTTTTTGTTCCTTGAGCTCTTTTTGCATCTCATGTATTTTAATTATTACTTCCGAGTTCATATTTGTGTCTCGTAATTCTTCATTGTTTCTTCGATAACGCTTTAACCTGGCTTCTAATTTCTCTATTTGTAGTCGCAAACCAGATTCCATGATCTCTGACTTTTTTAATGATAGATGGCTATCGATTTCTTGATGAGTCTTCCTTGGATTTTGTTTCTTTGATGATATATAGTCTTGACTTCTTCTCTTGTTTTCTTTCGCGTATTCGATGATAAAAGATCTTCCTTTTCTTTTTTTGATACTGTCATTTTTTTTAATAATAAATATTAATTATTTAATTAATATTATTATTGTTTTTTATATAAACTATATAATATTTGTATATAGTTTTTTTAATGTTTTAAAAACAAATATTATAATATAATAATAATATTTTATTATTATATATAATATTTGACTTTTATTAAAAATTGTTTTTTGTTTTGTTTTGCTTTGCTCTTGTAATTTAATAAATGGACTTAATACAATTATTAAGTAATAATAATAATAATAATTTTCTTTTTTCTTTTTTTGAAGGTTGATAAATACTTCTTGTAGTTTGGGTGGTTGGGAGGAATGATTGTTACCTTCCCCACCTAAGTTCAAATCTTACTTGCTTCATAGTAGCAATTATTATGTACTTTTAGATTTGTTTTCCCTTAAGTTTTGTAAAATTCTAGTAGATTGGGTTGTTGGGAGGAGTGAGTGTTACCTTCCCCACCTAAGTTCAAATCTCACTTGGTTCTTAGTAGTATTTATTATACACTTTTATATTCAAAACCAAACCCACTTTAAGAAACCAGGTGTGGTTTCACTTTTACCCTCTTTTTTTTTTCCTTTTACTTTTATATATTCTTTTTTAACCTTTTTTTTTCTTTCCCTTTTTTGTGTTTTTCCTCATTCTTTTAGTTTTTTTGTTTTTACTTTTTTTTTTCACTTTTTTTTAATGTTTTTCCTCTTCTTTTGGACAATGTCCAATATTTTAGGGAAACCCTAAAATAAGGCTACAAGCCAAAAATCAGACAAGGTCTAAGAATTAAGGCCAAAGACCCAGATCAGCCAAACGAGGCTCTGATACCAAATGAGCCGAATAATTATTCTCTCACACAATGAATTCACGAAAATACATGGTAAATCAGATAAGCCATAAGGAAAGTATATATTAATGGTAAGATAAGAGATGGTATGTTACAAATGGTGGCCCTGCCTTAAATATGGCTTGGGCATTGAATGTTGAGGAGACGCCTCATTTCATAACCTAACTTAGTTAACCTAATTATTAATTATTTAATTATTATTTTATTTTATGTTCGTTACAGGGACTGACTATACCCACGAAGGAAAACCCACAAAAATCCCCTCCTGAGGTAGGAAATCAACCCGAAGAGTTGCAGAATAACACGGAAGAAACCTGAACTGAGTCCAAAGTAGTCCATGTGGAAGAAGATCTTGGTAAAAACCATGTGGTCTCTAGCCCTAGATCTTATGGGGGAGACTCCATAAACTCCCAACTCCCCTAGTCATTCTATTCCAAAAAATCCCGAGTCAAATGGTGAGGAATCAAAAGAGGAAGAAGGAGAAATCCACCTTGACCAACTCACGCAATCAAAATCTAAAAGAGGACGTAAATAAAAAAAGGAGGGGCATGAATAAGCCACGTACATAGACAAGCTTCTTGGATCTCAAGCTACTCTCAAGGCCATGATGAACCCTAAAATAACTAGACAGAAAGGACAGGCCTCTAAAGGAGCCTCCCACCCCTCTAAAGCTAAATAATGAAGCTAGTCTCCTGGAACTGTAGGGGGTTAGGTAGTAACAAAAAGATTGATGCAATGAAAGAAATCATGTGGATCTCCAATCCCGACGTCCTACTGGTCCAGGAGACAAAATTGGAGGATGTGGATTTCCTCCAAGCTTCCCATTTTTTCTGGAGAAATAACGAAGGATTAGCGGTAAGTTCTAGGGGGCTTATGGAGGTGTCGGCACGCTCTGGAAAACTTCCACCTTTGATCTTGTTCACTCTCAAGTTAGTTTACATTGGATCTTTTCAAGTCTTTGGCACAAGAACTCTAGTCACCTGGTAAGTATCTTTAACATCTATATTCCTGCCTTATACTCAGAAAATAAATTTTGTTGGCAAAGAATTCAGGATTTACTATCCTCCCTCCATCCTGAAAATCTCATTTTGGTTGGCGATCTCAACATCAATCTCTCTGTTAAAGAGAAAAAAGGGGGTTCTATTGTGAGAGGTCCCTTGCCTGAAATGGTGGAACACCTAATGAGTAGCTAGGATATGGAATACATCAAGCCAGCTAGGGGGATCTACACCTAGTCCAATCGAAGGATGGGACCAAGTAATATCGCAGCTCGACTTGACAGGTTCCTCGTCCAGAACTCTTTGCTCCTACTTGGCTTCAAGGCTAACTCATCCATATTTCCTTTTAGTATGTCAGACCACAAACCCATCCAACTAGAACTTTTGGAGGATAAAAATTTGGGCCCCATTCCCTTCTACTTTAACCCTCTTTGGATCAAGGAAGAAGGGTTTCTTTATCTTGTTCAATCAACCTGGGAGAGACCGGTCTCGGGGTCCCCCTTCTTTGTTTGGGAAGAAAATTTAAGGAGGTTAAAGTTGGCTCTTAAAACCTGGGAAAAAAATATGAAGCCCAAGAGAATCTTGATCAACATCAGAGATGGCGGAAGAATAGCCTATGGATGGGGATAGTCTGGAAAAGTAAGTTGCTCTCCATCGCGCCCTCCATGCTTCCTATAGAACTAAAGAGGAATACTGGAGGCAAAAAGAGAGAACTCTTTGGCTCTTGGAAGGTGACAAGAACACCAGTTTCTTTCACGAGCAAGCTAAGGGACGCAATCGATTCACGGCGGTAAAAGAGATCCAGTTTCATGGTCAGACGGTCCAAGACTTTGAAGAAATTAAGAAAATTGCTCATGACAATTTTAAAAACATTTATACTAAAAATAGCCCTCTCGGTCTGCTTCCTCCATCCCCTATTCTTAACCTGATCCCCCCTTTGGTCAGTTTGACCTCTAATGAGTCCCTGATTAGCCCAATCTCCAAAAAATAAATTAAAATGGCTCTCTCCAGTATGCACCCTAACAAAGCCCTCGGGTTGGATGGGTTCACGACCAAGTTCATTAAATGCTGTTGGAAGATCGTTAACAATGACCTCCATAAACTTGTTCTAAAATAGGAGGCTTGCAACAAAATTGGGGGAAGCACCAACTCCACCTTCCTTTCCCTTATTCCTAAAGAGAAAGGGGCTACCTCAATTGAGAGGTTCAGGCCCATCTCCCTCTGCAACATCGGATATAAAATCATAACTAAAATCATAGCCAATAGAATCAAAAGCTTGATCCCCTCCATCATCCCTTAGAACCAGGGAGGCTTCATCAAAGGTAGACACATAGAAGACAACATCATCCTTATTTAAGAAGCCATTCTTTCCAGTGTTCAGCGCAAAGAAAAAGGGATGATTGTCAAATTGGATCTTGTCAGTGCCTTTGATAGAGTTCGTTGTGAGTTTTTGTTTTAGGTTCTCCGTAGATTTGGATTTGATCCTTATTTTATTAATTGGGTCTGATCCTGCATTAGTAATCCTCGGATCGCTCCCTTGGTCAATGGTCATGTGGCTGGGTTTTTTCAATCCACCAGGGGTCTTCGTCAAGGGTGCCCTCTCTCTCCTTTGCTTTATGCTATCCAAGCCTCTGTGCTAAGCTTTCAGTTATCTCAAAGCCAAAGTAATAATAGTCTTATTGGGCTTCACATAGTGCATGGAGTCAGGGATATAAACCATGTCCAGTTCGTCGACGACACAATTCTCCTTGGTGGAGCAAGCGTCCAATCAGCTAGAAGTTTCAAATATGAACTTGATCTTTACCAAGAAGCCTCAGGAATCAGGATCAACTATGCAAAGAGTCAGATCTTCGGGTGGAATTGCAACCCCAGAGAGATGTTGGAAATAACTAGACTCCTTGGCATTAAAGGGAAGACTCAGTGGCCTTCAAATACTTAGGCGTGCCCATCTTCAAAGCTTCTCCAAAGTCGACAAACTGGCTCCCTATTGTTGACAAAATCAAGGCTAGAGTTAACTTGTGGGGCTCTTCCTAGTTCAACCCGGTAGGGAATGTGGTACTCATCAAAGTTGTTCTCTCCAATATTCCCATTTATCAGTGCTCCATTATCCCGGCCCCTAAAGGAATTATTGCTCTTATTGAAAAAATTCTTAAAAGCTTCCTCTGGAATGGAGGGAAACAGTCTGGGAAAAATATGCCCTTGTAAGCTGGGGGGAAATCTCCAAACCTCTGCTTGAAGGAGGCCTCTAATTAAGAGACCTAAGAAGCCAAAACCTAACTCTTGGAGAAAAAATCCTCTGGGAAAGCCTCCTGGTCTAAAATATCTCTTTGGAAAAAATATTTTACTAGGACACGATTGAGGTGCCTCGATAATCCACCGGTGGTAAGGAAAGGCTCTCCCATCTTCACTATCTGCCTCAAATATTTGAGTCTCCTTTCTACAAGGCTACACTGGATCCCTGGGAATGGGAAACATGTCAATATATGGGAGGAATCCATTATGGGGATCTTGTCACTTGGCTAGATCCCTGGCATGGCTCAACTGAAAGATTATCTCTATAGTCAGAATATCACCACCCTTTGGAATATCTCTGTTTGGGACACCAACAACAATAGTTCTTGGAAAGGCTGGAAGATATCCTATGCTCTGCATATCGAGGGTGAAAAAAATGTCTTGATCTCTCAGCTTCAAGGGAAGTCCCCGGTTTCCAAGAGATCCAAGGATTACAGAGGCTAGGGGCTAAATCCGGGACTTATTCCACTGTCGTTGGTTATAACATGGTCGTTAATCATCCTGTCCAGATCAACCCTCCTATCTGGAAAAGCGTATGGAATATGAAAACTCTCCCCAAGGTGCATTTCTTTATCTAGACACTGGCCCATAATAAACTCCTGACTGGCGATAATGTGAAGAGGAGAGGCTAGGAAGGCCCAATCAAGTGCCCGCTCTGCTCTAACTTTGAAGAAACTGTTGAACACGTACTGATCTCATGTTATTTTCCAAAAGAAGTCTGGAGTCTCTCTCTACTTGCGAATAATGGCCCAATATCTCTCCCCCACAATATTCATTCTCTTATAATTGATTGGCCCAAGCTTTCCCCGTTTTCCAGCTTAAAAAATGGAATTGTTAAAGCTTGTTGGATGGCACTACCAAAGTTTTTATTTTGGAAGCTCTAGCTGGAGAGGAACTCTCGAACATTCAGGGATAAAACTAATCAAGCTAAACAGGTGGCTTCCAAGGTGTCTGGCCTACTAGGGGATTTCCTTAGCTCCATATGATGTGACTCCTCTGGCTTCCCCCTCTCCCCCTCTGAGGAAGCTTGGCTTCACAGCCTCACTCTTGATTTACCGATTCGATCTCCACCGAACCATAAGAATGTAAATTCTTGGGAGATTAGGCTTGAGGACATCGATTTCAATACTTGGATTAAAAATCTTCACAAAATCATTCTCTTCTTTGATGGGTCCTCTAAAGGGAATCCTAGGGAGGCAAGGGGGCAGGGTTCTTTTTGCCTCGGATGGAAAACAGGAATTGTCATATTCATGGGGCCTCAGAATTGAATAAAAAAATATGGTTGAGGCTCTTGCTCTCTGGCAAGGTCTCCATCTTGCCAAAGCTCAAGGCATCAGCGACATTGTGGTGATTGGTGACTCTAGACTTGTTATTCAAGCACTCAACACTAGTATCCCTCCTGAGGATTTGAAGATTTGGCAGCTAATTAAAAAGATACAAATATTTTTCTCCTCCTTTCAAAAAATCAAATCTTTTCATGTTCTCAGGAAAAACAACAAGTCGGATGACTTAGCAGCAAACCAAGCTTCATCACTAGACAAAGGTGTTCTTGAGCTGAATGATCATAGGACTAGTTGCCTTATCCCCTAAGTCTTTATCCCTGGCGGCCTACATGACCGTGAGCTTAAGCTTGCTAGGACCTACCACGTGGCCTCCTCATCTCTTTATGTCGTGTCCCATCCTCGCTCGTCGCACGAGCTGGCTCTCCAGGTTAGCACGTGGGTGCTTGCATTGAACGCAGGCTAGTTTAAATGAAGACTGGAGGTTGTATGTATGGCCCTGCTTCTCATCCACCCCTTCCTTCATCACTTCAATCTTGTATTCCCTCAGTCCTATCCTTCCAGAGATCTCTAATACTCTTGTATCATCTGGAATGATGACACGTGATAATCCTGATACTATACAAGGTGGCGGATGGTTACCTCTCCATCATCGTTGGTTTATTTGCAGGGTTGCTGAATTTGCAAACATGGTTGGTTCTCTGTTTCTCTGCGTAATTATGCACTTCTCCTCTGAATCCATAGCTTCTTCCCCGCTTGCACTACACGTTGAAGATGATATCTGAGATATCATGAAGAAATTGAAAAGGATGAATCGCCTCCTGCATAGAATGGACACGAAGGGCAGACGTCGTTTGGAGAATGTTGATCAAGACATGATTTAGTTAAGGAATGAGTTTGAACTCAGTATCAAGAAAACATATGAGGTGTTTATCAGGTTTCTTGCCAAATTGGAAATTAAGGTTTAAAAACTGGAACTGAAGGTGATTAAGCGGGAAATGGTGGCTCGTCCCGACTCCTCCTCGCGTCGTGGCGGAACTCATCATTAAACCATGTATTCTGTGCTCTTGGAACTATTTTGCTTGCTATAGTAGTTTTGTATAGTCTCTTCTATGTAAAACTCTATAGTTTCCTTTTGGAAAACTTGATCAATATGGGGTATTTTTGAGTTTTGTTTGACACTACCACAAGGGCACCTGAATTTTCGGCTTCCATAAGGGAATTTGGAATTGTCGCTGCCTCAAGGGCGTCTGAAATTTGTGGTCTTTTCACAATGGTTATACCACTGCCTCTTAATATAACCGTTTCTATTTCAAAAAAAATTAGTCACAGTTTAAATGTATTCTCATCTTTGAGCTTTTGACTACACAAACATTGTTGTCCTTTTGATGACCTAATGGAATTAGGTAAAATTCCAAAATATACTATACTACCATCCTTGATATTTTTTACTAAGCTTCCTATTATATGGTAAATGATTATCACGTGGCCTTATTGAATCTCAATAAACAGGTGACATGTATTGACCAAAGAAGGTATCTCATTATATTTGATATACAAATTGATTGTAGAAAAGAGAAGTTTGAATATTTTAATCAGAAATGGCACAACTATAATTAATAAGTCCAAGGAGAAGACTATGATGACAATCCTAGAAAAAAAAACAAAGCATGACAGGCATATTCACCCAACATCATCATCAATTATAACAACATCGCCATTAATCTAAGTATGAGGGGATTTTTCCTTGAGGAGGAGAACAAGATTAAATGTAGAGAAACAAATGTACTGTATATAAGAGCATATTCACAAAAATGAATGGATTCCTAGTTTGAATAATGTATTAATTTTCACAACTGAATCATGCAAACAACAAAACACTTGATTTTCTTTGCGAATAGAAGTATCCATAAAATCAAAATATTGAAATCAACAGTGTTTACTTATATTTCATAGAAACATTGTTGTTGAATTCCATCCCAAGATCTTGCTTCTTATTTTGATTATTTAAAAGTAAGAAGATATAAGGTCCCAGTTCTTTTATAGAGTGGATGTTTTGCACCAATGATGCGTAGAAGTTTAACGAATTTCACCATGTTACAATCAATTTGAATTTTAAGTATGAGATCAAGATAGATATCCCAATTAACCTTTATGATTTTATGGTGCAATATTTCTACTAGGGTTATTTTTCTCTTCTCATGCACTATCTACTTCACTATCTGGGGTTTACCCTTTTAGTTTAACCTCCTTTAATCTTACTGTCTACTTTATCTTCTTTGTTTATTTAACCTAGGTTTTAAATTGCTTTGGAGATGCTTTAGGAAGTCTTTTTTGTTGCTATCAAACATCACTCTTCCTTGTCCCAATGACCTATTTTGATCAATTATGGGCCTTAACATAATTTCATTTCATTTTTCCAAAACCTTCTCAATTTTTATTGAGAAATATTTTTTTAAAGGTTATTACATGTGGCAAGGATGTAATGAAAATCCATAGTATTGCATTGGTTGGGAAAACCCCACATGATACCAAAGCCATGGTCAAAGATAATACTTTTGGAATGTTATGCAAAAAGATGGCTATAGTTACCAAAACACCTTGTGATAGTCATTTTAAGCCAACAAAGGAGACCCCAACACTCGAGCCTTAGCTAAATGAATGAAGAGACAATATTCCAATCATCAGGACCATCCTTCTAGAATTTTCCCCTTTTATATCTAGCATGCTAAATTCACCATATTGTTCTGGGAACTACACAAATGGAAGAAAAATATAGGTAAGTCTTTTTTTTTTTTTTTGTTGTTGTCAAGAGAAACATCATGTCTTGCTCAAACAAAAGGAAAAAATTGCAAATTAGCGCTTATTTGTCTCCTTCTCTGGCCCATATGAGCAATGGTTGATATACTGCTCACCAATATGAAAATCAACATAATTTACCAAGTTAAATAATTAAGTAAATTCAAAAAAATATCATACTCATTGTATCTATAATATATTAGACACAATCCAAGGAAAAAATATTAATATTGAACAAACGGTAGCAATACAGAAGGTTTGGGGTCGGAAACAATAAGAGCAAGAGGCATGGATATCCTAGTAAAATTATTAACAAATAGGCATTATACTACTCAAGCAAATGCATGTTTTCTTCTAGCCAATATGACGTTAGCATAATCGTCTATTTTCCCCCATGTTTTGCAAGCTAGAGCTACTAATCATTTTCTCAAACTTTTGCAACCTAAAAATGAAGTCTCCGTTCGAGCAGAGATTGTCGGTGCTCTCAAATATCTTTCTTCCCAATTTAAGGATGAAAGACATGATAGCTAGACACATAATCTCCATAGTAGCTACTATACCATAGATAACTTCTCTCAAGAGAAAATAATTGAAATGGTTCATGGCAAGTTAGGATAGTCTAGTACCCGATGGCTAGTTTAAGAATAGAATTAGAGAAGGTTTCCACTCTAATTTATTTGATATTGTTGGTAATCTCAAATAATTGTGGGATGGTTTACAATTCAAATTACAATAGCATGTTCTTTCATTTAGACCCATAGGAGTTGTTATTTCAATAATATGAGAGTTTCTTGACATATTCAGGAAAATAAAAGAGAGAAAAATAATGATTATTTGCAACATAAGTTGTGTGGCATCTCTCTGCATGAAGATTAGTTTCAACACATGCAAACATTGTTGTATTAGAGTGCAGGCCAACATTATGGTACTGTGAATACTTATTTCATTAGTAGTTTTCCTCCTACATTATCTACTTTAGTCTTTGATGAAATATCAAAATAACATGTTTCACTCTTTGAAACAAGTCCTGCAACAATTAAGAAGATTGTTTCAAAAGTGATCGTTGATGCATGTGCTCAAAACGTATTGGCCAAAATTGTCAAGAATAATTTTACTACTCCAAAGGTATGTAAGTCCAATCTATATATGCAATACTTTGGGTGTTATTTTAAGTCAAAAATAAGAAAAGGGAGAAATGACCTAATACTAGGTGCGAATGTACCAACAAGTCAAAATCCAAGAAGAAATCTCGAAGGGTATTTCAAGAAAACAAGATTTCTTAGATATCAACCTGGAAAAGGAAAAAGGGATTCTAAAAAGTTCTAATGTCAATTGCAAAAAATATGAGCATTATGCTAATGCTTGCCAATAGAAATCTCAATCCAAGTTTAAGTTCAAAGCCTTCTTGATGATACCCACTTTATTGAAGAATATTTTTTTATGATGAAGGTTTTGCCAATATAACTAATAGTGTCATTCTTCTTGACCGTGACTCCAAGTCCTCCTCCTTTCACATTAGTTGTTCTAATGAAAATTTCGACTCTTTGGTCTTCCCTGTAAATTTGATTTCTTTACTACCCAAGTCTATTGTTAATATTTATAGAAAATGTGACAATTACATAATCTACTAAATATATTCCTATAACCCTCAAAGAAGTATTTGTCACTTTGGAAGATCTAGAGAATATAAGGCACCTGATCCTTAAATAATGCTTCATTTCCTTTTAACCACGAGTACCAATTAACAATCAGAGAGAAGTCCCTAAGAACCTTGACCTATGGACCCTCCCACCATGATAAGTTTTAAATAGGGATTGTTCATGCAAGGGCCAAAACACCTATACTACCAATCAATTTTTTTGCTACAAACCTTTAAAAATGACAAGAAACTAGGAGATGCGTGATAAATTCACCTTCATATTTGCTAAGGAAGTAGGTTCTAACCCCATTCTAGGCTCTCTTTTGGAGTTCCTTCCATGTTGGGACTTTATTTTCTAGCACCATCCAAATGAATATTTGTATCCTAGAGGAAGCCTTTAATTTCCATATTCTTTTCCACCACCAAGCTAGATCAAACTACATGCATATATTGTGCAAATAAAGAAACACATCCAAGTTTAACAATATAATTCCATCTATCAGGTTCCTAGACCAAACAGGCTTATCCTAGCCTCACTACAATTTTATTCTACTTAATGCCAATTCATGAGTGCGTGCTTTCCATTTGGTTTCCAATTCACTTCACATGCCCATTTCTCTAGTTGTCCTCTAGTCTTCTCTCCAAAGTGATCTTTATTGCTAATTGGAAGCCTCTCTTATATAGCACACATTGAGAATGTGAAGGTGGGCCTTTAAGTCCTCTCATCAATTATAAGACCCTTTACAACCTAGCCATGGATTGATCCCAATTCTAATTTTGATGGTGTTTTATGGATTGATCCTACTTCTAAAATGTTATGCACAATGATGGCTATAGTAACAAAAACACCTTGTGAGAGTCCTTTCTTTGGAAAAGAAGCACTAATGATTTATTTAGAAAATCTTGTCCTAGCTAGTTGTTTACCATGTATGACAACAACCCTTCATTTTTATATTATGTTTTAGGTCCAAAAGTTCAAGAATGACATTGCACATTTCTTCAAATTGTTGGATATCTATGGGGAGCTCCCTACACTATGAGTAGGAACCCTCTTACTAATTCCTTTGGACTCTCATCCCAATCTTAGCAGTCCCAATGCTTTGAAGGAAAACCTTCTCATCATGATAGTCTAGATTTTTGGACTCTTCTAATTGTGAGGTGCATTTGGCATGTTTTAGTGTTTTCAGTGAAAAGTGTATTGGATCGACTACTAAGCACGTCTACTTTTGTAGCATGAGTTGGGGAAATTTTGATTTATAAACTCTAAGGCACTTCACTTATGGAGGTTGTCTTTGCATCCGTATTTTTTGTTTGAAATTCCTTGTATGTATGTATTTTCGGTATCTTAGTAGTTAAAGGAAGCATTCTATTCCAAAAAAGAACAACTTCAACAATAGACACGTACTATGTAATTTAACACATAAATATTTACATTAATGTAATTTTACAAAACAATTAAATGCTAAATTGTATTTTCTGAAGTAATTCAAATAAAATAAATCCAACATACCTATCTCATGATGGCTCGATCATTCATTTGATTCCCATTTGCTCTTGTATTAATGTAGAGAAGTTTGGCATATCCAACAAGGATGCACTTGAAATCAACTTCGTAGATGAATCTCCAACTCTATTCTAATTTTCTTCAAAACGACCATTATCTACTAAAACAGATTGTGAAGAGAGAGCCATGGTTGAATTCTCATTTTTCATGTCATCAAATGGAGATGAAGAAGCTTAATCTTGTCTTGTTAGGTTGCTTTAAATTTCAATCATATTCTAGAGATCATTTGGGGACATCTTACCAAACATACTAGATATTGTTTTTACCATGTTAGGTGTCAATTTGCTTCCAATACAAGAAACCAAGGATTCTGGGTCGGCATTTTCCATCAACTATGCACATTTCTACAAAATCACTAGATGTTAAGCAAATCATCTCAAAGTATATTTCCATGTTTGGATAGAAAACACTGAAACATTTATAAGTTTAATTATCAAGATAATCATCCCTTTCCTGCTCCTAACCAATCTTAGCACAACATTTGAGGGATCGATGTTCCTTGTCCTCGGAACAATACTTACCCCATAGTTGTTTTTGGTTTGCAATGCTCCTTACATACATACATTTTGAAGTCTTATCTGGTTGTGGGTTAAATAAAAAAAACACTTAATAGACCATAGAGCCAAAGTCATAGCAAGAGTCTTAAATGGCCACAAATGATTGACAACGGCCGCAAATGATCAAGATCAGCATCCCTTTCTTTCTCCTAACCAATCTTAGCACATCATTTGAGGGACCATTGTTCCATATCCTCAACACAATCAAAACCCCACACTAGATGTCATTTCTAACGATCCTTGCATATATAGTTTGAAGTCTTATCTTGTTGTGGGTTAAATAGAAAAAACACTTAATAGATCGTAGAGCCAAAGTCATGCCGAGAGTCTTAAGTACACAGGAGAATGTAGTAAAAAACATTTCCAAAGAGCATCCCACCTATGCGATTAACGATAAGTCATCGATAAGTATCCTCATGCAAGTACGAAGCTTTAGGTATAGGCCCCAAAGTGTGGATAAATTAATGAACCTAGCATGACTTTGGGAACCCTCATATGATCTATTTCTTAACACATCCTTCTACTTGTTCAATGGGGTCATCCACTACTTTTTATAAGACAAGGTTCCAAGTTGCATCTTCAATATAGATAATATGATGCTCGGTCATGGAGTAATCCTCTGCAACAACATTAGTTGAATATACTCCCAACTCCCAACCACAAAATCGTGAATACGACTTCAAATAAAGATAGGAGGGTCGTTTCTTATTTATTGGAAAAAAAGAATTTTGGTGGGTGTCCGTGTGCATCCATCCATGATCAATATGCATATTTGATAATATAACTAATCATAGGCCAAATAAGGCATGAAGAATGATCCCAAAGAAACCAAATCCAACTCAATATCCTGCACCCAAGAAAAAATAATACCCATATCATATCTCAAAGATACAAAATGAGAGATCTACAATATCCATTTCGATGGTAGGTATACTAGAAAATACTCGCCAATGCTAAGACCCGAGGATATACAACCATAGAGGTCAAACTTATGAGGAATATCAATGTGAAAATCATAGGTGGAATTTGGGAGGAGCAGATTCAACAACACTATAATTTTAGGATCTATGAACAAGGAGACCAAGATTCTCCTGATGCCTCGTACGAAAGCAAAGAGGAAAAGTTTAAATTTTTAAACAGGAATTATATAATGTATTAAATTAATTAAATTTGTAAATGTGTTTTTTAGTCATTTGTAATTGTGTGACTAACTATTTTAGTTATATTTTTTATCTAGTGACTAAATTAGTCATTTAATTTAGTCATATGTAGTTGTATTTCTTTATTTTAGTCACTTTTAGCTTAACAACACTCTCATGACTAATTTTTTTAGTCATCCAGTCAGTTATTTACATAATTCTACTAGTGAATGCTAATGGGGAGATCCATTGTTCACAAATATAAAGCCCTAAAAGGGGTGTTACAAGACTTCATGGAAGCTCTAGGTACCTCCATCAATCACAATATGTATCATATGTTCTTTTTTGTATGCTCCAATAGATTCTCAAACTCATATATCTTGAATTTTAATATTCCAAAGTATCTCCCTTCCATCCACATATCTTGGAGCCCCACTAATTGTCAATTCCTCTCGACATCAATCTTGGGAGACCTTGCTAAAAAATGAAAAAAAAACTCTTCAATTGGACCTTCATATCCCTCAAACTTGCATTGAAATCAGTGTTGCATAGCATGCCAACTTATCTTTTTTCTTCTCCTAGCAGCACTGAAAAATATCATCGAAGCAATCAAGAATATTCAAATAGATCTCCTTTAGGGAGGAACTAAAACTTCAAACAAATGAGCCCTAGTAGCTTGGTTGGAAGTCGTAAACCAAAGGGTGAAAGGGGGTTAGCCATTAGAGACTTCAAAGTATAATCTGAAGCTTTAGGTACAAAAAATTGATGGATATGGATCCACAATAGACAAGTAATTTGGAGTAAAGTATGGAGAATAAATTATATGTTGAATGAAGAGGAAATAAATCTCATCTGATTGGTAGGATCCAACATTACATATCATATGGAACTCGTCCTGGTAAGGCTAGAAACTCATACAAAATCATAGTTTTGGGGAAATAAGTGATGGTCACTCCAAACTTTGTTGTGAATATACATGGCAACATAAAGACAAGGTCAACAAGTATCAAAACAATGAAGAGGTTTGATTATGTTTGAAGGAAGCTAACAAATAATATGTCAATATGTCTATCAATACTAGAGCGATAGAGCTCAAATTGACAACTAGACGTAATGGGAGGACCCAAAAAAAGATCCATTCCCACCAAAAGGATTCAATTGGGACAAATTTTGGCAAGAGATTTATTCCAAGAAGATTCAACCTTACCCAGGTCTTGACAAATTGCATTGGGGAGATAGGGGAGGAGGAAATTTATCCTTAAAAGAAGCATACATGATCCTCAACAATTCGAATATCAAAGAGGATATGAACCTTTAGGGGCACATTTGGAATCAAAACCTAAGGCCTAAGGTGTCTAATTTTCTGTGGTTGTTGGCCTGAGGAAGAGCCCTCACCTGGGATCAACTCTTCAGACAGGGTTTTGAAGGTCCTGATATTCCCTCTATGTAATGAGGCCATAGAAAACATGGAACATCTCTTCAACTGATACCCCTTTATAAGCATTCTTTTGGAAAAGGGAGCATATATATTCTGGTAATAGGATAGGAAATGAGATAGTATCACTGAAACAAGATCCCAATGGAGACAAGTTGCTTTTGCAAAGGTTATCATAAAAAAAAAAAACTGGAATTTGTTCATTGGCTTCTTATTATGGGAATCTTGGAAGGAAATAAATCACAAGGTTTTTAAAGATGAAATTGAAAGCAACAATCAGGTCTGGCACAAAATCCAATCAAATATTCATAAAACCATTATTTCCACCCATTGGGAAGAAGAGGCTTGAAAATGTTTGGCATATGAGAAAAAATCAAGCAAGTTGAGTTTTACATTCATCCCATAAGATCAAATGAAACCTATCATCCAGTTTATGAGTTTGTTGATGAACCTCATCCATTTGCAGCAACACTTCTTTCCATTCCTCTTGATTTTCCATAAGGATTTTCCTAGTAGAGTCTTCATTTTCTAGTAGAGAATTATCGTTTTAACATGTTTAGTCTCCCTGTTTCTAGAAGTGCCAATGCCAAAGACCCAATGCATGATATCTTGTTGTATGTGTTCGGCACTCATATTTTCCTACTCTCTCTTCACCCAATCCTTTGCATCTTCAATTTCTTATCGGATGCTTAGTGGGTTGTTGCACTTGAACTAGATCTTCGATTTTTTGGCCTCTAACACTTAAGGAAAATGGGTTTTGTTTCCTCACCTACCTCCTACATGCCCCTTTCCCCCAATTACCATTTCTTTTGACACAATCCATGAAACATTGCCACAAAAGAGGTCCCTCCTTGGCCAATGTAGGACCAAACCACTATTACAACTACTTGCAAGAGGGACCTCGCAAAGATTGGTGGTGTTTGAATTAGCCGAGTTGCTACCTCTCCCTTTACTCGTAAGGTTGGAAATTATGCTTACATCTTCTATATTAAGCATTCTCAACTAGTCGAGTTGTTTCTATAAAGCTATGGTCAGGATAGAGAAAAAATGACTTTCCATGATTTCCCCTACCATCCTCCACATTTATGTTCTTGTCCATCCCATTGCCTCTATCCTTTGCTATCATTGATGAGGGATTAATCGTTGTTCTTAAGATTACCAAGATGACCACCATCAGTGCAATTCACCTCCATCCTAGAACCCTCGTTGCCTTCCTTTTTAGCAGATTGATCGACTACCTTAGATTGGATGTGGTGGGAATACACCAAGTTGTTTCTTCCACTCTATTGCATCAATAACTGCCCTTTTAGGTCAGTGAGGTGTCACCCTCGCATATACCTCATGTCTGGACCATATCTCAGCCACTTGTTCCATCCTTGCCACCCAATATGAGGAATGAATTAATCATACATTAATTATAATAAACCGTCATAGATCCATCTTAAACCCGGATCTATCAAGCATCGAGAGGGATCCAATTTCTTGAGGCGTGATTTTTTTTCTTAAATTTTGCACATGTCCAAAAAAAATTACACATAAAGAAATATGATCCCTCTTAGTGCTCGATAGTCTAGATTTAAGATGGATCAACATGGATTTTTAATTATTTTTCATTTGGTTTCAATTTTTTATTTTATGAGCCAGCATGATTTTTTTAATTACTGCTAATATTTGGTAACATTACATAAGGTACATTATGTTATGTGACATATCTCCCCCATACTCGGTTGTAGAGCACCTCACTATTCTCGACACAAAAAAAATAAAAATAATTTAATTTAATTTATACAATTACATAATTTTAAGGAGAAGTTGTGGTACAATAAAGAATTAGTGGATAAGTGAAAATTAAGATATTATAAGGAGGTGATAAACCCTAATATATAAGATCAAAAGTATATTTATGCTTTAACTAGCATAAAAAAGAAAATCAACATGATTAAAATAAAAACAAACTCTCACGAGCTCCATAGTGAAATAGGGAGCTCAACAATTCCTAAAACATTGTAGGATGAAAGAATTTGATACTATGAGGGTTGAATATGAAAGTCGCTTTCTCATAGAGTGCCTTATGTACGCTCACTTTCAAACACAATTTCAAAATATTTTCTACAACATCGATCTTCCTAACCTTGTAACTCATCCTAACTAAACTATGGTGTTCTAGGTTACTTCTCTTAAATCTTTTCAAGCACATAAATAAAATTATAAAAAAAATCAATTCATTCATTATTTTGTCAAATGTCTAATATACCAAAGTTGGCCTTAGTGAACATTAATAACCATTATCATCATCATCATATATTATACTTCATCAATTGATAGCAACTTGAATGGTTGTGAGAAAAAGATGAGAAAAAAGTATTACCTTACCTATTCATAATCAATTTCCACTATATAATATAATTACTCTTTATGATATTTGTTTTTTGATTAAATATATATAATTTATTCATAAAATATTGAACTTGAAGAATCTAGAATTTGCTTTAAATATCTATAAATAAATAATATTGTGATATGTTTAGAATTCGAGATATTTAAAAAAACAATATTGTGATAAGTTTATAAATTATATATAAGGATTCTTATATGCTTTGTGATATATATTAATATATAATAACTTATAACTTATATTTAATTTATTAATAAGATGTTAACCTTGACAAAATTAAAATTGATTTAATGTAAATTAAAAAATATAATAAATATTATTAAAATATATTTAATTTTAATAAATTGATTAAAAGTGAATTATATATAATGATTCTTATATACATTGACCAGAAATATTATGAATCAGCTATGGAAATCCTTATCATAATAAGTCATCTAAACTTGCTCTCTCTTTTTCATGACAATTATTACCTTTCATCTAAACTTTCCATCTCTCTTTTCATGAGAATTATTAATTCCATTAACCTCTGTAAAACATAATTTTGTAATTAATTAATCAATATATATATTAAAATGACTTTATCTATCTTTTGCGGAGTATTGTTAGATATAAATATCAAGATCTCTATGTCCCTTCAAATCAAAACAATGCATTACTTTTGGATAGGAATCTATGCTTATAAAAATGAAAACGATGACAAATAGATAAAAAGGAAAAAAAAATCTAAACCCACCGAGCAAGGTATCTCTTAAGAATAAGACAAAAGAATTTATGCTTATAGAAATGAAAACCTCTAAATCCATCCATAAGGGAAACAAAACATAAATAGACATGTAAGCATGTGGATTCTATCCATGATTTAATTCCACTTCCATTATAAAACCTTTTTTTTTTTTCAGGAAAAAAAAAGCCTGTCCTTGTTATTCAATTAAGAATCAAAAGATATCTTAACAAAGACCAAACATAAAAGTTGGAATCACACTTTTTTTAAAGGTCTTTTAGGTGTTATATTTGGACATTGAATCTTATTTTTTATATTAATATATTTTATTTTTAAATTTTGTTTCATATTAATAATATTTAATTTAATTTATTTAATTAATATATTTTTTATTTTAATAAATATAATTCTGTCTACTCATAAACTTCATAGTTAAATTATTTTGAATTAATATCTAAAATTGCTTTTAATTGATTACGATTTTGTCTTCTTCAAACATAAAGAAATGCTTTAATGATCCAAGACTTAGTTGAAATGGAAGTGTGTTCTCTTATAATATTTGATTATTTAAGGTTACCATAATTGATTATTTAAGGTTATGACAATTGATTATTTAATAGTTTTCGAGGGGTACTTGAGTGAGTTGGAGATATGAGTCCAAAGATCGTAGATATTTAGGTCAGAAGTTCAATTCTCACGAATTCAATTCTCTGGGTCTGTTGGGTTAGGCTTCCAAAACTGGAGCTGAGAAAGCGAGGCCCCTTTGAGTGGCCCCCTAGAATTATTATTATAGATGTAGCGAGACCACAATTGTCATGGCTCTAAACCACACAAAAAAAGGACAATTGGTTATTTAATATGGCATGGTTGAATAATTTGATAATGAGTCATTTACCATTATTTAAAGTTATGATAATTAATTATTTAAAGTTACAACAATTGATTATTTAAGGTGGCGTGGTTGAATAATTTGATAATAAGTCATTTAGCATTTAGTAATGAGTCATTCAACATTTAACATTTGATGACGTGTTATTTAAAAAATGAGTTATTCAGCATAATGAGTCATTTAGCATTTAATAAGAGGATGAGTCATTTAACATTTAATAATTTTGAAATATATGTTAAAAATCTTTTTATTATATAAATGTTATTTATATTAATTATAAATTTTATAATAACCAAGGTGTAAAACAAGTCACTATAAAGTATAATCCCAAGGTACTTCTTGGAATTTCATTGGTTCAAACTTTAGCCAAGTGATGCCCATACTAGGTTTGTAAAGGTTCAAATCTCAACTAACTCATACCCTATACTAGGGTTTTGCGGGTTCACTTAGAAATATATCACTTCCCCTAATAAAAAAAATTATTAACTTTATAATTAATATATTTTTATATTAATATTAATAATATTTTTCATTAAAATTTATTTTTAAAAAAATTCATATATGTTTTCTTTAAAATTTAATTCAAACAAAAAATCTATTAAAAAACTACATACCTTCGTAGGACGTCAATTAATATAAATTTAATTTTCAAAAAAAATCATATATTTTTTCATTAAAATTTAATTCAAACAAAAAAATCAATAAAAAACTGACGTCAATTAATGTAAATTTAATTTTCAATTATATTGTATAATCAAAATATATGTTAAAATAAATAATATTCATTTTATAATTATTTTTAATTTTGTTTTACTTTTAACATTATATATTAAATATCATTCCTAATTATTAACTGTAAAATCCAGACACCTCACTTCTCTCCTTCCCATGATCACCAAATGGGAATAATCTTAATTGCAAGAATATCAATTGCATTGAAATTCCAATTGAGGAGGAAGAAACTGGATTCGTCGCCCTTCCAAAGAAGCACCGAATCTGGATCTGGATAGGGTTAGTGACCCTACCCGTGCTACCCGCCTCAGTTTCCAACTGCAGCTAGAGTTTGTAAATAAAAAAACGAGTTACAAGAGAGACTGAGAATATATATATATATATATATATAACAGCTTCTGTTGAAGGAGGCAGATACGATTCTCGTCACGTTCATCCACCCTTGAAAGCGGAGCCGTAATGCTTTGACATTACGCTGCTCAAGCATTTTACCTGACAGAGGAGCGACGGGATCACGCGAAGAATTGGCGGATTTTTTCAGCCCGGCGAGGTAATTTCAAGCGGTTTCTTCCGTCTTTCTTTCTCTTTTGCTGCTAGAAACGATCATTTCAGTCCCAAATTTGGGGTATTTAAATCTGATCTGCTAAATTTGTGGAGTTTGAGAATTTCCCTTGTTCTTTGTGTATTTTTTTCCCCTGAAGAGTTGAAACAATATATTTTTGAGCCCCTGTACAAACTAAATGTAGTGCAGATTTGCTTTTCGGATGTCGAAAAAACCCTTTTAATGGAATTTTTTGTATGCAACTTTTGGGGGATTAATGCTGTTAAAGTGTCTAGCTTATTTTGAATAATCTTTGATATGATATACAAATTCTGTTTCACAGCCTCCTTTGACGGCTGTGTAAATGAAGCTCTGCGATATTTTCATTGAATTTCTGATTTTTACTGTGAAATATATTTTAGCCAAAAACACTTGCCTTGTCATCAGGGTTACTGATCCGGTTATATCTTTTGTAGAATTCTGCGGTGTGAATTTCTCAATTCTTTTTGCTCGGTTAAATACAATTCCCTTGGCTTGATAGAGTACATGAATATTGAAAAGCCATCATTAGATCTAGCTCCTAATAGCTATGCTGAGCATTGAATAGCTATAGAATCTAGAATCGAAAACATATGGATTTTAGTTATTTTTTCTTTACTGCAAATCTTGTGCAATCAATAGTATTTGATTTTTCTTTAAGGTATTATTTGAAGATTTCATTTTTGCTTGCTGCAGAGTGAACCCAACTGAGTTTAGGGTTTTTTTTTTTAAATCAAAATTTCACTATTTTTTGAGTAGACCTTTTTTAATCTCTGGGGATGTTGAAATTAATACTCTTGTGTGGACGTTGAGAAGTCTCTCTTTGTGCTGCTGGCCTTTATTTCAAGGTATGTATTATGCAATAATTGTTGCATTTCTAATATTATGTTTTGACTGTAAGTCTGTTAGCTGCCCTTGTGAGATCACGGTTGCATTTCTCGAAGCGCCTTTCTTGTACATTGTTTTTTATCAATTAGCAGCGGCACAATTTTAATATCAGACATATTGTAGGTTCTGCTCAGATCTAAAAATTATCCCAACCCTCCGCCAAGGCTTTTGAAACTTTGAGGGTTTGTCAACAATGGGAGGCTGTTCACCTTTCATGATCGAAGCAGATGAGGTTCAGCGTTTGTGTAAAGAAGCAGGTCTGTCAGAAACGCAGTATCTTGCTACATTGGTAAAGCCTACTCAGACTCTAGCAAGGCCTTCCATCTCCAGATTTTATGTTGGAGCTGTCGGCCTTGGAGCGAGTGGACGCATATTCAAGGGAGCAAATTTGGAATTTGAAGGTCTTCCTCTGAATCATTCAGTTCATGCCGAGCAGTTTCTGGTAGCCAATGCAGCACAACATGGAGAGCTCCAGCTTACATTCATTGCAGTCTCAGCAGCCCCATGTGGGCATTGCAGACAATTTCTGCAAGAAGTGTGGGGTGTGCCTGAGATTAAAATATTGATAGCTGATGAGCATGCTGAAACCCGGTCTCTATTGTACTTCCTTCCCCACAGATTTGGTCCAGATGATTTGGAGGAAAGCACCCCACTGGTTTTTGAACCTCACTTCAATGGCTTGGCTTTGCAGTCTATGAATTCTTCTGAATTGAATCCTAAGTTGAACTTGTGTAATGGTGATGGAGATGTAAAGGAAGATGCATTGAAGTTGTGTAATGGGGATGAAGATGCAAAGGAAGATACATTGAACTTGTGTAACAGTGATGGAGATGTAAAGGAGGAAAGTATCCACAACTTTTTGGGCTTTGAAGTTTTGTATGAACTCAAGGTAGCAGCTCTTAAAGCTGCAAACTCATCACATGCTCCATATAGTAAGTGTCCTTCTGGAATTGCTTTGATGACTACAAAAGGGAAGATTTATACAGGTATTTATATCGAGTCTGCAGCATTCAACCCCAGTCTTTCTCCTTTGCAAGCAGCTATTGTTGCATTTCATTGTCAGAATGGAGAAAACTATGAAGATATTGTTCATGCTGTCCTTGTGGAGAAGGAAGGGGCTGTTGTTCAGCAAAGTGATACCATTAAACTTGCTCTGCAGAAAATCTCTCCCAAATGCTCTTTTCATCTGGTCAATTGTTACATAAAATTATCTGATCACTCTTAGTCATTTTCATTGAAGATCAATCAATGATTCAAAGATGGTTTGCCATGCCTTGTGTAAGACACCATAAGATTAGGCGTGGCAACTCATTTGTATCATTCTATAAATCTTCTGAGACATTTCTGTCCTAATATGTAATCAGTAGCTAACATTGCTATATGCCTTTTGGAAGAGAATTCTCTAATTTTATCATTTGTCTCCGTTATATTTAAAACTCTGTCAAAAACACGTTCAAGCAATAATGGACTCATTCGTCACAGACTAGATCAGAAATTGTGAGTTTAATGTTTACACCCGCAATTTAGGAGAACATATAAGAGTTCAAGAAAGCAAGGTCCTTTTTCAAATATCTCCATTAATTAAGAGCAAAATGCACCTTTCAATTATTCATAGTTTCACATCTCAAATAAATTGATTATATATATACATGGCAAGATGCTTCTCAAATTCCCTGTTTGAAGAGCACAAACTAAATTGACGCTTCAAATCATATACTTCTCGGTGTGGTATTATTAATTTATATCATGGAGATCTCATATTACATATTATGATACACAGGGATGCATATAGACTATGGAGATCATATTTTCTAATACACAGATGCACATAGACTCAAGAAAAAACTAATTGCAAATATGTTTATGGAAAAGCAAAGATTGGGAAACAGAACACAGTATGCATTTAGGCCTAAAATCTTGATTTGGATAAAATCATAAATCTAGTGTACAAATGGAACCAATCATTTTGAATAAAGATTGATATCTTATAAGGTTCTTGTCACCTGACAATCTTCACAATTGTTTCAAGAGTTCTGATATGGATTAATATTGGTTCGACATATTTTCTTGCATCCTCCCGTTGATAATTATTCCAGGCTGTGATGAGTTTTGATAAATGTTCAAGGCTGAGATTACATGGGCTTTATACTTACAAATTTGTTTATCCAAAATTCAAAGGAGCAATCATTAATAAGGAATTGAGTAATACGTTTCTTACTTCCATTAGTGTTTCAAATCTGCCCTTTCCGGCATTTTCTGGGCATAGAATTCTGTGTATCCAGTGTATTTCAACAAATTATAAAAGTTATAACTTTTTTTTAACAGAAACAGTAAAAGTATATATATTAAAAGGGCTGTGCAGAACCATTCAGTACAGGGCAAGCATAATTCTGAGAAAAAGGAGCTGAAAGAAGAGGTTTACAAAAACTGCCAACAGAGTTGGCATCCAACTAAAGCCTGCTAAGAAGTTCCTGCTATTAACTGTAACTATGGAGGAGTAAATACAAAAAAACATAGAGAAGACACTGGGAATTATTTTGGTTTGCCTAGAAACCCCACAGGCTGGGTGACTGAAATATCTTCCATTGGATGAGCTTCTTCACCGGGGGAGCCCTAGCAGTGTCTGCATTGGTTCATCTAGACAAGCTTCAGCACTTCATTCTTGATGATGTCCACCATGCCCATTAATTCTTTAAGATCTCTGTCATGGTCGTCAATTCAGGAGTCGTGGCATCCAATCTGGTTGGACAGACATTTGATGTCAAAGACCAAGTGCTTAACATCAGATCCCATGTTTTTGTTGTCTTCAACGCCCACTGTCATGAAATCTGAAAGTGTGCGCAAATGTTTTTTGAGGTCGTCCTACCCTGCCTTGAGAAAAGAATACCCTGAGCCTGCACCTTTGTTCGCCAAGGAAAGAGCACTTATCTTTGTTCAAATCCCTGAGACCGAGTTCTAGAGAGGGATAACCTTAATGTTTTTTCTTCACATGGAAAAAGACAGCCTTATATTCATAAAACTGTCATTAGATCGACACTTCAAATATACATAGGCCAGAAGTCATAATGGCATAGTAACAGACTTACACAGAATCTTCCTCACACATAACTTTCTCAGATGGAAAAAAAATCAACCATCCATCCCAAAGAGACCCATTACAGGTCAGCCAATACAAAGCATGCTAAAAACATTCTTACAAAAATAACTGCTCGAAGAGAGCAAAGAAGCATAATAGGCAATGTAATAAGCAAGCTACCAAATTTAAAACCAAAGATGATGGAGTACTCTCTGTCCAGGAAACCACAAGCACCAACGGTCTTTAAAACAAAATGGAAGTATAGAATGGACCTGCGAAGTATCATCACAAAACATATTAGAAAGAAACCCTAACTAGGTCGCTCATTGTATCCATAAATAAAAACCCAAAAAAAAACAAAACTGAAAACTGCCCAAGACAAGCATATCCAGAACAATGAGATGAGCCCGCAGGTGCTACCGCCGAAGGAGCCATCAACAACATGCGTACCACCCACAAGTGTCGACCACAGCCACAAAAACCAGGGATGCCATCGACTATGACCTAGCAAGGCCCCAGAGAACCGCCGCTGCAAGAAAGGGTTGTTGCACCAGGCCAGCAACACCCCGAGCATTCAGCAAAACAGACGGATAGAGCCTGCCGCATAACCCACGACACTTGGGAAGGGCACGCAACCGCAACACCACACGGACGCCAAACAATCCAACCGCCACCGCCACAAATGGATATCCGTCGACTGCAAAGGCCAAACCGCCTCTGAAGATCGTCGCCATCGCCACAAGAACGGGTTGTCGCGCAAGGGAAACCAACAAATATGTGGAAAGGAAAACCGAACAGAGCCCACAACGGATCTCACCCAAATCTCCCACAGAGGAGAAAGGGGAAGGCGGGTGGGTAAAGAACCCCAGCCGCCTGGAGAGGGAAAACCAGAAAATGGCTCTCAAAACCTAAGTTGTAGAGCGCTCAAAATCCAAAAAATGTTATCAATGATCTTTAATGATGTTCATGATGCAACCTTTCTTAATGTGTTTTCCATCCCACTCATCTATTCTTACTTCCATTGGAACTTTGATTTCTCTTGATTTATAGCTTATTTTTTACTTATACAAAGTGTTGGGTAGAGATTATGATATGGGCAACAAAAGCCATAAAAATGTTAGTCCGATTCGCTCCATCTAACAATTGTGGCCCCATGCCTGAGCCTCTCAAAACCTTGTTATAAGGGGGAATATTTCAATGCATTTAAAGTCCCTCTAAAGGGGGATCTTTTGGAATTATTGGGCACAAAATGAAATTGCTAAAATTTGTCCAATTATGCAAAAATCTATCAATTTTGTTCTCCCTGTAAATTTTCTTCAATATTCAAACTAGGGCTAAATAGTGCATGCAAATCTCTATTGATAACCACACATTAATATCTTTTACAGTACGCAGAGGAATATAAAACTGAGAAATAAATCACAACATCATATCACAATATTGACGCTATTATTTTAGGTATGGAAAAACCCAAGATGGGAAAACTGGTGCAGCAGTCAGATATAGATTTTATTATGAGAAAATATGCAACTTTTACAATCACTGCAAATTCACTTAAACCTGGCGAATGCAGTACTCGACAGAATCACTGGGAAAATCCTAGCTAAACCTCAACACCCTCATGTGTGAGTGTATGATCCAGTTGTACGAAGCTCGGTGATCCTATTGCTCGCTCCTCCGTCTTCTCAGCTAAATCCTCTGTCTAGCTTTCTCTCCCTGTCTGTATCATGTCTCTGTCAGAATACAAGTGTGTGTCCTCTCCACCAATTGATCTCTCTTTTATAACTTTAGGTAAAGCAAAAACCCTAATTTCACTTTCACTTTAACTAATGTTTCACTAAAGTTAATGTATATCACTTTAATTTATTTTCCAAAGTAAACTTAGGAAAAGTAAATTAAATACAACTGGGTTCCTAATTTAAGTCTTCTGCATGCAAAAACACATGCATGCAGGAAGACCTTGTTGCTACTAGTTTAACACTCCCAAGGTCATTCTCTTCCTTTTCCTCTAACTTCCTCACCTTTTGTTTTATTTCCTTTCATCTTCTCCTTATTTCATCTGTCTAGGTCTTGGACCTAATCCTTTTATCTTAACACTCGGTATTTTTTTGCAGATGTAGAGAGTGGAGATCACATCTATTAAGCATTCCTTTTATTTTTTCATTCATTCACATTGACCAAGCTTCCACCATCCACATTACCTTGAGGACTTCACTGTTTCTACGAATGCAAAGTGTGGAGATCCCTTTCCCTACTTGACTATCTTCCTTATGCATCATCCAAACCTCCAGATCCCGACATTCCTATTGACAAATGTGGAGTGCAAAGCACTTCACCTCCCTTTCCTATTGACAAATGTGGAGTGCAGAGCATTTCACCTCCCTTTGCACTTACTCCTTGCTCTACATGATGTAGAAATTTCACAAATTGAGTTTCTTTGCAAATTAAAAAATTTCACCTCCTTATAGGTTCCATAGATCTAATCCCTATAATTTATCAACCTTAGGGATGAACTGAAATATAAATTATAGCAACCAACAATGGACAATAGTTCATGTTAGCCCCAATAAACTAGGAAATCCAAGTCTAGAGAAGATACCAAAACCAACAAGTTCCATCCCTTTAGGGAAAAAATTCTTGCATAAACCAAATCTAAGATCACTGCATTTAATGCAAATCTACAAAAATGAACATGCCTTATTATTTTCAATATAAATGTTAAATTCCTTAATAATTTCAGCCTTAACTTATGTCTAATCAACAAGACATAAGTTTTGGAAATTACAAAACCATGAAGACAATGATAGTTGAAAGTAAAATATGTGATGAGACAATTTTGGACAGCTAAAAACTTCATATATATAGATACGAGATTAAATGTTAAGTACATACCCTTGTCTTATCACAAGTTGGTGCAACCCTCCAAGCTCTCCAAAACCCTAACTAGGAAAAAACAAGAAAAACCCTAGCACCGAAAAATATATTGCAACAAGCAAGAATCACCACTTGCGAGTCATCCCTAGCGTCATGTTAGGTGTCTCCTCTTTTCTTTTTCCTCAACAAGTACAAATTAGGGTTTATCACTAAACCCTAAATCCAATGCCTACTTAGGGATCAAACCCTAGCCCTAGACTTCAAGAATGCTCTAATAAATCATCGCACCTTAAGACAAAAATATGAAAATTGAACAAAAGAGAGAGAGGGGGGGGGGGGNNGACTCTCATTTTCCTCTATTTATATGAGAGGTAAGGGTGACAAGTGAACCTTATCCACCGCAAGCAACCTATAAGACACAAGTAGGTCCACACATACAAAGTGCTCTACTCCAAGTGACACATGTCAAGCTCAAAGATGACTATGATCAACAAAAAAGGTTCCAAGGTATAATCACTACCCCACAAATTCTAATGCTCCTCCTCAAAGTATCCATAGCTGCAATGCATCTCCAAGCATGTGTGCCTACTAAAGGACCATCACACCTACATGCCTACTTCCTCAACCCAAGCATCATCAAGTCAAGTGTAACCCTCCATGCAAGCAACCATGCAACCCCATGCTATTTAGGGCTTAATGTCCTCCTTCGGAATGCCCAATTTTCCTCCTCCAATGCAAGACATCCTCGAAGCAAGCAACCTCCCTTCGCATGCCAACTACATGAAGAAGTCATGAAGCTCCATTTGTCTCCAACACTCCAAGGGAAAATGCCATGCAAGCATCCATACAAGGTATAACAACCAAGGGTATACCACCTCCAATGTGCAAGTTCATCATGAAACACCAAGGATTAAACCATACACCATGCACCCAACATCTCATGAAGCACCCCAAAACATGGTGTAAACACTTTTAAAGCAACCCTGAAAGCTAACACTCCTTTACAAGAAAAGTGTTTTTACCAAGACTTATCATCTTCCTCTCCAACTTAACCATGCATTCCATTTACAAATATGAACTTGTTGCAATAATTAACCAGTATCTTTTGAAAATGAACTATCACCCATCCATCACATTCTTCCACCAAGCCAATGAACCTACTCAAAACAATAAGTAGGCACAAAACTAAAAGAAGCCAATGCAACATGGATAGAATATATCTTAGAAGGTATACTTTCCCTCACTTAAACTTTGGGCACTCCTACCTACTCCCATCTCTCTTGTAATGTCTATGTAATTCATCTTGAATATATAAATTAGTGTCTAAAACTACCTCCCCTTCTTTCTCCTCAATCTTTGAGGGAGAGCCATGGAACTAGAAGACCTCGCCTCCTCTTACACTGCATTGAATGTAGATCATATAACTCTTGGAGGTCTCATTGTATCCATCAACACAAGATTCTATCACAACATTTCAAACCTCCAAAGAATGTCAACCACATGTGAATCTAAAGGAACATAACTTTGGATCATCAATAACTTGCCAAAATCCATCATCCCTCAAATTATGGGCTTGGGTATCCCATCCATGTACCTCAAAACCTCCAACAACTAGCACATCAACCTCAACTAGGAAAGCTCGCTATTTTTGAGAGAATCCAACAATCATGTCCATGTACTCTACAAAAACTCCCATTAATAAAACTCTCAGAATCAATTTTGATTTCACAATAGGTTTTAAGCATGTGTCCATGGCATCCCGCCATACATGCTCATATGCGGGAACTACAAGGCTCTTCTAACTTCTCATTTGGATACATAAGTGCCATAGGATCAATAAACAACTTGTAAAGGCCACTTTCTTGCACGTGTCTAGCCAAAGTCCTCATACTACAATCACTAATACTGCAATGCTTAGTGTCCTTCAAATGAACCTATCCATTGATGATATGCCATACAAGAAATTGAAGTAATACTTTTCTTCAACCAATGAATAAATACGACATCACTAAACTCAAGAACATCACCTTATGGAATTGGAAAGGAAATGTACCCTACTCTCACAAGATAAGTAGTATCATTTCCCAACTCCACACTCATAGAGTCCATCTTACTTGTGAATCTTGTTGAATAATGTCTTGCCATAATTTGTATGTATTAATGCCCCATTGTTCACATACCATCCACCTCTAGATAGATGTTAGAAGGTAAACAAGAGACTATGGAGAAGGCAATGCCAAACTAAGATTAATCCTCATCAACATCTGTAACATTATCAATTGCAAACCTATTTGGCATACCCTTTCTTCTTAATTGGACCTAGATGTCATAATGTCCCATATCGTGACATCATAAATATTACATCACCTTACCCATGGTCTTCTTCCCTATCTCCGAGCCTTCTTTCTTCTTGTAGTGTTTCATGCTACCCTTATTCATCCTCCTTATGAAAACAATCTCTTCTACTTCCTCTCACTGCATTTAACAAGATTGCAACTTGATCTCTTCCTACATAAGGTAATCCCAAACCTTTGTGAAAGTTGGAAATGTCTCTTGAGCATAGACACATTCAATAAAAGGCCTCCAAGTTGTCAAAAGTGCATTCAAGACAATGAACACCAACTCCTTGTATTCCACCTTTGTTCTAGTGGCAGTCAACTAATTTCTCAATTTTGTGATCTTGGCCATGTAGCTAACCACATTACATGTCTTGCTTATGTAGATGATTCAAATCTTGTTTCACATGGCATCTATCAAGAAACATAAGAACTTTGAAATGAACCTATCAAAGCTTCAAATATCTCCTTATCAGTTTTCTTGTATTCAATGTGAGCAATAAAGTGATCCTTTACACAACCAATAATGTTTATTTCTTCCTTGGTTTCCTTGTTATGAGTGGAAAACAACTTTGGATTAGTAGGAACTACAATCTCTTTCTCAGCATCCTCCTAGTTATTGGATTCCTCCATAAACATATGTAGACTAACCTTCCAAGGGTTGAAATTGGAAGCTCCATCCAACCTATCACACTCTTTAAGTCCAATAATATCCATTTTTGCAAAATCTTAATGTACCTCAAAACGAAGGTCATAAATGATGAAGTAAGAAAATCCCTTCTAGGGCTCAAACTCTTCCCACTAGTATCCTAGGGTTTCACACTTAAACGACCTATACAAGGTCAACATACTACTCCTAGGTACAACGCAATTGTCATTAGAGGAAATTTGGGGTCTAAAATGGGCCTTATAAGAAAATGCGCCAACAATAAGTTCTTGTGAGTTGGAATTCAAGAACCAATAGAATTCCAATAAAATGAGTCAACCATAATGGTTGAATTGACATATTTGTCATAAAAAAAACTACTTTTTTGTTCGTATTTTCGACATATCTCCCTGTGCTTTTACTCAAATTTCAAATGGGAGAGCTCGTTGGATGCGGAATTTGATTCCGCATCCAACGAGCACCCACACTACATACTTTTGACGGACCCCGCTACCCCAAAAACAAGAAATACCTAGAAAAAAAAATGTGATGATGACATCATCATCACATTTTTCAAGTATTTCTTGTTTTTGGGGTAGCGGGGTCCGTCAAAAGTATGCAGTGTAGGTGCTCATTGGATGCGAAATCAAATTCCACATCCAACGAGCTCTCCTGATCGAAATTGAGTAAAAACACAGGGAGATATGTCAAAAATACGAACACAAAAAGTAGTTTTTTTCTTTTTTCCTCAAAATTCCTCTAATAATGCCAATTCCCCCTCACCAAAAGAATGATTTTAGCAATAAAGTTGAGTGATTTTAGCAAGAAAGTTCCAATACCATGCAAAAATATCATGAATTGAGGCTTCTTTTGTAAATTTAGAAATTTCACCTTTTTAGAGGATCCATAGATATAATTCCTATGGGTTATCACCCTTAGGGTTGAAGTGAAATATAAATTACAACAACAAACAATGGACAATATTTAACTTCATGTCAACCCCAATACATTAGGCAATCAAAGAGAGAAGATATCAAATATATGTCGACAAGTGGCAACCCTTAGGTCAATCTTTTCATCCATAAACTAAATACAAAATCACTACAATTAATCTAGATTTACAAGAATAAATATGTCCTATTGTCCCCAATATAAATGTAAAATTCCTTAACAATTTCAACCTAAACTTATGTTAAATCACTAGGACATATAAGTGTTGGAAATTATCAAACCATGAAAACAATTGTTGAAAATCCAATTTGCAATAATACAATTTTGGATAGGTGAAACTTTCATACATATATTGTTGTGAGAAAAATGTTGAAGTGTGGGCAATTCTTCCTTCCCATGTAGGTTGCAAACAAAAAAACAAGTTTAGTGGATGGTTAGTAAGTCCAATAAACAAGATGAAGCTATTAAAGAACAACCACATATATTGACTACTTGGTTAATAAAACTTGCATAAATGACATAAAACACAACAAAGACATGAGCTTCAACCAAATGTTTATGTCCAATGGAAAAGTTTGAATACAATGATGTCACCTAGTAGAATGTTGCTTGCAAATGGTAATGTGAATGAAGCTGTGATGATATTCCATTTTCTTCTTCCTTCAAGGCACTCGTGGATCATTTAATTTTGAAAGCAATCTTTTGTTGCCTAAAAGGGAAAAACTAGTCTTATTTTTGTCACTAAAAGATTTGCACTATCTTGAAGCATCACAATTTTAGACCTTATCAAATTGAAATTATTGAGAACTTGTCACATTGAAAACTAGAAAATCTTATTGTTTTTATGGTCTCAAGCTCAAATTTTTTGAATAGAGATTTTCAATATATGTTCTCTCCATATATTTTTGGAATATAAAGCTAAAATGTTTTAAAATTTTAAACCCAAACCTAATATTTAATTTGATCTCTTTTCTCTATTTAAATATTTCAATTTTTTCACATGCTCATAAGAATAATAATGGGGAAATGTATTTTTAGGTATAACATATTTTGTTTCTTTAATAGTTTTATATGTAAGTTACTAAATGCTTTCCATAGGAAAATTTATTCGACTTTTGAATGTAAGTTACTAAATGCTTTCCATGGGAAAATTTATTCAACTTTTGAGAGTATTTTTTTCAAAGAAATTATCCCAAGGTAAACCCTTAGGCGCAAACCCTCATTTCGAGGAGAATTCTTAGGGGAAGCCCTAAATTCTTCAAGGCACAAGGCTAATCAACAACATGGCTTGAAACCATTACAACAATATTCTCATTATGAGCTCAACATGCCACTTAGGGGAATAGAACTTGAGTGGGGAGGATAACGCTCCATCCAACAACCACTTAGGATAGACCCAACTAGCTTAACTTTAGAGAGCATTATGAAAGTGAAAGAAAAAATATCTTTCTTTCATGCTCCTTTCATAAGAAATCATGTTTATGGATTTTATTCATATATATTTTCTTATAGATAACAATTTAAATATTGTAGTCTCAAGTCTTTTTTGGACTAGTTTGCTAGAAGTTCATTTCATATTTTTCCTTCGAGCACATCATCACCCATTGATGTTGCCTTGGCTAAAAAATATTTGAACTTCAATAGAAACAGGACTACCACCTCTATAAAAACAAAGGAGAGTGCTCCCCACTCACAATGGGGATTCCTCTCACAGTTGATCCTTTTCCTATGCTTAGGAAAAGTGATCAATAGGCCTATGACCTGTACCAACAAAATCATAGAATTTAAAGAAAATAAGAAATCAAATAAGTGGTATATAAACTGTCATTCATTTAAAACATCATTCCCATATTATGTAAGCAAGGACACTCACATCAAACCTCTCTTATGAACAACCATGCCACATGTCAGACACCATAGGTATACAAAAAATGAAACTAAGATTCATTATACTAAGATCATAGTTACATGTAACATGCACATAGAAGGAATGAATTCAATACAAAGATTTGAACCCTTACATAGTAACTTCAAATCATAATTATTAATATCTTTAACAACTAATCATTAGTACACATGTTTAAAGGGAAATAAGGCCTTGTAAAGAATGATTCATGGAGTGCCAAGATAATCAAATGGAGTAAGACAAGTGTTCTTACTATCAATAGATTTCTCATTGTATGGCTCTAGGATAACAGGTATCCATGCAGAGGGCATCAAAATATGGGAAGAAAAACATACATTCCTGAAATGACACTGACAAAATTGTACATAAACTTAGGTGAAAAATGAAATTGCGAAGTGTTAAGACACATCACCTAAATATCAGCATGACAAATGATTCAAGACTCTCTTCAAACTTCCAAGAATCTCCTTTCTTCCATGCATGCTCATCATTTTATCTTTATCAATATTGGTAGTTCGGTGAGTTGATATATCGTAGCTACCTTATAATCACCATGTGCATTGACACTTTCCACTTATATCATTATAGCATAAATGTGTTAGCTTTCAAGTTACTCTAAAAGTGTTTACACCATGTTTGGGGGAGCTTCATGAGATTTGGGGTACACAGTGTATGTTCAAACCTCATATGGTCCAAGATGGATTGACACATGAGATATGGTCCATGATGGATTTGCACATTGGAGATAGCTTGCTCAATGGTTGCTTGACCTCAGTTGGTTTTTTTTGCCATTCTTCCCTAAGCCATTGGATTATATTGACAACTTGTGACACATCCTTCATGACGACCACATGGAGAGGTTCACTTGTTTAGAGAACACCATTCTTAGGAGGAGGAGCATTGCACACCTTGGAGGAGGGTATCAAGCCTTAGATAGCATGGGGTAGCTTGGATTCCTATATGGAGGTTCAAAGTTTCCTCAGGGACGCCTAGGTTGTGATTGTGTTCATGCAAGGGGAGTGGAATAAATGGGGTACATGGCTTAGGAGGAGCAATGGATTCTGTGTGAGATTCTGAAGAAAAATTGTTCACACACATTGTGTAGATACATTATATTGGATCACTTATTTTATATGATATCACCTTAGAACTTGACATGTGTTCCCTCCAAGTGGAACACTTCAATTGTGTGTTCCTACATGTGTTTATTGTAGGTTGTTTGCATCCAACCACATCCTATTGTTGGGATCTGTTACGTCCCATATATAGAGAGGAAGGAGAGATTTCTTCACACGTACTCACATTGTCACAACTTGAATTAGCGAGTGTGATTTAAATCCCCAAAGAACAAAGCTAGCCCAACTATAACCTAGAGGTGTTAGCCACTATCACCTCAACAACTACCTTCCTACACTTTAGACTAGTGTTGGGGGAGCTAGTCGGTTTAGCAGACTAGACTCATTAGTCGACTAATTAGAGATTAGGTCGACCCCATAGGTCGTGTCAGTTGGTTGAACCGACAGGTAGTTATTATAACTGTTTTGTAAATGTACATATAGGCTATTGAGCAAGATAAGAACTTGGTTCGGTTTATTGTATGAACCCACATGTGTATTAAGTAATATAATATGTTATTCTATCCACCATTCTTGTATCTTGCATCTTTATGATTATTTATGTGTATTACTGGTAACCTTGCAATATGATTGATTACAACAACTGGCTCTTCTCCAACCAAGGGGGGATTCCCCAATCATAAGATTGCTAAATAATGTGAAAATGAAGGATAAACAGAAAAGGTTGTCTAGAAAAACGATTTGTCTTGTAATATGGGAAACAAAGGTGATGGGAGGACCATGCAGTTTAGTGGAAATCCCTAGGGTAAATTCAGTGAAAAGAAATCTAAAACAATAAAAGGGAAAAGTTCTTGAAAGTTTGGGGAAACTATGGTTGCTTTCACAATCCACTAACAAACCCCAACACGCATGACAAAACGATAAGTATAAATCACTGGGAGATCCCATGAAGGGGCAACTCAAAACATTGTACTTAGGGTGTGATTTATGCAATGGAATATTAGTAAACATATACTTTTAAAGATGACAAGATGTTATAACAATACAAATCATGCATAAATTATGAAAGATTGGAGGAGATTTTCTCTCACAACCCTTTGAATGAGACAATTTTGTCTTTTTGTGGCTCTAATTACAAGTCTAGTTATTTTACAAATCTCTTGCAACATTAAAGATGAGAACAAGGAAAACCACACTTATAATGGGGAACAAAACCTTACAATTTGATTTGCTTCATACAAGATATGTCCATTACACTTCAATAGGGAGGAGACTCTAAAAATCGAACATTGAGTACAGATGAAGAAAAGACTCCTATATAGGAGAGGAGTTCAACTTCATTTACAACAAAATAATAACAGATCCGACAAAACCCTAAATCTATCAAAGGAATAAGTAAACAAATCCAAAATACTCCCACTACTAACAAACAACAATAAAATAAAACATGAAAAATGTATTCAAATTCATATGTACAAATCTCCACCAAGTTATACAAAGCGGGAAGCAATAAGCACCCTGCAACATAACACTGAATGTTGTGGCGTGTGCTCTGCTTACCGTTGGATCTCAAACTACTTGAGATCCAACAATCAACAAAACACCCATCGCAACATTCAATGCTACACTGCGAAATGCTTATTGCTCAAAATGCAAATCTCCACCAAATATAGCTCCACCCCCAGTATAACTCCATTACAATAAAGGTAAGATGTCTACGTTAAAGAATATAAAACCAAGAGATAATCCAATGTCCTTCATAAAATGCACACCATCAAACTCCATCAAGTCGTCCAATAATAATGCTAAATTATTATCTCAAATCAAAGAATTGGTCTACCCGGTACCAAAACGTAAGCCTACTCGGATATTGGCTTAGGTTCTCGACAAAGCAAGAATTTGATGGACAAATTGACTACGATGAGATGATTTGGCCATCAAATATGATAAAAAAAACCAAAAAAATGTCATGAATTTACTTAAAAATAATCAAAACTTGTTACAAAGTTATCAAAATAGAGAGACTGTTTAGGTTTCAAATTCCTACGTTGCTCCTCGATATCCTTTGCGGAACGATAGCAATGAATAAAGAAAAACGCGTGAGCATATGTTCTAAAGAAGATCAAGCCATATCACATGTTAAATGAGAGGGCTCACCCACATACTGACCAAAGCGTGCTTCACGTGAGTAAGTCAACCCACGGTTCCATAACAAATGGCTGCAAGCTAGATGGGGGCTCAAAATGATGTCAGAGCAGCCCTATTGTGTGAATAGTTGGGACGCGTGGACTCTTCCTTGGTGGACGTCCCAACAAACTATAATATAATCGCTAGGCATATGCCCTTTATAAATAAAAGAGCATCTCCTCATATTATGACCATATTCCTCCATATAATAATGACAACAAGAAGGGCCCCTCCATGTAACGTCACATCTATACCATGTGATTAGTCTCTGTGTGCCCACTAAAGTATGCTCAACGACTATAGGACATGAGGCCCCGTCAAATAATATTTGGTTCAACCCCACGTATGTGTCCACCATGTGACATCATCTAGATATGGAAGACCCGTGAGCTTAAGGGTGTTAGCTCTTTCTTTGTAAACTTAACATATCAAAAAAAATAACGTATCCCTGCATGAGCATATGTGCCACCAAAGGAACCCCAAAAGTGCCAAAATAAGTCCCCATAAGAATCAAAAGGGGTTGGTCTCATGAAACCTCCAAAATAGACTCATGCTAAGCTAAGGGACACCACCTTTAAGAATATGTGGTAGAGATCATCATCTATACTATCATTCATCCATCTATGAGTAGAACCAAGTGTAACCCTCCATGCAACCCTATGTTATTTAGGGCTTAATGCCTTCCTTCAGAATGCCCAATGTTCCTCCTCTAATGCAAGACATCTTCCAAGCAAGCAACCTCCCTTCGCGTGCCAGCTACATGAAGAAGTCATGAAGCTCCATATGTCTCCAACACTCCAAAGGGAAAATGCCATGCAAGCATCCATACAAGATATAACAACCAAGGGTATAGCACCTTCAATGTTGAGGATGGTTGATGCCAAAGATTTGATTTATGATGTATGGTTTTGTAATATCATCTCAATATGCTGTATAAGTCAAAATATCAGGAAATACATGTATGAAAGGCTCACATTCCCCATGCTCTTGAATAACTAGTTTTCATGGGTTTGGCTTCAATATTGAAGTAGCTTTACATTAGATTTGTATGAGCATATCTATATGCCTTTTATGATGATGGGGAAGAAATATATGATGTATGGCTATGTAATATTATTTCCACATACTCTGTAAGTCGAAATATCAAAAATACATGTATGAAAAGCTTGCATACGCATGCCCTTGTATCACTAGTCTTCATGGATTTTGGCTTCAATCTTGAAGTAGTTTTATACCAGATTTGTATGAGAGATATTATATGAGTTTGAGGATGTTGTGACAACCATATATAATGTATTACTCTGTAATTTAATTTCCATATCCTCTATGCGTAGAAATCCAAGAAACTCATGTGTGAGAAGATTGCATTCCCATGCCATTGAATCACTGGTTTCCATGACTTTGGCTTCAATCTTGAAGGAGTCTTGTATCAGATTTGTGTGAGGGATGTTCTCTGATTTTGATGATGTTGTGAAAACCATATATGATGTGTTACTCTATAATTTCATGTCCATGTTCTCTATTAGGATTATTAATCCTCCCTTGTCCAATTTGGTCATAGTCTAAATCAGGAGTCATGTCTAAATCAGGAGTCCACCCAGTCTATTTTTAGTCACTAGCACCATTGGGTCCACTTGGCCTAATTGGGGCACATGCTCCAGTTACTAAAGTGTGGGGAACACTAATTGAGGCATACTGCCACTGATTGCACTTGCATTCATCAGTTTAGGAGCCTCCTAGAGAAATCCCTACAATTTAGGAGCCACTGGGAGTGTTGATGCCAACCAAGGTCAGTTGAGTTGAGTTGGTGACTAGTCAAGCTGAGTTAGGAGTCAGTTACATTCAGTTCTAGTTCTCTGCATTCAGTTAGCGCTAGGTTTGCATGGTTGCATGTAGGAGAGGCGCATTTCTCACCTACCACAGTCAGTTAGCCTCAGTCAACACTGAAGTAAACACTTGAGTTGTGTTTTAGAACTCCGTTGAACTCCGGTAATGGTTTAGACAAGGTCAGTTAACTATTGAGTCCTCCGACAGTGATTTAGACAAGGTCTTAGTTACCTACAGTCAAGTAGAGTCTAATCAATTTGAATTTCCTCATGTGGATTCAAATTGCATGTGGCTATTTAAGCCATTGTACTTCATTGTAATTATTATCTAATTACTCTTTGATTAATGAAAAACATTCACACCTACAAGCCATTTTTGCACTGTTTCATTCTTCAATAACTGATTAAATTGTGTGATCTATCTTGTGAGTTGTGTGTTTGTCCACAGATCTATGTGCTCAATTTAATATGGTATCAGAGCCTCGGCGGACAAGGCACTTCTCCTCCTCA